>VXAB01005912.1:695987-755219 GCA_013399175.1 Odontophorus gujanensis | reverse complement strand
CCAAAAAAATTCATAAACCATTTTTTCCCATGGCGCTGCCAGTTCCTTTATTTTTCTCTGCTTTCATCCCCAAACCTCCTACCCTTTTTCTATCTTGTCTATTTTGATTCAGTCCATGCCCTGAATGACTTCTGTCTTGCTATGTGCTTGTACAGTGTCTATCACAACGGGTTTCAATCTGTTAGCACCTAGAGGCATTAACATAATGCAGGTAATAAGGTCTAAATTTAACTTGCTCACAACTACTTTTACCCACACTAATATGCATCATGCTCTTCAACTGTCAGACTTGAATTGCATATAATAGCTGCCTGGCTACCATACACAGATGAAGAAGCTGGTAGAAAGAATTTACCTCAATAAAAAAGAATATTTTTCCCTTGCAAAAAGCCCAGCTTCATTCTTTACCATTGCTTTCAGAAGCTTCATGTCAAGATAGATTTTCTTCCCACTGTGATGCCATTAAATCTCATGGCTGGCATAAAATATGCTTTATGAGTTATTAAAGAATGTTACAGTAGCTGAATTGGGCAATCATTAAATAAATATTACTAAATAGTTTATAAAAAAAAATTAAATGCCTGCCATTTCTATTTATTCTGCCTAGAAAAGAATGATTTTGCATTCTCTCTTCCTTTATCTATTTTTGTGATCTAAAATGAACTCTAAAAACTGCATGGGTCATCCAAATACCTGTAAGAGATTTAATTGATTAAGAGTAAGAAATAACTAACTGTCATGTTCCTTAATTTCACTGTTTTGCTCCATGAATTTCCTGAACTAAAACCTCCAGAAAATTGAGTTCAAGTCCTTTGGTCCATAATTCTTTGCTTTTATAAGTCTTAATCTTGGAGGTTGCCAGTAATAATCAAATTATGTATGAAAAAATAAATGGAAAGAAGCAATTCAGTTCAAAAAACACTGAAGGTCTGAAATACAGAGAACGATTTTTAAGAGTTTGATTGGGCTGTATACACTGTGCACTTGCTTTGCTTGCATTAATTGTGCACTGCCTGCAGGGAGGTCCTCCCATGAAAAGGAGCAAGAATTGATGAAGGACCCAGTTACCAAATTCCAGAACATTCCAGATGTTAACTACTGCAGCGATCTTAAAATACTATCTGAGCACATCACCCAGCTTTCTTCAAGAGCCAGTGGCAGATCAGAAAAACACAGAGGTAATTGGTCTTTTGGAAATATCTTCCCCTTTCTCTCTTGACTATGGAGACAGCTAATCCTGGTCTGTGTGGGATCCCAACCTGAACAATGTGCTCAGGAATAACTTTGATAATGTCTCCATGGAAATCCACAGTGGACACAACTGCTTATGTTGTGCAGGGCTGCATAGAAATAAGTAATTCTGGCTTCAGTATCCCTCTTTCTGAGCACATTTTACACTTCTAATTTACTATTACCTGTTCTATGTACTGCAAGATGCATTTCACTCGGAGGTAACATGTTAAAGCTTTGAGGATGTCTTCTGGACTGGACTGGGACCAAAAGAACTTCTTAAACTACTTCTCAAAGATTAAGGCAAAGTCCAAAATTGTGTCCAGCCAATTTGGTCTCAAGCTGCTGGAACTAGCTCAGCCATGAGCAGCACTCAGTTGAACATTTATTTATTCAGCAATATGGAGGCAGCTCTGCATTTATAAAGGAGCTGCAAATTCACATCAAAATGAAATTCTCACACAAGGCAGGCAGTGTCTGTGTGTAGCAACTTCATTTTGTCTGTCACAATTCGAATAATCCACAGTTGTTGACATATGAAATAGGTACTCTCAGCAAAATCCACAGATCAATGGAAAAAAAAACAACAACAACAAAGTAGGAATAATTGCACTGTTTTAATGTTTCCCGTGTAGAGGTTACAGTTGCTTTCTCACTATCAGGGCCCCAAGTCTCAAATGTTATTATAGTGACCCTAGCCCCGTTTCTTCTTTGGTTAAACCAAACTACAGTGCTACAAGGTCTTGACCTTTTCAAAATTCAGACATAACGTGATTGGGTCCAAACCCCAGATATGCAGCTTCGCTTTTCCATTCCTAGCATAACTGAATCTCTCTTGGCTCTTTTCCATTCAATTGTCTCCAATTTCAATAGATTCAAAAATAGCTCCCACATATTTAATTATGCTTCACTTCACTCTGTTCCTTCTACCCCATTCAATCTCCAGTACAGTGTTTTGTCTGCTGACAGACTTCCCATTTAGGGAGGCAGATGTTCAACCTATTATACTTCCACCCCGTATCAACTGAAAAAGGTGCTTATCTTAAGAGACCAGGAGCCAATGCAGCAAAGAACCAAAAATTAGGTCAGCAATGTCATATGAGTGTCTTACAGTTCACAATAAAAGCACCATGAAGCAAGGTTTAACACTGAGCAGAAACGTAAAGAAGTAATAGGGAGAATATTTCCCTTTCCTCTTTCACTAAGCTGTCGTTCATCTATGTTCTACTTTGATCCATTTGGGGCATTGGGCCCAAACAATGAAATTAGAGAGAGAAGTAATAATAAAATGGTACTTTGAATGTGTTTAAATATTTGCAGTAGGAAGGAAGCAACGTAGAATCTCTCACTAAATCCATTATGAAATGGAAGAATTACAGGTCTATAGATTTCATAGTAATTAAATTTAGTTCCAGAGAGGTGACAATGCTTCAATCTTCTATGATCCCTTTCAGGAGAAGTTTTCTCTGGAGAGTTCTGATCCAGAAGCCCATTGCAGTTGATTTCAGTTTTCCCACTGATTCAAATAGTCTTTGAGTAGAACTCTAAAAAGCAGATAGAGCATTTTATCTATTGAGGTAATCACCATGATAAGTTAGGTCAGCACCAATGCCTGCTGTCAGCATTGCATTCCTGATCTGGCTAAAGTAAATAATGCACAGACACTGAACAAAGAGGACAGTCCCTGTGCTAAAAGACTTACTTTCCCAAATAGGAGCTTACCTTTGTGCTACGAACAAACATATGATATTATGAATATGACAATATTATGGATTTAACTCAGCAAATGTGAGTGCATGTCAAGGGAATTCTGACAAACACATGAAGGTTCTGGATGTGAAATGAACCCTGATTTAGCACCGTGGATTAGCTTCCTGAAGGCTAATGCATTCAAATTTTGTGGATTCATGGAGCTCTCCAGTCATGTATAGTATAATGGAGTGTGAAAACAGCACTTCTCTGAGCCTAAGACATTTGGCCTTCCTTCCATTAGCTCCTCATTTCTAATGGATGTAGACCATCATTTCTTGCAACATAAATATGAATGGTATTTTATGCTGCTGAAGGTGTTTGTTTCCTCTGAGATGCACTTTTCATTTGTTACATTAATAGGATAGCATTTCTGTTTAATGTTATGATATGAAGTTAGAAATCAGTGTGAGGGGAGGGAGAGAGCTGAAATACAGTCAGACCCTGGTTTGATTCTCCCACTGAATGAATGAACGAGGGAAGGAGAATGATGTGGCAGTCTCCAGGCACTGAAGTGCATGATGGTAAAGTAAAGATGCTGCAGAAGCTTACTAACCTGTACGAAAGACAAAGATTTCTCTCATGATAATACACTGGTAAGGATTTGGGGCACTCAGCATCAGAGCAAGCATCATGAGCTTAACCCAAAATCTGACGAATCCAATCAAAATATGCTAATTGACTTCAAAGAATGCCAAAGCAAGTTTTAAGTGTTTTTCTTCTGGTAACTTCAGTCATTAATATCTTGTCTTCTGTCCATGTGAACATCCCTTGCTGATGGTACTGGTATGTGATGAGACTGAGAACGCTGTATGCTGGTCAGGCCCCCAGGCCTGACAGAACTGTCAATTAGGCTTGTGACAACAAAAGAGGAGTGCTAAAGAGACATCACATTTTTGGAAAAATGTGCAAAAATTAATGACAGAAGAGACTTCTTTTTTAGCAAAAAAGATGGAATTTGAAGTGTAAAACTGAAAGAAATTGCTGCAGTCTTATCAACCTTATCAAGCTGCCAAATTCTGCAAAACCAAGGGTGGCACCAAAGGAGAGAAAAAATATATATGTATTTTTTTGTCCCCTAGAACAAAAAATGGGGAAGATCTTATCCTGAAAAAATAATCTTCTGAAATAATTATTAGTCCTTAAAGGAATCTTGTGGCATATATTTCACCAATCTTTGGTCTTCCAGAGGCTAAGCTTTATTCTAAGCTATTCACAAAGATTTCAAATAAAGGCTGAAGTGAAAAAGAAACACTTCTGGGGAGCTATGAATACTGCTTGTCTTAGACTGCTTTCTCTGGAGTCGTGTTGTTGCTCCTCTGTGTCCCTGGATGTCCTCCCAAGCCTGGGCTTCTGTGTACCCTGGGAGGCAGCTCCAGGGGGGCAGGGCTGCAGCCTGCCTGGGGCACTGGCTGGGCATCTCCCAAGCATGCTGCACTGACAAGACCCCAGGGGCACTCCAGAGTCACAGGTAGATATCTGCTCATCTGCCCCAAGGCCTAACACTTCTGCAGTAGAAAACTGTGAAATAATAGTTTTGCCACGTCTTGTAAAATGTGGATCTACTTCTCCTTTTCACAGTTGTATCCTCATTTTACCCTCAGAGGCTTACTGTTATTCTGTACTATGTGCACAGAGTATCATACATATCAAAAATGCTTTCTAAGCCAAGGCCAAAACCACAACCAACACGGGCCATGGCCATCATTACCCTTCCTGTCTGCATTTCCCTTGGCACAGAGGGGAAGAGCATAAGTTCACCCATTGGGGGTCACAGTGAGGAACA
Source organism: Odontophorus gujanensis (assembly GCA_013399175.1). Classification (NCBI taxonomy): domain Eukaryota; kingdom Metazoa; phylum Chordata; class Aves; order Galliformes; family Odontophoridae; genus Odontophorus; species Odontophorus gujanensis. The sequence goes on along the minus strand of VXAB01005912.1, from coordinate 750,454 downwards.
CAGGCAGGGGCTATGAATGGAGGAAGAGGGAACTGGATGCAGAGCAGGGAATTATAGTTTAGATAATATAGCAGAGAATGAATTAGGAGCATACCCTGTCAATCCAGGTGTTTAACAAAATGAGGATGAATTTTTAACAATGAATTTTTCGCTTTGTTGGCATCATCCCATTTCTCTTTGTTGTTCATTACCTTCCCCAAAACTTGAAACTAGTGGCTCTTTTCTGACACATATTTCACTGCAATTGCAGGAGATTTTCCCTGGCTTTTGATGTAATTTAGATGTGTTCTGAAGAAGGTAAATGTGCAAGAACATCTTTAGTATCCTTTTAATGAAACTGAGTGTACTACAGATGTGAAGAACATTGTGTTGGTAGCAGAATGCAGTACACAGGAGAGCACATTATAACCACTGCCCTCTGCCTCATGGGCAGGCTGCCCTGCTCTAGGCTTTGGACTCAGCAAGGTGGAATCATTCTTAATTCAAAAGGTAATCTCTGCAAAGTCTCCAAAGCATGATCTAACATCAAAATAGCTAAGGAGTTGATTTTGTGCTGTAAAACTGTTATTTGGAAACTGATGCTTTTAAATAATTGCCATTGTCAAGTATATTCTACCAACCAAGAAGCCATTTTCACACTTAAAACAAAACTGAGAACAAAGAGTGCTTATGTGAAACCTAACTGCTTTAAACACAGCTGCAGATGCTTGCACAATGAGTGCTTCTGAAAGGAAAGCACTGGAGTTGGAGAAATAAATGTGTCATTGAACTATTACATCAATGAATATTCGTGGCTAAAGATACATTCTCACTCTGTTTCATGGTACAACATATACACCCCTGGGGCAAAAGTCATGCTTGGTTACAAAAAACATTGTAATGAACTGTCTCAGAGGTGCTGTATGCATCCCATAAGCCCTCTACCGAGGGAAATTTGGAGCTCAAATGTGTGATCTTAGAGAAATGGGCAGAAACTGATTTTTCTGATCAAAAAATATTTGCATTCTCAATAAACACATTTTGCCTTTTCATTAAGGAGAGTTGAAGACATTTATGTTTTCCATTAGAGTTCAAAACTTCCTCGTGTACTTCAGACCAAAACATAATTGGAGTCTTGCAGCTTAGAGGAAAGCAAGACATGAATCCTTATGTATCATAGTTCTCGTGGGACAATCTTTCCCAACTCTTTCCTTGGCAAATGCTGATTGAACTAAAAAGCATATCCCCATGGAAAAAAATCTCAGCTAGTCCATAATACGTAGGATACTGTATGCAAGCAATAGGTGGGGATTTTAGTAGTGACCAAAATGTTCTGTGACTTTGGAAGTGCATGTAAATGGGTTTCACTCTTACTGCTGCTCTTTGTCAAGGGGATAAAATACCAGTTACCGAAAATGATATGAGGTAATGTAAGATATGCCAACATTTGGGTTTCTATTCCCTGACCACATCATTAGAACCAACAGTAGGAATAGCACTGAATGGAAGGGAGGAAAGCAGCAGAGGTATGACTCAAAACTTTGTTGTGTTATAACTCAAACATTTGGCTTGATCAGACATTGTTACTGGAACACTTAGATAATGTGAAAGGAAAAGAAACAGCAATTGTAATAGAATGTCTTCACTGAGTTGCCAAGTGCCCTTGAGGGCAAAAAAGGTCTTTGTGGATGTAGATAACGGAGCTGTCTCTGAAATCCAAAAGGAAAATCATTCTCATTGGATCCAAAGTTGGCATTTGCTCATCTGGTGTGTTGCCAAGTCTTAGGTAAGGTTGAAATTTGATGCAAGTCTCACCACTGAATTACAGAAAATTGCTTTCTAATAATTTGGTGAAAACCATTACTATAGTTTAGATGTGTTGACGTTAAATAGCTTTTGATTTCTGACTTGTTCCAGGGTGCTAAAATGGTGCTGGAGGCAATTAGCTGCATTTGGAAGTATTTGTATGATTGATAGTTCTGCTTCCTCTCTGCTCCTTTGTGGGTCTAGCTTTTATCTACAGATTCAAATCAAAGGGTTCTTTTTTTTCTTTTAACTAGTTTACAATCTGTTGATAAAAAGGCCTCCATCTGAATAGATCATATGCTCTTGTTTAGTTGGATTAAAAATGACAATTACTTTTGTAAGAAGATACTGGTTTTCTTCTCAGAAAAAGACTTCATGGTGTAAATTCTGGTATTGCTGGATGACTTTAGAGCCTTTTTTCACTCAGAAATTTCCCAACTCCAGCTCTGATAAATAGTAATATATCAGAATTTGTTTCATTTCAGTTTTAGTTCAGTATATGGGCTCTAAATTTGCAACTGGATGTCAGTGAGGCTCTGTGCTGACTTAGATTAGTCAGAACAAACTAGGATAGACGCCTTTTAGATATTTTTAGTCATATTTTCAGGATCAGTCCTTACAGCAGTCAGGTCAGTGAAGGGCAGCTTTATTATAACAAAACCACATCAATCCCCTCATTTGTGAAGAAGCATTCCCTGATCTTAATGAGGGTGCAAGAGGTGCTAAGGACCTTTCAATCCAGGCACTACATTGCAATTGTTGCTGCTATTGCTAAACCACACTGGAAACATTTCCACCCTTGTCATCTGTTTCCTGCATTTCACAATTCACCCAGGAAAGGGACAGGCTGCCAGGATTGGTTCTTTGTAGCTGGTAGCACAATTAGTTTTCTCTTGAGATGAGCATATACCAGAAGGTTGGATCTCAACACCTCTGGAGTTAGAATTTTTTTCAACTCCAGCTGCTGCTCTGCAAGAAATCTGTATGGAATTGCCCACAGGGTCCAGAGGATGATTTACACAACAAACACTTTTGCCTACTGCCAAAAGCCAACTAGGATAGAAAGGGGAACCTAAAAAGGCAACTGGATTTACAAGCTTGCATGCAAGAATCATTGTTGTAAACATTATTGTCTTAAGCTATTTAGGGACCCTGGGGAGAGTGCAAGCATACTCCATGTCCCTGCTGTGCCTTGTTCAGTGGTTACAGCTCCTGAGCAGGGAACAGAGCCCACTAAACTGATGCAGATGGGCAAGAAGGAAAAATGGATGGGCTCAGTGCTTTGCTTCCCGGTGACTGCTTCAGTCTGCACAAGTAGCGGCATACAGAAGGGAAAATCAGCTTCTTCATCTAAAAAGAGAGATGAATCAGAGGAACAAGAGGTTGAGGTGTTGCTTAGTCTCTGTTCTGCCCCTATAGGCAACAATGAACTCCTCCTTTCTCAGGGTGGATGGTAAAATTGGCATTTGACCAACCCGGATTACACCTACACTGAAAAAAGAACAGTCAAATGGCAGCTGAGTTCTGCAGTTCACTGGCATTCAAATGCCCAACTATGTTCTTATGTTCCACCCTCAAGTTTAGCTTATAAAGAGGTTACGCCTGTAAGTTATCCAAAGAGAGTGAAACATGCACAGACAGGCAAGATGAGGAGGGAGGAGGTTCACAGATTTTAAGGCCAGGACAGATTCTCTGTCTCATTTTGTAGCCAGTGTGCTTATTTATGATGTATAGATAGGAGAGGCCCACAGAGAAAATACAGCTCACAAATCATATCTTTCAGCACGCTACAGAGTTTGTTAAAGTTCACTCATGTCTCTTGTGCTTGTACTCCATTAATCATTTTTGCTTCTGAAAACAAGGGTAAACTTCTGTCCCCAATCTATATTAAGATCATGTTCATTTCATCTCACTCTTGTATCTCTTTCAAGGCAGTTTGCCTCAACCTTCTTTCTCGTAAAAATGAATTGGACCACAGCTTTCTTAGTGGCCAATGGCAACATGACAGAGCTGATTGTTTACAGATCTCAGTCTCCTGATGTAAAGGTTCTTGTTAGGGACCTGTCTGTCCTCTGCCTCCAGTACAATCCAGTGAAAAACTGAATAACAGAGATTTCTGTTCTTCACTCTTAAAATCCTTTCTTAAGAGACACTTAACCTGAGATTTGATTATTTGATTGCATTCCCCCTTTGCACTTTGACCTCCTGTGCAAAGTGAAATCAAAGCTGAACATGGGTCTTTTATCACAGTTCTATAACTGGCTATTTTCAAAGAAACCTCTGCCTTCCAAGAAGCTTATGACTGATCCGAATCTTCATACTTAAATGCAACAAATAGCAGATCTGATCCTGGATCTCAGACATCCTAATTTTACACTGATGCACTTCTGCTGTCTTCTGTGATGTTATTCCTGCCAGTGAGATCAGACTCATGAAGTTGACTCAAAGCTGAAAGATAAATTTGAAAGAAAATAAATAGAATAAAGTAGATATTCACTAGCATATGCTATTGCAGCAGAGTGTTGCTAAAATCTCTCTGCACTCTGTTCTTATGTGGCATATGTGCTATAACTGAAAGACATAATAGTGTGAATTAAAAATTAGTCATTTGTTTTTCTCCAACACCTTCTATACACAAAAACTGAGATCTCCAAATGCAATCTAATTAATCCTGATTCTGTCACTGAGTTTCATGAAGTATATGTGTGGATATAGAAATACCATAGCTGTGCTCATAGCTCAAATAAAGCCATCTCTGGAGCAGAGCTCCAGTGTCAGTCCAAACCCCATGGAAGTAGTTTTCCTGCATTAGCACAGTGATTTCAGCTTCCTTTATCAGCCCTCTGCCAGGTTGCATTCGCAACCAGTCCCACCACATCCAGAGGAACAGCATTTGGATCTGTATTCCCTGCTGTTGGCTTACAAAAGGATAAATTTCTTCTCTAGCTGGCAATGGAAAATACTCTCTTCAGTAATATTTTGACTATAATACTTAGATGCTTTCGATTAAAAAGTTATCAAAAGCCAAATGGAGGTTCAACCACTGGGAAGATGATGAACGCGGGGGGGAAATGGAACAGTCATTTCCACACTAGCTGGGATTTGCCCCTTCCTTTCAAACAGCAGATTCTCATTATATCTTTCTGTGTTTTACTATCTGACTATTTTCTTACTATCATACATACTGTAATGGTATTTATAGTTCTATTAGATTATGGTCAAGTCTTTTTGAATTGAACAGCCAATTATGAAAGCCTTTAAAGAACAGGAACATGAGACTATAATGTCTCGTGACAGAGTTATAGCTGCTCTTTCAGTCTTTCTACATAATATCTCTCAGATATAAGGTGAATATCTCACAATTCAGTCAAATGCTTTTTGTTCTGTAAAACACAGAAATCCAGTGTGTGCTGTATCCCAGCATGAACCAGGAAACACCATTGCTTTATCATTCCTTCATGATTCCAGCAAGTTGCATACCATTACCTGCAATTATTTGTCATTTTGCTCTTAGAAGATCTCAAGTCGTGGCATGGGCTGGGAATGAGATGCTCACTGGAGTGGAACAGCAGTATCCACGTTGCATAGGCTTGGGCTGAGGGGACTTGACTTGCCTGTGTACAATGGAGCCCTCAGCACTTCTGTCTGTTTTGGAGATGCTGGGAAATTTTGAGATTTGATATCAAGGAATTACACTATATAGGACTAGTTAAGACATTAGAAAAAAATCTCAGTAAAATTTAATTCCAACACTGTGAAGAACTGAAAAATAAAGGAGTTATTTTCACAGGAGTGTTTGGAGGAAGAGCAAGAGGGGCCTGGCATTTCATAATTTTAAAGGGTGATCGTTTGCTTCCTGACTGTCTTATTTTGATTCAAAAGCTCCCTGAGCTATCATCATAAATCCTACTGCTAACAAACCACCTGCAAGGCCACTGCTGAGCTCAGTGGATGCCGCACTGATTACAATAGGAATTCCCTCTCCTCCAGCTTGTTAACACAGACTCCTTAATCATGTCTTAGGCAGAACCATGAGAGTTCTTTTACCTCATTACTGTTAGACAATGCAGCACAAAATCAGAGCATGCACAAGTAAATAATGTGCATTAACATCAGTTCATAAATCAGACTAACCACCCACAAACAACAAATATGCAATGCATGTGAGAATACTGAAGACTATGCAAGTCAAGATGTAAAACTTCACTTATCAGACGCTAAAATGTGTTTTACAATGTTTTCAGGAGACTGCCCAGGATGATAGGTGGACAGAATTAAACCAAAGCTCTCAGGACAGAAGGAAGGAACCCCTTCTGCAGCATGGCCAGGAGGAACATGGCCTCAGGTACATCCTGTTCTCATTCACTGCTAAATCGCTATTAGATTCAATGTTGTTTTGAGACATCTTTTTTTTTCCTCTTTTTAATTATGATTCTCTAAGCAAACAGCTCTTTAATTTTTAGAAATCACATTTAATTGAAATGCAAAAGTAATCGTCGAGGCACTACTTTCATGAGATATTTTCAGGAAGACTTTTACAAGTGGAATTGATCACTTATCATTAACCAAGTGGCTGAGTTTCAAGACAGTGTGAAATGGACTGACCTAATAGCAGGTAGTAACTCTCATCTTCCACACATTTCCCCTCTTAAAAAAGTTTTCTGTTGCAAAGGGAAAGAATACCTTGAGTTAAGCCACTGATATTTTTATATTTTCTGCACACCAGCAAAATCAATAATTCTGATTCTTGCCAAAAGCTCACAGCACTATTTTCTAAGATCACCTGCATTTCAATAGGATGCCAGAGATTAATTACAAGAATGAAGATTCTGATTCAGTTTCCTACTACATTTGCAGTTAAACACACAATGCTGTCTCCTTATTTGAACTCCCCAAGAAATCCCAGCTGTGAGTGAGTTAGGTCTGCATTGTATGTATTGATAAACAGATCTTTCACACATGCTAGCTGTAACAGTTGCTTCTCCTTCAGTTTAGTCACTGATACAGGTGGAATCATGCTGTCCATCCAGGGATGAAAGGTGCTGGGAGTATGGTTCCTATGCTAGGGCACTAAAACTTTTGTCAAGTCCCAGTGTCAGCACTTCATGCAGAGGCTGAGCACCACAGGTGTGCAAACTGCAGACTGATAGAAGTGAGTTCAGCTTTTAAGCTCACTGAGATCCTGGTTCCTCTGCTGGCTGTTGTCAGGATGTGAGTTTTAGCAGTCAAGTGCGTATCTGCTAGATGTCCAATTAATCCAAACTGCCACTTGTCAGAGGATGCCAGGTAGGGAACTGATGGCACTGATGCATTTTTTATTATGATTTTGCATTTGGGCTCATCCCTGCCCCACACTGTGGTCATGAAACGGCCATCTCCAAGGAAAAGCAATGCCATTTCCAGGAAGCATCATTTTCAGAAAGCAGCGCATAGGATTTCAAGTTTTGTTTGTTTTTCAGTTCAGAAGAAAAGTTCTAACTCAACTGCAAGAAATTAGTTTACAAAGTAAGAGACCAGACAAGAAGCAGTAGTGACATCAGTCATAGATTCTGAGCATGTTTGGAAACTGTTACGTAAACTAAAGGTGGAAAGTCAACTCAATAGCCAACAAAGTACGTACAAGTACAGCAGACTTCATTTTCTTTAAACATCTGTGGAATTACACAAGGGATGAATTTGGCCCAAAAGTAATAACCAAATGTTCTAGTGACCTACAAGCAGTTCAAGACCAAAAATAACCTATTTGCTTGAGGTAATCAGTGACCTGTTGCAGGATGAAAGTATTTGTCATGTTCTTTGGGCAGTACTTGGGATCTTGTGAGTCCCTTTTGACTAGGTTTTGAAAATTAGTTCCCAGTGGAGATGTATATTCCCATACAGCATAGCAAAGTAAACACTACGTGCTTTTCTGAACTGATGACACTAACCTGTTCTACGTATTTGTCCCACTGACCTCTGTATCCCTTAAGTGACACTCACTGCTTTCCTGAAAGTGAAAATCAACAAGACAGCCACCTAGTGGAAATGTGTTAGTGCCAAATGGGCATGATATAAAGCCGAACAAACGAACAGCTCTTCAGACTCTATATCAGAATTTCATTGCATAGATATTAGTGCCTTTGCACAGTGCTCCATGCTAACAATCGATATTTCATTAGTGCAGCAGCATTCCCTACCTTTATGCATTTTTTCATGTACTGCTGCATTTAATGTATGTGTGCACCTGGTTGTCTAGAGACAGGTAATGGTTGGTTATTTGGAAGTAACCACTTACTAAATTTCTAATAAAGCATATAGTTTAAGGGGAAAGGTTGGCAAACTCAGATGGAAGATTAAATGGGTAAGACTCCCAGAGGTTCCTTTCACTGGAGAAATTGATTTATAGCATGCAGAAAAAGCTTTCTTTTGGAAATTGAGTGAGCAGGTGGCTGCAATTTATATAAATTAAACCTTGGGCTTGTTCCTCTGACTGGAGGGTTTTTTCTTCTGTTTTTAACGAAGTTGCGGTGCATTAAAAGCGTTAGCTTCAGTTTCTAAATGTTGGTTCCTCATAGTTGTTTTTATTCATTGAATCAATTGTAGAATTAATCTAATTGCAGACTTAGTCTTAGTCTTTACTCCTCATTCTATGGAGCACAATGCAATAGGAGAGTTGTGGCCGGGGAGCAAAATCACAGCTTTGCATTCTCGTCTCGTGTCACTTTCCTCTCTGATCTATCATTACAATCAAAATTCTTTATCCTGAAAATTGCTACATGAAATTTTGTAGCTTAAAATAGCACATCTGTAAAGCAGAGATTAGATTATGCAAAGTGTTAATGCAGCATTAACCGAAGAGTCCCAATTAAATAATTACAAATAGTTGCAAGTCTAGCCTTTACATTTCCAGAGCATCATAGTTTAAAAGTTAAAAACTCTTTCTTTCCCTGACAGTGTTCATGTTAGTTAAGGAGGACTGAGACATAAACTTTCAGTTTCAAGATAAACGTTGTGGAAAAAATGGTAGCTCTCCCTGAGACATAGTGATTTAGACTTATTTTTAGAGATTGTAATAGATGCACATGATGATAGGACAGTATTAGCACCAGTATCGGAGTACACAACTCCTAAAATCATCTTCCTGTTGTCCTAAGCAGTTATTTGTGACTTTCTCCTGCAGTGCTGTCTACACTCTTCTGGGTGTAGCCCTGGGTACATCAGCAATTCTGATGCCCTAAGGGGAAGCAAGGCGGTAGTAGTTGGATGCCTTTGAAAGGGCACAGTCCTCATGTAGTCTCCTAGATACTAATGATGTTTCATGTTGATTCCTGTTCCATCTTGCAATGGTCACATGTACACCGCCTGCACCATCTTCTGTATACAGCCCAGACCTCATTCAGAGAAGCACTGATACTTTCCTGCTTCAGCAGGGGGATTGGACTAGATGATCTATTGGGATTCAATGGGATGCAGTGCTTGCTGCTGCCATTGCTGGGGAAGGGCTCCAAGGATCACTCAATTTGAAGCACCAATCACTTCCTGCACTCTCCTGTTGTTTTTACTTCTCCAAGTTCTTGGATTCACCCTTACCATGCAAGAAGAAAAACTTTTAGATCCTTGCCTAGTCTCTGGTGAAGTTAATGTCTCTCAGTGGTATGCTCTCCCTACTTTGAAGCTAAAATAATTTCCCTTCTACACCAGCCTGTTATGTCCTGAGTAGATAGAATTAATTATTTTGCTAATCTCACTAAGCATTAGGTTAACATTCACTGCATGAGATCACTTCCCAATTATTTAGCTAGAAACATCAGCAGCAGAACACCAACTTGCCTGGGGAATGGGAAGCAACCAACCATGGCGAAGCCATTTGAACCTAGACATCATGTACGTGCTCAGCTCCCCAAAGACAGAAATGTAATGGCACAGATTACTGAAATGATAGCTCTTGCACAAGCAGGCCTTTTATTTTTTTCCAGTAGTGAAAGACACTAGCTCACTTGATAAACTTGTTACAACCTGCTGCATGCCATCAGAAATTCTAGTCAGCTGTAATAGCATATTTTCTTTTCTGCAGAGCCAGGAGAATAAAAAATACACAACAGGATGGGCTGTAATCTCTTTCTCCCCCTTGGACATCTAAAGTTATGCTTGAATAATCTTTTTACTGTAGCGTGAAAAGTTCACTCTGATTCATACCTTGTCATGACTTCAGGTAAGATGCTAATTATTTACCTAAGCTCTTCTTTGTGCCATAACAATGTACTTAGCAATTTATTCTTCTTCCTTTCTAAAATACCATCTTCCTGAGGCAAGTCTTTTAAGTGATATGTAAAAATGCGGTTAATCATAAGAGGCATTATCACAACCATACTACAGCAGAGACGAAAGGGAAGCAACCTAATATCAAAATGAAAGTAGGAATGACTCGAAAAAGAAATTTCCACTTAGTATTAGGAAATGGGGATAGAATTCCAGATTGTCTGACCAAAGCAATGGGATAAGAGCATTTGAGCTTTTTTAAGGTAATCAAACAAGCTGCTGAAACATTAGTCTGCTGATAAGACCTCTTGCTTAATTTCTGAAGTGAAAACTATTTATAAAATGTCCCCATCCTTAGAGGCATGGGTATAGAAGAATAGATGTTCTGTGTGAGAAAATCTCCCTTTTTTGTGTTTTACTTGTTTCACCTCAGAGACCCTGATGGATATCTTCACAGAGGCTTTGTTTCCAATATTCTAACCAGAGCACACAAAATTATGTTTTAGGACTGACCTCCTGAGATTAATGATCAGCACAGCTTCTGGGGAGCCAAGGATACCAGTGGGGTCTTTTCTATTCACTTCACTGCAGGCTGATCTGTAAGCAAGCATGGGTAAGTGTGCATCTGGGCATGCTTCTGAACAAATGCTCCAGTTGCTATTGCCCTAAAACAAACATCCTGAGAGGGCCCTCCGTACTGATACATACACTTATTCTATCTTGCTGTTGAATTTTCACCTAAACCAGGAAGGAAGACCAAATGATACCATTAAACTGATAGCAGACAGCTTCTGGGTGTGAAGTGGGTACACAGGGCAGTGTGTTGAAGGGTAAGAAAGGGAACCTCTCCAAGTGTGGATCGTTTTACGTATGGTGTGACAGCCTGTTGTGTGTCAGAAGGATGTGGACAAGCAAAATGGCTGTGGAGATGTGCAAATAAGGCCTGAACAAATAAATGAGGTCTAGAATCTTTTCCAGAGAACAAGAGAGAAAAACAGAAAAAAATATTTGTGCTATGATTTTGAGCTCCATGGGTTGTTCTTTGTTAGACTGAATTATCTGATGCCTGAAAATTCCCTCAGTGTACTCACAGGAAAGGCAACACCACACTTACTGGTGATCTAGAATTAAAATATTAAATTCAGTTCGTTTTTTTTTTCTTCCTAATTTATTTATTTTTCCAAGTGGAAAATATTTTTCAGATCCTCTTATTAGGAATGTTCTCTTTCTTTCCTATGTCCACATTCCTCAGGGGACTGGTGACCTCCTTCCCTCCTTCTGAAGAATGGATCTCTAAAGACAAGACATATCCTCCCTTAACACATCTCTCCCCTAGACGAGGAGCAGGCATGACAAGATGAGAAATCTTAGGCCTGTCACTTGTCCCTCCTGCAAACCAGTGCGTGCTCATCAACCAGTTAACCTACAACTGGTCTTTATTTCTGATGACAGCATTATCTAAGAGCGTGTGACTCGGGAGACCTGGGTTCTATTTCTGAATCTGGTACTAAGCCACCGTGTGACATGGGCCTTGTCACTTCACTCCTCTGCCTGGTTTTGCCTTAACCCTTTTTGACCATTTTGAAATGAGCTGCAGCAGAGTCAGGGGAGAATAGGGCTGTTTGGGATTTTTACTGCCACTGTAACAGTCATAGCGCGTGAAAAGAATGCATGGAAGATGGATATACAGAAAAACATGGTCACCTTCAGAAGAATGGCATTGCAATGACTGTGGGTTTTATTATTAAACTAACCCGGTGTTACTTTGCAATTTTACTTTTATTATTTTCCACCTCAGTGAAATAACTAGCATCTATTTCACTAAAACATAGGGGATGGATTGTCCTTCCTATCCCCCTCTTGGAGAGACAAAGCAAATTCTCATCATGTGCTTTCTATATAGCATTTTTACAAAATAGCAAAATATGATTGAGAGCTGTGAACCAGCTGACCTCTGTTATACTGTTTTTCTGTCTGACCTTTTTCTTTTAAAAAAAGAAAAAACAATTCAGTTGTGCCTAAACATCTCAAGTTTGAAGGCCAGCATTAGATTGTCATAATCTTTATTTAGTGCAGAGTTGTGTTATTTGTTTAAGGCTGACGCTTCTTGACAGTATTAGGTTACATCTAAGGGAGATACTGTGAGTTGTGTTTGAAGCAGCATCTTGGATTTACTGCAGCTGCTGTAAATATCAACTAAGCAACCTTCATAAATTATGCTAAAGGCATTTCTGAGTTATATAAGAATTATTCGGGTATGTAGATGGATTTCTGTTGCAAGACACTTTTAGACTATATACAGGTAATGGATGAATAGCATTTAAAAATTTATATTTAAGGGTTGTTCCAGATTATGTACGAATGCACTTTTATTGTATTCTACATAGAATACATGCAAAATTGACCTTGCCATTAGTAATTATTATAGTTACAGCTTCCCTATAGTCTAGTGCAATTTGTATATGTGTACGGAATGGGGAAGGTTTGTAGCACAGGTTTTGTAAAGATGGAGGGAGGAGTTAGTCAAATAACTCAGACGTGCATTATGAAAATGTTTTACTCTGAGCACTGTGCACTGTCCACACAAGGGAGCTGCAAGCTCAGTCCTGCAACCAGCCAGCACTGATGCATGAGAACTCAAGAGAACTGTCCTCACTAGTGAAGCCATGAGAGAAACCCTTACTGTGCAGAAATGACTCATACAGACTTCCCTTTGGTTTTGAGTTATGCAAGTTGTTTCTACAGGATGATGCTAAGTGGATTTAGGCAACCTACTTAGATCAAGCAGGAGTTAGCCATAGCCCAGGCTTGAGTCCAGTGGTCAGTCGTTTTCTATGGACAATCTCAGTTCCACCACTGTGGGGTTTGAGTGAGCAGCTATGGTTTGGTCTGCCATCTCTTTACATTTCATAGCACTCAGCTGCAGTTCTTTACAGCTACAAGCACTTGCTTACACACACACAAGCTGTGCACTTCATTCCTCTCTTGCACTGATTGTCCTTTTGCTCTTTCATTCACAACTCATTTCTGATGAAGGGAAATGACAAGTGTAGGATCAGCTTCACAGCTATAGACATAGCTCATCAGCTGGCAATGTGAGGTCTGAAAATAAATCCCAAATATGCTACCCCAGGGGACTAAGCCAGTTTTATATGGCTTCCTTAAGCTTTGCAATGGTAGCTCTTCAACTCAGGACTGGGGAAGAATCCTAGTGGAACAAATTATCCAGGTCTGCATGTTACATAAAATGTAATTCAGGCAATCAACTGCATAGACTTCAGGCCACATGGGCATGTGCAGAGAAACCATTTACAAGACCAAAGACAACCAGTAGTGGCAGACATTGTAGGAACGCCTTGATATGTAAGTCTTGGTGTAATGAACCCTGCCCAGCCCTCCACTAAAAGAAAGAGCAGAGTGAAAATGAGTAAGAGAGTGGAGCAATAACAGACTCTCTCCAGTGACGCAGTAAAGACAGTAGCTTAAAGAGGCAACTGCTGGCCAGTTGGACATGGGAAGTAGCAATGCCATAAATCACTGGGCTACAGGACTTCAGCTTTATGCATTCTTCACAGCTTAGAGATTTGTGTTGCTATTTGCTTTCACTCAGAAAAACCCTAGCTAGCTGTAGCAAATGCTCTCTCTTTTGAATACTCTGCATTTTTATGTCATGCCATATTCTGAGTAATTATACCATCCCTTTCCCCTATCAGATCTGGGAATTCTGAATATATGGAAGCTCTTCTTCTCCTCTACTCTGAAAAGTGGGGGCCAAATCTCAATACTTCCCTCCTTCTTTGTTATGATGATGTGATGGAGATGTATGGATGTTAGAATTACCAGACCTTTGTGTCATTCAGTTGTATTATTTTATTCTAAGTACATCTCTGTGGACATTCTGACCTGCCCATTTGCTCTGCTGAAGCAAATAGATGAGATGTGTGGATTAGTTCTGCGATGCACTTCATATCTGCCTCTGCACTGAGGGTATTTCAGTTCACTATAGGGATGAGAATTCAGTAATGAACCAGAGAGACACAAAGTGAAAACTTTAGAGTCATTTTAAAGCAACAACTGTGTCTTTGCTTTCTACTCTACAGTAACATCTAGCTCTTCCAGCCAAGGCTGAGTATGTGCTGTGAAAATATCTGTACGTACAGGATCTTGCAGCATAAGATGTCAAGTGGCATGAAAAAAAATGTGAGGAGAGTAAGGCAGTCAATTATATTTATAAAGAGCCTGTTCCCGGGCCCATTATGGAATCTTTCTATTAAAATGAACACTAGCTTTGGACTAAGGCCAGGTATATTTGCAGTGGCAGTGAATCTATTATTATATCTTTCTGTCTGTGAAAGCAAGCTGTAGTATGGGGAGAATTCTTACAGTGTATAATGTACTAAGCTATCACTTGCTCTTGGCAAAAAACCTGAAATGTAGTTTTCCTGTAATAAAAACAATAATAATTCTTCAGTCATAGCTTTATGATTAAACAACATTGAGGCAAAGATTTTTTTCTTGCCTTGATTTGCATAATTCCCAGGCTGCAATGCAGAAAAACCTTTTGAGGTATTAACTAGATTATAAAAATGTCATGTCAGATTTGAAAACTGCCACTAACGTGAGAGTTTTAATTATGAATACTTTTTTTTTTTTAAGAGAGAAACTGCTTTTCCTGTGGCAATAAGATTTTGCATTATGCACGAATACTAAAGCTTAGAAATGTTCAAAGGCTGAAAACTAAAAGTGAGATAAGAGAATGGATTATTCTGGAAAATAGGAGAAAACAAAACTGATAAAACATTACTATTCAAATGATATATTTATAGGAGTCATTACAACAGAATTAATGTTATTGGAACATAGTGGGAGGCAAGGTTATAAACAATTCAGGCCTGTATGCCAGATTTACTTCATGAAATGAGTCCCAGTGCTTGTAGCAACACAGTAGAGCTGTGATCCAGACAACAGTGGGCAGGGAATGCATGGGAGCTTATACTATAATGCGTACATGCACAGCTCAGCAGTGAAAAGAAACTTTACACTTGGCAGGAGGAGATTACCTGAGTGCCATGAAGCATCCTCTGCTTTCGCTGGGGTTGCTCACATGCTTCTATTCATCCATCAGCTCTAATGTGTGTACCTGGCTGTGACCTGAACATCTGGCTGCCTTCACAGTTAACAGACATCAGTGGTTTCCCCAGATATTTAACTACTGAATCGATCCGTGGGCTCCTCTTCCTCATGAATGCACCCAGAGCCAAAGCCTGCTTAATATGGGCAAGATAACCAAAAGAAAAAGGCAGTATAATTTTCAGCAGCCAAAGGGAGATTGGAAATTCAAACTATGTCTCCACATGGGGAGGGAGCCTACAGATGGTTAACCACACACCAAATTCAAGCTGGAAGCAGGTTAGCATCATCTGCCCTGTCTTAGCAGCCCACTGCCAGCACTGCACAGGCACAGCTTGATGCCAGCCAACCCTTCAGCTCGTTGTCTTGCTGGCTTTGCTTAGTACTAGCCTAGTGCTGATTGCATCATGCCCCACTGAACAATGTAGAAATACCGCAGGGGGACACCTACAGGAACATACCTGCCAGCAAAAATGTTTCAGTGAAGTTTTGGCTAATTGATGCATCTTCACTGCCACTGCTTTCTCATGTTGCCAAATAAAGCATCTCCTGTGCAGCAGCTACTGTTGTCACTGCAGTGTGGACAAAGTCCTGGGGAACATGCAAGGAGTCTTGGGAAGGCTGCTTAACACCATCGATATCACTAACAACCAGGGTGGAACCCATCTGCATCTAGATCAGATAAAACCATTATTCTCTTTGGAGACAAAAAAAAAAAAAAAATGATTTGCAATTGTTGAGATATCTGAATAATTTAAAGCCTCCAAATAAATAAAATGAATATTGCCATCTATTCTCCAGACGAAGATTTTTCAACACAGGAGACTAAAGCATCAGCAGCCCCACATTTACATAGGAGTTGGTGTATCTGCTAAAGTGGTATTTCATGTTTAAACAGACTTGAATTTACCAGATCTAATGGATAACAATATTTCAAAAAGAGACTTAATCTATTTCATTACATTTTATATTACTTTGTTTAATAAATCATCGTCCACTAGAAGCCTGGTCTAAGATGAATTTAACAGACTTTATAAATAATGGGTCAATATCAACTTTGTCATAAATTCATTTTTACTTTGGATGAAGGCCCAGTGGGTACTTTTGTATTGCTTTCTTTCAAATGATCCATAATTCATAATTAACATTGACTTAAAAATGTGACAATGAATTTTCTTCTGTCAAGCATGCGTTTTTTCCCTTTAATTTTTCAGTAAAGAAGAATGAATTTGTGTTTAATTAAAGGTTTTGATAATGCTAATTTCAATTTACTTTTCTGTGTTACAATATGTGGTTTGAAATCCCTCTAGCAACAGGAGGAACAGGATTGAAAACACAGACTGGCAAAAACAGTACATGGAGGAACAAGTTTAATAGTTGTCAGCAGTTCAGGGAACTACAGAGGGGATTCACATTCCTTCGTGCAGCAGAAAATATTCACTTCAGTTCCCTTTGGTACCAAAAAATCAGCTTTTGCAGATATTAAGAGCAAACTTAAATAAACCTGTGTTAGCAAGGAGAGGAGATTGGGGCAAGTTTGGATGGGGACAATTGCAAACTTGGCTACAGGGTGGTGATGTGGAAAGTCAGCTAAACAATGTGAGTGGAGTCTTCACCTATGTGTTATACAGTTGTGTGGAATGAAAGAGTAAAAGAAACAAAACTAAAAGCAGTGTATGAGTATTTACTTTTGCCTCAGAAATGTGACTTTATGTCTGCTGACTTTTGTATTGTTTTCTTTTCTTTAGTTAATGATTTACAACATCCAGTCTAGAAGATAGGGCTATAGATCTGCTGCTTATGAACAGCTCCCTCTGAGGTGAGTGTCACTGATTAGAGTTGGATTGTTGAATCCAAATTTCTGTGCTTCTGTTTTCCCTTATTCTGTGTGATTGCAGTGCCTTCTAGCTTATTCAGCCCCTACAAAGGCAGCATTGAACCAACCCACTTGTGACTTTATTTCTCATTGTCCTGGGCATGGAAATGCCTTTGGCAGTTAGGGGTTTTCATAAGCTCATCATCACCCCAGAGATGGGATGCCAATAGCATCTAAAGAGAAACTCTACTAAATTCTCTCATTTCTTTGTGTTGTCAGATACAAAAATGTATTTGTTTTCCTCTTCATGTGTACTCCATCTGAATTGAGAGTATGGTGAGTTTGCCTTACCTTGTTATCTTATTTGGCTACACTTATCAGATCAAAACCTGGAAAAAATTCTCTGTGGAAGTCATTTTGAGGGGTGATGGATGAGTTGCAGAGGAAGAAGCATTAAGCTCTGGGAGGAATGGATCTGTTGTGTGCTGTCTTGGCCTGGGCACTGGTGTGTTTCAAGTCTTTTTCACAGTTTTCCCCTACCTGATCATTAATGCCTTTTGGAAAGATCTCCCTTTTCTTTGCCATTAATCATCACTGGCACATTTTTTTCTTGTGTTCAAGGTCAGCCTTGTCCCATGACAGTAAAGCACACACAGTGTCTTTCATTTGTAGATCTGAAAATGTATAAAAATGGTACAACTTTGATTTCTTAATCTGTTTTATGCAAGAAATATTCTAGCACTGCAGCTTAACGTGCTGCCTGATGTGCATTGCAGGCACATCAGCAGTCACATTTATTCCCCAAATTTTTCCAGTAGGCAAATGAGGAATGATTTGACTAAGGTCAAACTGAACATTGTCTGTGAGACCTCAGGCCCTCTGTAAGAGCACGCTGTACTTGCTGGGACGTTGGTGAATTCTGCAAGAGCTTTCAGATCCTAATTGGTTCTCTCTGTTTGAACTAGATATGGAAACACACAGCACTTACAGTTATTGCTCCTTTGCTCAGGGCTTTTATTATCTAGTGGCTAGAGCTGCTTTTAATCCCTGGTGAGAATTTGAAAATTAGCCCACAAATGCAGGATTTTGATACCTCAGGCATCTTCAGGTTACCAGAATGTCTTAGTCTGGCCACATATAATTCCAGTCTTCCACATTGTTTTTCTGTTGTGATAAAACATTGTGAAAAACATTGTCTTTATATGCAAACAAGTAAATTCAGAACCAGATCTAAGAATAGGCAAAATGGGTGACAACTTCATAGGAAGTCAAGGATGAAGAAAGAAAGATAAGTATAACAAAGAAAAAGCAATTTTGCTTGTTTATAAGGCAAATTTGTTTATCTTTTTAGAGTTGGTGAGAGAGAAGAATTTAATTTTCTTAGTCATTTCCTCAAGAGTTTATAAGTAAGTGGAGACAGGAACCAAGAATCAGCTGTTATTTCCTGAAGACAAAGCTAACAATAGGATTGGATAAATAAGCACAAGAACTGGGTTGCATTGTTTGGTTGAAAGTCCTCTGATTGGGCTAAATTTCATTCCTAGGTAATGATTGATAGCCAGGTCTGCACCCATTAGGAGCTGCAGTGGAGTTCAACTGGCCACGTTTTGTTCTAGGTTCCTGTTGCCTGTGCATAGCTGGCCCCTTACAGCACAATTTCTCATAGATCATTTTCTATGCAGGTGGGTAAGCCATTTCAATTTTTGATCATCACAATCCTGCAAGTTAGTGGAGGATGTTTTCAGAAACAGACATTTCCAAATTCCCTAGGGAGATTCAGGTGATGTGTTTCTCATTGCAGAGGCCTTTGAACAGAGCTTCAAAACAGAATTACTAAGCCTTTTCCAATTTCAGAAAAATGTTTAATTCAGATTCTTGGACAAAACCTCTGAGGTCTTGTTTTGTACACCTGTCACATTTCAAACTCACTTCGAGTGTCATATTTAAACAGGAGCTTCATGTAGATTTGGGCCTGCTGCCATTCTCCGTGCAGAATTCACAATCATTTGAGAGGGAAGCCTGGTAGACAGCTACCAGATAAAGTCTCTGTAGTATTCAGAAGTGATAGATAAGCTTTCTTTGCCTTTTGCAAAAGTCAGAAAAAATTTAGAGATAGAAAGTGAAAATATTCTGCATGATAGCATAAACCACTGATTTTGCCAACTTTTGAGCAGCTGCAATGGTACAAAACACTCACTGACAAATGTTATAAGCTTCTTATCAGAACTTCATCATTTAATAACTTCCAAGACAAGTAGAGGGAAGGTGGGGAAAAGATGTGATAGGCCAACAAGAGTGTTAACTCTTGCTAAGATAATTCCAATGCAGTGAATATTTACGTCTTTTCTCTTTCATAAAAATAAATCAAAATACACTGAAGCAGTTAAACAGTGCTTCCAGATTTAATTATTCTTTAGCTGAATAAGCAGGGAACAAGTGGTTCAGTTCATCACACTTCTTTGTGTACACAGGGCTCCTCAGGCACTGTTCATCATTAACCCTACTTAGTCATGGTATCAAGAAAACCAGCTGGAATTAAAAAAAAACAGAAAAAGCAGAAACAAAACAACTATAACAAAAAGATATGAAGTGTGGCTGGCAAGTTGCTGGAGGGAGCTAGCAGTTGTAGCTATGCTATTCCTCACTTGTTTTTTGTGTCCCTGTTCTGCTACTGTCTGTTGTTTTTACTGTTTCAAGCTAACTCCTGCTCTCCCTGGATAACACTGTCTTTAATGGAAGCAATAATAAGCCTTGAGATATTTGTACCATAACAGGTTTTGTTCACAAGTGCCTCTTATATCTTGAGAGAACAATCCTGGAAGGGAAAATCTGTTGTGTTTCTAAAGCACAGGAATGGGTGCTTTAGACAAGTTGCTGCCCTCAGCTGCCATTTGAAAAACTGGGTTATTAATAACATTTTTTCCTCTGCTCTTTTATGTTTAGGTAGAAAACTAATCAAATTACAGTTATCTGTTGTTATCCTCGTGGACAGTGAGAGTGTGATCTTGGTCAGGTCCTCAACGTGCTACAACTATATATAGTAGAAACATCTGTCTGATCATGGTTAAGTCAGCAGTGACTATTGGGCTTGGCAAGGGATTTTCAGAAATGCAGAGCTTTCAACCTGAGTCTGTTCAAAGTGAATCAATGAATTTTACCAGTGACTTTAATGGAATACTAGCAACTTTAATGTGAGACTAATTAGGCCAGCTCAAAACACGGTTCAAAATCCCAGCAGTAAAGATGCACCACATCAGCCTTCCTCTCAGAGCTGGACTTGACTGGTTTGTGTTTTATTGTGCAAACACTGTGCCCGAAGGTCAGTTTCACACAGTTCAAGTATTACAAATCCGTTATGTATACCCCATGATCATAGGCAGTAGCATGTGAAGAATACAGCCTCTGGTACCAGCTGAATAGGTTCTGATAAAGCTGATGGGCGTCAGATTTCAGTAACACCTGTAGGATTTGGTTGCGGTGTTTGTATTGTTATTAATTTACTGTTGTGAATAGTAAGCAATTTCTCATCTTCAGGGTTTTGGGACGTCTTGCCATGTCAGCAGAGACAAGATAGATTCAGGAAAGGACATTTCAGTTATTTTCTCTCTGTACTGCTCAACAATCTGGCATTTCTGACATGCGTGAAAGATAAGAAAATATGAGAAAGTCTAAAATTTTATTCACAACATGGCGTGAACAAGACATGGCAGATAAATTGACATATAATAGATTTCCCAATTAACCACACTTCTGTTTCTGTTGTCAGTTGCAAAGTGAAAAAAAAACAATTAAGAATTATGGTGAAGATGTACAGAGAGTGACCTAGTATATCATATATACTGGGATAGCTTTTATACGTTTCTCTTTGTTGATATAGGTGATACACTTTGCTTTGCTGTTCACCTTCTGAGTAACCTGGAGTAGAACAACCCTATCTTGTTCCTTGTTTATGATCTCCATTCCTTCTGCAACATAACTAATTAATAGCTATACTGCACCTTCACTGCACATTGTGCAATACTTCATAGTTCTATTTTTTGCTCAGTAAGCTTAAAATCAGAGTATTAAAGAGGTTAGGATAAGAATTACTTTCACCAGAAAATAACTATGTACTCATTGTAATAATAATCATATATACATCAGCATTAAGTTCATCAGAATGGGGTTTTTTGTATGCTTGTTTCTTGATTGGCTTGTGTTATTAAGAATGGAAAGCTTTTTTGACTAGTAGCTTAGAACAGGTGCATCTGCAATCATTGTATGAGGTATCATATTGAAAGTTAATGCATTGCTCCATCTCCGAAATATTAATGGGACCCTGATCTTCTGAGTTTCTATCTTCATCAAGTACTTTCTGTGATATATTCAAAGATCAGCTTCAAATCTTGAATGACAACAAATCTTTCCAATGAAGGAAATAAAATCCAGTGCCTCCAAGTACAATACTTCATATTTAGATTGTGGGCATACAGGTATAAGAAAAGCAAGAATCATTGCTCTGAAGCACCATGAATAAGATCACCTTTGAACAGCTCTTCCTAAGTGGTGGGTTATATTCTGCTTCAGCTACAAGTCCCTATGTTAAATGCAAAGTGAATAAAATGTTTATTAATATTCCGATGAACCACTCCGGTATTTACGCTGAACATTTGGGAAACCTATAGAGGACTTTCTAAAACTCATTCTATTAAAGAAAAAAAGGATTTTAGTTGCAAGATGTGAATTATACGGATGAGTGAGCATCAGTAAACAAGCTTATTTTAAATTGATACCTTGGAAAACCCATTTCTAAAAACAATTAGTGATGAATTACTTCTAGTATTTGGGAAGGTCATTAAACTGTGTTTGCTACACGAGCGAGTGCAAAGAAAATCTACAGCTCAGAGAAGGGGAATGGGAATGTATGATGTTTTTTTCCATCCAAGGAAATGAACTGGGCAGTTTAAATTGTCAGACTGGGTTTGGGAAACAAAGCTCATTCCTGTGTTCTGTGCATGTAGAAAAGAAGTTCAAAGAGGCCAAATCCTATGTATAACAAGAAGCTATTTCAAATTCTCCATCAGCTCTCAAGCATCACGTTCATCTTAAAAATATTTCAGGATTCCAAATTGACTTAAAATTGAGGTCAATATTTTTTGTGCTGCTGTAGCAGTTCAAAACATACCCATTCTCTCTCCTTGTAAATGCTGCTCTATCAAACTCTTCCATCTCCACCTTGCCACTGTGAAGCCAGAAAGCAGAAAAAAATGAGGAGACCAAGAAATAAGGGTAATAGATATACTGTCAAAGTTGTATTTGAGGCAATCAATCTGTAAAATGACCGAGGAAGGGTTCCTAGGATGCCTCAGCTTGCTGAATCTGCCTGGTTTGGGTACTAAGATAGTTTACAGAATTCAAAATTGGAGCAAAGATCTTACTAGATTTTTTATTTTATCATGTGTAAATTGGGCTGAACATTATGACTGTCTGAAGGAAGCTCTCCTGGACACAAAATGTGCCAGAAGCAGAAGCAACAATTTCACTAAGGCAGCCTGTGTTAATTAACAATGTCGGTTAAAAGATTGTGGATTAAAATACTTTAAAAAACCCATGCCAATTAAAGCGGAAGGTTGTAAATAAAACAGAGCATTGGATCTGTGGATTCAGCTCTGTTCTCTAACTTCAAATTTGTCATCCCTGAGACTCTATCTGGGATTCAGCTATCAGTGTGAAAAGGTATAGGAACTTCCTTTCATTTACACATAGATCATACCAAGGCAGCAATATCTTTTAGCACTCCCTGTCCATTCAGACTGACAGTATATATCATATGCTCTATGAAACTAGCTCATCATTTAATCTGCCATAAGGTGCCAAGATGCAGGTAATGCAGGCTGCACCACATGAGCTATCTCACTTTGGTATAGACACATGGAAGAATGTTACCTGAAGAACCCAATGCTTTGGCATCTTTCTGCAGCTGCAAACTCCAAAAATAGACTTTGTAACTTTACTAAAGTACAGAAAAAAACCCACAGGCTGGTTTAGAGGTTTTCACGAGCATCTCCTGCATGTCAGAGGAGAAAAATGAAGCTGTTTATCTTTCTCTAAAATAGCAACAAAAACATATGTTCTCCTAACAAGCTCAATGTTTAAGTAAAAATTGGGTTAATAACTGTGATTGCTATAAACTGTCCTCTATTTTTTCTCTTTTGTGACAGGCAAATACTACCCCATATAAAATCCAGAAAACTTGACATCTCACACAGATAGGATTTGGTTCCAGTAATCACTAAGTCGTTTTAAGATAAATCAGGTCTTTGAAATAAATTTAGTCAGAAAGGAGAGGCAATAAATAAATAAATAAATAAAAGATAAAGTAGTTAGTTTCCAGGCCAGATATCTTCCTAAAGTCATGTTTTCTTCTAGTCAGATAGATTATGATGTCAAAGGTTTTTTTCATAATACATCAGAGCAGCATCTGCAAAAGAAGTTCTCATTACTTTAAATATTTGGCTTAAATTGGCAAAGAGAGAGAAGTAGGTTTTATCAGAGCTCTTCGGCATACGTAAACAGCCTGGTGTCTAATGCTGTTTATACCTTTGACACTCTCTTAAAAGAACCAAATTGGACAGACTTTCCTTAGGTAAAACACCCATATAAATCAGTGCATGGGAGGCACAAGGACAGGAGAAGGAATGAAATTGAGATCCTTTGGGCTATGGAATATATGAATTCCTTTTAATGAGATTTTGATTACAAGCAGTAGTGCCTTGGAGCAAAAACTACAGCAATAATCTCTAATGTATTATTTTGGAGGAGAAATTTAAACATCATAATGCTCATCCAATGAGTGTCCATTTAGGCTAGCTAATGATGGAACACTGTATATTACACAGTGCTAACCAACTAATATGAGGAAGAATGTCTTTTATGGGATTATGTAAAAAGAGATCAGGTTCATCAAGAATGCAGTTACTCACTTGGAAACCTTCCCATTTACAGAGTCTTGGAAATCATAGGGAATAAAAAACAGATATAATGAGATCATTTCCCTCAAGTAAAAATGGAATATATGCTTAGCAATTATTGATTATAACATAAAATAGAGTTCCATGTACCACATCCTCTCACCTGGTAAAATCTGGCTATGGAAAGAGGCCTACAAAGAACTTTTTTTTTTTTGACTGGAGGCTCTCAGTTCTTTCATGAGGAAGTTCCTTAATGGGGATGGTGTTATTATACCCAACAGATAGTTTCTTTATCCTGTTCCAGCTCAGCAATAGCAGCAGCATATGTTATTTGTGCCTACACATCACGGTGGGCTATCCATTGTGATACTATCTTTCTGACACATCTATCAACCAGAAAAGAGGATAAAGGATCCAAGGATCAGGACTGGGCCATGCAAGAAGGCAGTCTGTGGTGAAGAAGACAGGCTAGCCTTTTTTTTACAACTCTCTCAAGCTGAGTTGAGGGAATAGAGGAGAAAACTGCACATCTGACACATCTGAGTACAGTTGAGTTGCTGTCTGTTGTGCCTGCATGGCTAAGAGATCTCAGCAAAAACAGGAGTTTCCAGACAAAAGCTAGGAGATGGCAATGTGTCGGGGATCCTGGGTGGGTGTATGATGGCCTGATGTCTCCTCTGTCACATACATCTTTTTCCTGATGCAGGAAAAGGAATGGCTTCCCCATAGCACCTAGAGCAATTGCTCCACGTGGTAATGCTATCTGAAAAATATCTGGTGCTTTTCTGATGTACTTCAGTAGTGTTTAACTGCTGGAAGTGGGGGAAAGTAACAGCACCCGTCAAATACTCAGTGGAATACCCACAAGCACCTCACACTCCTCATGGAAACCCAGCAGTGTGGAAACTCGATGGCACAGAGCTGCTGCTCTGTTTGCTTAGTGGATCACATAAGGCAGCAAACTCCATCTGCAGACCCAGACACAGAGCATACCCTGATACAGTCACATGGCAATGAATACTTCTGTAGTAAGTTGAAGATGAGCTTAAAAAAAAAAAAATACTCCTCTGCCTCTGGGGGTAAAAAAGAGAAAAAGGAAGAAGTAAAAAAGCTTTTATTAAATAGTCACTGGATGCAAATAGAACTGTAGTGGAAAAGATGAATGCTGTTGGGCAAACTGCAGAACAGCACAGGAGGTCACCAGACTACAGCAACATCTCTCTTTCATGAGGTTAAAAAATTACTGAGTGTCAAAGGCAAGAAAACCGTGCCCCACAAAATCCGGGTGCACCATTAGCATTGATCCACCACAGCTGCGCCCTGAGGTGAAGGGCTCTGCAGCACCAATGGGAAAGCAGTTCAGCCCCCAGCAGTGCTGGGTGGGCACAGGTGCATCCCATCCACGACACAGAAGCTTCCAGCACGAGCTGCACGTGGGGCTGTAGCATGTGGCAATACAGGGAGCACGAGCTGCAGCTTTCTGGTCTGGCTGAGCACCCAGTGTTGAGGTGAGTGTGGTTTTTTTCCTTGTATATGGATGTGCTTTGTTCCCTAGTGCTGTAATTTTGGAGGGCTGTATACCCTTTGTGGAGCAGCTGCAGTGTGGGATGGGGCTGAGGGGCTCAGAGTGGGGGTATGTGCTGCTGCACATCTTCTGGGCATGGCTGTCTGTGTAGCATGTTGGACAGGGGTTGGTGGGTAACCCTGTGCTGAGATGGTGGAGAGAAACACGTGGAGAACGTACATGTATTTATTTGTTGGAGTCCCAGCTTTCCCTTCAAGAATTTTGTGGTGGGTTTTGTTAGTTCCAGAATAGCATGTTTAAGCATAATGGGTATCTTTATTCTGAGCTTATTCTGTGTCTTCTGGTTGTTACCTTTAATTCAGAGTTGTAGAAAGCATTTCTTGGGAGCAGTCGTGGCTCTTGAGCTTCTAGCATAAGCAGTTGGCTTTAGCTGGAGAGCCCCTAAATGCTGTGGGTCACACCTGTCAAAAATCAAAAGCAAAACCAGTATCCAGGCCAGGTGGAGAGATCAGGAGGATGAAATCAGTGATGCAATTGAATGCAGGTGTTGAGTTGGATTGGAACTAGATGATGTTTAAGGTCCCTCCCAGCCCAGGCTGTTGCTAAGTGCCCCAGAGATGGAGGCAGCAGGGGAAGGTGTGGGGCAGGGGCTGAGCAGAGCATCCTGAATCCCGTGACATGAGTTTCCTACGCTCCTAAGGTGCTCCTGTTAGGAGACTGTCTGTGGAATGGTATGTTTGCTGGCCATGTGAGCTGATGTTTTTATGTTGCAATGAAATAGCAATTACTTCCTTCCTGTTGGATCTTCCTGCAGAGTTGTGAGAAGAGCATGTTGAGATCTGTTCGCGGTGAAACTGCACAATCGAGCTTCATTTTATGATTATTTTAGCAAAAACATTCTTAGCTTAAATCCACCGCAGGAAATGGGGCAATGTGTATTTGGGGCACCTGGAATTTGATGTATAGTTGGTGTATTTTGGTGAACTTCATGCCCAGTCATGCCTTTTTTCCAAACTTTCACATATTTTGTGCCAGTAGATTACAAAACTAAGGTGACTTGCTTAGATTCCACTCTCTCAAACAAATACTTCCATAGATTTGTGTGTGTTCACATCCTTGAGCATTTAACTTTATTATTATTCATTCATTAAATTATCATTTTGGCACCAAGGCAGCTGTGGAGTTTTCTATACTGGTTAGGGTTGTATCTCTGAAATAACACTTAAAACAGAACTATGTGAAGTAAATCTCATTTAATATTAAATCACTGAGAGCAGATCAGACTGTCTTCCTTCTGCAGGGCGTATGTTTTGTCTGTAAGCCATACCTGGAGGCACAGTGGTTTATGGCAGCTGGAGGTATCTGTTGGTGCAAAATTCCTTCGATTTGTTTATGTTTCATTTACAGATCTTTAACTTAATAACCCTTGCCTGATGTGTTTACACACTTTGTTACCCTCAAGGAAGAGGCTGTCTTGAAACGTGCAGCTTGGTCAAGCTGTGGCTGGGCAGTGTATTTACCTCTGCTTGACACAGTAATATCAGTTAAAGAACAGATGCCCTGTACTTTAAAGTTGACCTAAAATGTCCCTCAGGTAAAGCTTTCAAATGATTCACCCCTAGTAATTTATTAAATAAGCATTCCCTTCTGCTGCTCCCCACTTACACAGAACTGTTTTTGTTCCGTACCTGAAGTCTGAGCTCTTCAGATGAGATGTAAAACTGAAGAAGCAGCCAAAAAACATTTTGGTGTCATTTAGAGATTGTAGGGAGCCACGCTTTAGGAAAGGGTTGTTTCCTACAGATACCTCATTGAGGAGAGGCTGTGGTTTTTTTGTGGCTGCTCCACGGCAAGAAGGTCTCACTGGAATAGTGCCACAGAGGTCCATGAGCTTCTGGAAATCTGATTGCTTTATTCGTCTCTAATGTGCCTTTGCCAAAGCCTGATGGCTTCTCCAGAGAAGTGTTTTTGTTTCTGTTCAGCATGTTCATGAGTGTTAGGACAGATATTTACTTCCTAAACTGGTTCTCGCAAAAATTTCAGGAAGGAAAGAAGAAAAAAACAATTTGGATTCAGTGTCTGAATGAAAAATTACTGTGCCATGACTCCAGTAGATAGCTTGAGTATTAGTCCTAGATAACTTGAGTATTAATATAAATTACTCTTTTTTTGCTTACGTTCTTCTTTCATTTCTGGAAGGTTTTTTCTACTGTTTGTTTTCCAGTGTATTCAAACATTTTGTTCTCTGTTTTTTGAGCTTAATGTCGTTTCTAAGGAAACCTTACAAACCATTGACTATGATTATGTCTGTCACTATTTTTCAGGTTTTGGTTTTTTTTGTTTGGTTAGTTTTTTCCAGACTTGCTGAAATTACTGCCATTGTGTGTCAGTGCAGAGAAAGTGCTTTAGTACACCAGCTAATTTATGGACAACATGGTTTAGTGGGAATGTCAGTAGAATGGCAATCAAGGCAAATAGTTCTTATGGTCCTTGTTATTCTTTTAATCAGGGTTAGAAGCAAAACATGTTACGTGAGGTTCTTCAATCAGGGGGGGAAAAAAAACAAAAACATAGTGCTAAGCCAGCCTTAAGGTTTGTGTGTATCCACACCATCCCTGATATCAATCAAACAACGCAGGTAACATGGATATGGCTTATTACAGCTGTGACAAATACATCTGTTTTCTGTTATAATTTACCAAGTTGGCAGACGCTAATGCAGGAAAATAATTACAGGTTAGATATACATGCTGTACACAGCATCATTCTGAAAGGTGCCAAGTGGAGCAGAATGAAAATGAGAATTTCTTAGCTTTCTGGTAACTGGGGAATTCAGGGTGAAAATGACTCTTTGAAACTTTTCCCCAGAGCTGCCTTCATCAAGAACACAACTGGAAATTCCTGAAGTTCTCACAATTTTGTCTTCTTTGTTAATGCCCTGGGGTTCTTGTTTGTTTTCACCTTTTTTATTGTTAAAAGGAGAAAACAATGAAGGTAAAGTTAGACCAAAATGAGCTTTTACATTTTCTTTTAAGTATGCTAGAACTGGTTTTGGAGGAAGAGTTTTGGAGTTTTGAGAAATAACTGAATGTGAGATTTGGCAGAATGGGTTCTTTTCCTTGAAGCCTCGTGTAACTCATGATATGGAATCTGCATGCCAATTTTTGGGGGAGATGTTATTAAAATGACTGACCATGTATGAAACTGCAGACGTATGAAGAGATGTAGGTTCTTGTGATGATCAGAGCGGGTATGGAACTAGGCAGAATTGCAGCTGTTGTGACCTGATGTCTGCTGGTAGTGCAGCTGCAATGGGCTGTTTGTTGGCTTCTGGACTACAGCTGAGCTCTGTCTCCTGCACTGACTACTCCACTTGTTTCTGCTGCTTTTTACTGAGTGTTTCTCAATTCCATGTTAGCTTGGGTGATGCTGTGCTGAAGTAAGTAACTAAACAAGTGTTGTGCATTAAAAAAGCAGATGCACTCCATGCATTGTATGTTAGAGCAGATGGATGTATATGAGATCTACTGGCACAGATCTAACTTTGGAGTTAAAACTGTACCCTCTCCTGTATCATCTAACTAGTTCCATTCCCCTCTAAGACCTCTGTGCCCCTTTAGCCCATCTAGCATGGGTACTTAAAAGAATATCACATTAGTTCTTCCCCTTTACAACTGTACTGTGGTACCAAAAAGTTGTACAGGAGATGAAACTTCTAAAATATGTTCATAGAAATAATTTTAAATCACAAGAATAACCCAGTACAGAATGTTCCTGGCGGTAGGAAAGAGAATCCAACTCAAATGCTGTCAGATTTCTGGAATCAGAAAGGTATTGAAAGTTGGAGGTAGTTCAGAGTGAAGAGTGAGCTGTAGGAGCTCGTATAAAAAGCAACATTAAAGGAGTGAAGTACATGGAGTTTGGCTGAGCAGTGGCTACAGAGAGGCAGAACAGCACACAAATGTTTGAAGGATCTGAGCATCAAGAAGGGAGTGGCATGTTGAATGTAAAAAAAAAAAAAAAAAGGATTTTTTCTAGGAGCAGTGGGTGAGGCTTTAGCAGCACATCAGGAAAACCTGAACCCTCAGCGTTGGAGTCCTGGTGCATTAGTCAACCCAAGACAGCTCTGAAGTGCCAGAAGTACTCAGCTAGACTACAGCTGGCACCAGAGGAACTTCTCAGTACTGGGCAGGCTCATGTTTTCTGGCAGGTTGAATTTTCTGGGTGGTGTTTGTCGTCTACCATCTCCATCAGCTTGTTTTGTTTTTTTTTATTTTGTTTTTTAAATCTGCATGTCTGTTAATTTGAAAGAAGGTAGATTTGGTATCAAAGAGCTGAGAAATTCTTACCTAATCCTTCATTTCCTCATAGGGCAGAGGACCACTAACTCCTATAACACAGGAGTCATTACATATGCAAACAAGAACCTGCATTAAAGGCTAAAGCCTTTACCTAGAAGATGATCATGAAAGCAATGATCTGTGTGGCCCTTTTTTCAGACTTTGAGCTGCAGATATCTTCAGCTCTCTGGGACTTGGCCTTAAGCAGAAAGGATTATCACTTAACAGTCTGTGTAGTTTCTCTGAGAGCAGAGTTGCCTCGGCATGGTGCTGTCTTCATTGAGCCATCTCATAGCTGGGTGCAAAACCATGTCTTACTGCATGTGTTCTTCTACCAAAGCTTTTCCATATGGTTTGTTTCTGATGCTGATGTTGTATATGATGGAATATCATTTACCTCTTCAGAATAGCTCTTTCTAGCAGGTCGTTTTCACGTGCTCATGAGATAGAAATGATATAATTCAATCGTTGAAGTAATACAACAATTTGGCAAGTGAAGAGGAACATCATTTTTATTGTGAAAATGCCTTTTGTAACCATTAGCAACTCTGATTCAATATCAGGTTAACTGCTCCTTCAAACTGGAATTCTTTGTCCTTGGAGGTGCTGAATAACATCAGGTGTCTCTGGTAGCAAACAACTGTGTCCATCTGTCTTGCACTTGTTTCTTCTAGAGGCAGGGATACTTGGACAGAGAAAGCAATTTTCTCAAAAAGCTAGTAGCAACAGAGACTATCTTGGATAAAAATATAAGTACTTCTTAATTTTTAATTTGCCAGCTTTCCAAGCTACTGGCAACACGAATGAAGAATTGGAGGTCTGGTTAAATGTCCACTGCCTGAGCTTTCACTGGGTCTCCAAAAAGATTAGTGGGAATGATTGCAATGGGGAATTAACAGATTACCATCTACTTTATATATATCTATATATAAAGACAGGACTTAGAAGTTGGAATTTTATTGAAAATCGAATATTCTGCAGCACTGTGTTTTGTGCTTTCATCTGAAACTGAAATAACTCTTCATTGGAAGTTTCAGGGAAGAAAAAATTTTTGAGTTTACAAGTCCTGATGGAAAATGATGTCTATTATTTGCTGGGAAGTCTTATAATGTAGTTCAGGTAATTTATTTTCAGGCAAGGAATTAGAAATGCTGAAATCTTTAGGATTCTGTTGAATGCTCACATTTTGCCATAAGGCTAACAGCTAAGTTTTTATCCATCTTTACCCTTTTTCATAGTGATGCTTTCCTAAAATGGGGAGATGTCTAAAATGTATTCCCTTTAATTCTACTTATAACATGCATACTAGTGTCTAAAAGAATGCAGTCTTACAAATGCATCTGGGAAGAAATACTGAAAATAGCCAGACTTCTATTTCTCCAGGGTGCCTAATGACAAGACAGGTGTAGCCACACCTTGCTGTGCATTTATCATCTCTCTTTGCAGGGTGGAGACAAGGGCAAGTGATGCTATAGTGTAAGTAGGTGTGGTCCTTGAACCTGTTTGCCCTTTCTTGTTTAGGTCAGCATACAGTCCAGAGAGAAAAATATGTTCACTGACAGATCTGGTGTTTGTGTTGTGGCAGAACTTGATCAGAATTCCCACAGTGTGTGATCAATAATGGTAGCTATTGAAGCAGAAATGGAATAATTAGTAACCCAAGTGAGCAACACTGGGGGCTGAGTGGAGCAGGCTAGTGAGGAATGGCACAGATAGATGCCAGCAGTAAAGAGTGGGGAAAATAAAGCAGAACATCTGTCCAATTTACCTAATTGTGTAATAAAAGTAAAGGAAATCTTACTTCTCAAAATAATGCACTGAAAGTTTGTGCGCAAAATGTTTAAAGCATGGCACAGTTTGAGAAAAGGAAAGGTGATGATACCTCATGTTGCTGGAAACCTGGCTGGCAGGTTTTCTTTTGGTGAAGGTCATGACTGACAATTTGGAGTAGCTGGCTGTGTGCTGTAGACTTCGTTTCTTGTTCAAGGTCTGCTCCTAGACAGCTATCTTTTTATTATATATATTTACCTTTTATCTGCCATGTATAAATGTCAAGGTCATCAGGGAGATGGTGAATTCAGGAGGTTGTGACACCAGTCCTGGCTGGAGCCAGCAGATGCTACAGTAGTACAGACAGTATCTCGTAATTAAGAATTTAAAATTAAGAAGAAAAAAAATGTATTTACCCTGAGAATTCTGTGCCCAGATATCATTCCATAAGTAAGAAAACAGTTTTTTCAAAGCATGTGATAAATATGTGGGAAGAAAATAAATGGGTCTTGATAATGTAGTAATGGAATATTCTGTCTGAGTTTATTTCATTCCTTACTTTGAAAAAGTTTAGGCATCTGTACCATGAGATGGTGTAAAAGAAGTAATAGATACGGATAACAAAACCTGGACATTAATATTCAAAACATTACAAAATTCCCAACATTTTTTTTCTTACATGGCAACCCTAAAATGGAAAACTATTTGTATGAGGAAAAAGCTTTGAGATGTTGGTGTTTTCTGCAAGGTGAAAGCTATGGAGTTTGACTCAAGTCAAACTAATAGTAGTGATCTAATGCAGCATCAGTGTACGTATGTACTACATATTCTGAGGCCAGTCTATGCTGTACTCTCTACCATGCCAACTATCAGCAAAATAGGAGGAAACAAAAGCTTCAGTGTTGTGCAAGAAATTAGGCTTTGAATTTCTAATAATGATAAAGTTAATTTTATATCCAAAGCATTGTCCAATGCCCTCTTGTTGAACAATGGATAATGTGAAAATCCCGTAGACAATGAATGTTGAAAGCTGTATAATAGTCTTATCATTTTCTGTAGCAGCCTTGTTTGAGAGAGCTGTAATTAATTACAAGAAAATGACATGGTCAAGGCTATGCTGAAAGCAGTGGCCCTGATACTTGACATTGCAGAAAGTAATGCAATTGGGGAAAAGCTTGTCAAATCAAGGTTGTGCTAATTGATTAGGAAGCTATTTGTGCCAAGCTGAATAAAAGGAAGAAAAGAAAAAAGGTGAAATGCTACAGCAAATATTAAATATTTGGGGGATTTTCATCTGTGTACTTTAAAGAATGAAGTAACTTTATTCAGCTGACTTCTGGCCTGGATGTTTGCTTGTCAATCACACTTCACACAGTAGGCCACCACTGAAAGCCTATGCTTGATTATTAGTTACTATTAGTTGGTTATCTGCTGTAGCCTCAGTGGAATTTAGAAGTTCAGCTGAGTGTGGGATCAGCTGCTTGTCAATAAGTGACAAGTCTTTCACACCCTTTCTGGTTTAATTCTTGTCAAAATAAATGTTTCAAAATATTTCCTCCAGCTTGTCTGATTCTTCATACGTATGATCTGTAACAGTCAGCATAGTCTCATGGTTAAATTGCTGGGTTGGTGATCAAGGATGTTAGAATCCAGTTTTGAATGTGCCTGAGTCCCTGTCTATTCTTAAGTGACCACTTATTTCACTTTTCTTTAGTTTTGTGTTCTCTGTTTATTCCAATCATGATTCCTAATGACAGGAACATTTTTTAGCTATACCTTCAATAGGAGTAAAGGAATCCAATAGGAATTTTGTCCTCGAATAGTGTTGTGTTCTCAGTCTTTAAAGAGCGTCATTAAACTATCCAAACGAACATGTGTGGAAAATGAGTCTTTTAAGGACAGTAAATACCCCAGTGGTCCTCCCATGCAGCTGTGTGTGGATGTTCAGCACAGGTGCTGCTCTGTGTTACAGTGAGAACTTCATGGCAATGATCCTAAAACTTGCAATTCCAACTTTGTGACAGAGCACAGGTAACAGTTGCTATGAAAAACAGAAGGATTAAGAGCCCCCTTGTCATTAATCTTCTTTGCTTTTTTTTTTTTGAAGCTTAAAGCATTTTATAAAGTATTTTTTCTATTCCTACATGCATGGTGACACATGGCTTGTAATTTTTCTCTGAATATTAGCTGTCTGGCTGTTTAACTAGTTAGATTTGCATTTGACCACCATTACATTTTAGGGCAGAATGTGATAATGTGTGATAGTGCAGCTTTTGCATGCTATCTGGGTGGCTGTCACCAGCTCATCACTCACCATTCATTAAATCATACTGGGAAGAGCTGAATGATCTAACTGTAAAATTACTCCCAAAATGAGTAATTTTTTGCTTGATCAGTTGGTGACTACGACTTCTGCCATTTTGCAACATATGCCTAATTAGAGACACCTTTGGCTGAATGTTAAGCATACATCTACTGTGATGTGCTCCCAAGCACTGCTGTAAATGTCTGTGTATGTGTCTAAGATATGACTCACTTGCAAAAACTGGTTGAAGTGATGAATGCCCAATTAATTTCTTCATTTACTCTGTATGCTGGAGCTGGGCCTCCAGTGGCCCAGTGACGTGCAGTGTTTCCTCTAGCAGTCCTCACTTTCAAAGTATTCTTGCTGCTGTATTGGCTTGATATGCACATAGTCCTCAGGACTGCGCTATGGGTTTTGTATATATGTTATGGTGCTTAAATACAGAAGCTGTATACAGGCTGCTTTGGACAAAGCTTTTGGTGTCACGTTGTACTGGTGGTGAAGTTCCAAAGAGTGGTGCCACAGTACTGGAGTAGCAAAGCAACCTGTGGCCCCTGCTTGCAGAGAGCTGAGAGATGAACTGCTGCCTATGGCTCTGATGAGAATGGCCAACCTCTAAACAGCAGCCAATTTGTGACCAGAGGTGGCTGTTCTTATCCAGACGTGGATAAGTATCTTGGTTTGAGGCAAAGCTGTTTCACATCAGTGATGCAAAGCTTGCCCCAAAGCAATTGGCAAGCTGAGATGAGGCTTATTTTCTGAGTTCTTACTGAAGATGAGTGAGCTTTTATTTTGTTTTTTGTTTCTGAGGCTCAAGACATAAAAATGTGTCTGAAGACTTTCATTTCCACCTATTGAAAATGCTTTAAAAAGAAAAGAAATAAACAGATGGCTCTCATTAGCAAAAGAGTGCTTTAATCCTTTGCACATTTTAAATTTTATTTTCCTCTCAATGTTTGTAAGTAAATTGGTATAAAATTAAGACTTCACCAGAGCAACTGAATTTCACACATTTCAGTCCATGAAAGGAGAGGTGGACTCCATCCAAATTGCAACAACTGATGTAATCCTGGCATCACAATTACCCATTGTGATCAACAAATGCATTCTAAGTGAATGAAATGCAGTGAGACTGGCCTTACATGTCTGACTCAAGCAAAATTCATCTGAAATCTGTACAACTGGGTGTCTTGTCTCTACGATTCAACCACATTTTTATTTTCTGCTGGAAATATGCAGAGCTCATCGTTTTAAAGGACATGTGCAAGAGAATGTGGGTAGAATTTGCTGTTGGAGTGACTTGAGGTTTTATAGAGTGGAAATGTTGCTCTGATCCTGTGCTATTAATTTGAGGAAAAAAATTGAAAACTGTAGAACTGGTGGATTTGAAACAATACCAGATGAAGCTGACTCTTAGAAAAAGTATTTTTTCTGTCCCTTTTAAAAACAGTTTTGAGTATAAGGTGAGTTTTCTAGGAACAGCTTTCTTAGTTTCCGAGAGACTCTTTATTTTTGGTACCACTTTGCAACATTCTAATTAAAAAACAAACCCTTAGCATTTCATTTACATTGAAGCTTCTTATTTTGAGTCTGACCTTTGAAACTACAGTATGTTTTGATATGAGCACTCACACTTAAACACTACCAGAATTTTCAGGTTTTCTTATTTAACTGCATTATTTTAAATATAAGTGCTTAAAAACTGCTTGTTGAAATCTGATTAAGTTAGAAGTGCTTGGTGTGATTCTTCCTTGCAGAGTTTGCTTTCCTTGATATTTAAACAGAAAGTGAACATACTGTTGCCTTATTTTTAATGCCACTTCTTTCAGTTTTCAAAGATGATAGGCACGCTCCTCCCTCAGTTCTTCTCCCTGTATGTTTGCACCTGTACACACATGGGTGTGCATGCAGGGTGGGTTTTGTTAAAACCATGGACCTTTCTGCTAAGGATAACCTCTTGTTTGAACAGAATTAGAGAGAAGAGACCCTCAAAAGCATTTTACAAAGCTGTCTTTTGTCATCTGAGGTATTTCTTGGATAATACAGATGAAGTTATTATAGTGTCAAGTCAATTATATGCTAACATTCTTGCATGAAAAGTAATTTCCAGCACAAAGTCACGTGTGGCTCTGAATACCTTTAAATTCATTGGCACATAGCTGATTTTTAAAGAAAGAAGTGTTGCCTGCTCTGTACACAGCATTTGGATTCAAATATAGATGTCTGTATTCTTGGATGCCACCTTCTGAAAAGCTGATTTAGTATTGTCATATTGATATCTCTTTCTTCAGTTGATGCATTTGGCAATAATTGCCACACTGCAGCTACCACTGCTGTGTTAGTTGTTAACTACAAGAGTTGATGACATCTTGGAATCCATCCAGTGGATCTCAGCGGAGGTAAAAATCCAGAGGTGATAGGGTATAAGTAGCAGATCCCTCAGCAGGGTTGGTGTGGTTTACTTGAAGACCAGGAGGTGTTTGGGAATTGGGAGAAACCATGCTGCTGCCTTTCTGCCCTGTCAAGAAGTGCAGCTCATGATTTCCACTCTAAGTCTAGTACCTCATGTGGTGTATGGCAGTATCTGCCCCTCTCAAGCTATTTATGCTGTCAGAGTATCTTTATTTAGTGTAAAGATACTGAACTAGAATAAAACTGTTTTTTGACTATGCCTGTTCACTTAGGTTCAGAAACTATTCACTTTCACCTTCTATGGAGAGAAAAATGCAAGGTCTGATCTTGAGTCACTCAGGTCTGAGTCACTCAGTCCTGTATGCTTGCAGAGTTACTCCTCACATACAGCAGTGTGAGTTAGATAAGAATCAGGCCTCCAGCTTCTATGCATGGCTGGTTGAGCTGAAGTGTATGTAACCAAATTTCAGTAGCAGTTACCTGATCTCAGCATAACAGATAAAAGGTACTCCCAGGAGAAATCCCCTTGAGCCAATGGAGAAAGAAAAAGGCAATCATGCAAACTGCTTGCTGCTCTATGAGGAATAAACACTAGGAGGACTCAGCTGAAGTACACTTGGCAATACAGTTTCAACACTACCTGTGTATTTATTTCACAGGTTCAGAGGAGCAAATAGAAAAAGGGGAGGAGAAAGGCAAATGAGAACTTCAAGAATTGGAGCTCCAATTAAAATTGACTTTTTGATTTGTTTGAAAAGTGAAATTTTTCTAATGATCTTCCTTTCTTCTGCTCCTGGTAGCAATCATTAAAGAGAGCCTTTGCTTTCTTATGAGGGGTCTACAAGCTCATGAGTTCACGAAAAGTTAGTAGAGACTGACATCTATTCTAAATGTCTGAGTATTTTGACTTAACAAAGGCCTTCCCACACAAGTCTGACAATACCAGTTATATTGGTCATGGATATTTGTAGTATGGTCTCATTCATGTTTTTTTTTAAATGAACATTATAAGTCATAGACCCATCTGAAATTCAGGCATGCAGATCTGAGTGCAAAATGCTCCCCTGCTAGACCTGAAAACAATGTTTTCTACGTTCTATCCAATTAAATCTTTTACGTGAAAGAGATTTAGATCTCTGAACCTTTGGAGTGCTGTATTTGAGCAGGACACTGAAGTCCCCTAAAGCACAAGACCATTTCAGTTCCATTGGATGAGCTATTGGCAAACCATGTATTTATGTGGGTCTGTAACATTTATTTTTAAGTGAAATTTGAAAAGGCCTTTTTGAGTGGGAAAAAATATTTTTGTTTTCTGCCAGTATTCTGAATATGTATCTATATAAAAAACAAACACGTAACTAACTACTCTTTCTTCTAGCAGCTAATTATCTGTATAGGTGTAGTCATGTGTCTTTCTGCCTAGCAGGCTATCCCTCTGATGTTTACTCATCTCCTGGAATGTGGGTTTGTTTCATTAAGTTTGTGTTGCCTTTGGTTCATTGTCTTGTCATCTTCAATCCATCCCATACATCTCCTGTCTTTTCTAATAGGCCTTTCTTCCTTACTGCTGTCTGAAGGCCTCTCTCACTTTGTTCTTAGTAAAGTGACGCTCTTCTTATCTTTGCCAAGTTCTGTCTCTCTTAGACATCAGATCATCTCTCTCTCTTTGCTGCTATATCCTCTTTTAGCTGTATTTTCTCCTTTTGCAGGCCATTATTCCTGGCATGCTGTGTCAGCTGCAAGTCCTCGTGTCTGCCACAGCCACTGTCTTGGGTCATTGCTGACTTCCCATTCCTGTTACAGTGCATCTCTTCTCCATCTCTAGCCCCTACTGGAAGTGTAATCTCTTAATTTAATGGTGATTCTGTAGATATCTCCATCTCAGCCCTTGACCAAGTTTTTGTACTTTTGTCAACTTTTGGTCAAATTCAGTTTCTTAGCTTTGACATGAGGACACCCTGTGTAAGAAAATGCAAGGTGATAACAGTAGTGAAGCGTGTTATCCTGAAAAGAGTTTAAAAAGTTATTTCTCTGGGTCTTTTATTTTCCAGCTGTCCTAGCTAAACAAAAAAGTGAATGTATTTCAGGGCATCAGGAGACTTCAGTTGAAATTAGAACAATTTAGAACTTTAATACTGTTGCTTTCCTGGTGTTATTAGGGCTACTGCTGACAGACTACTGAAACAGTGTGAGGGAAAAATATACAGTGCTTGTTTCTCTGAGCTCCCACTCTAACACACAGAATCTGTGCTCACATGCACTGTTCTTCTTCAGCCTTTGTTAAGAACTTTTCAAGTTTAAGTAACAGAGTATGATGTCTGTATTGTTTGAGGAAGAGTGAGACATTGTGGTTATTTGATTGGGGTTTTTTTTGTTTTATAGTGCCTTAATGAATGCAACTCCCCGGTACTGATGTCAAACTGACTGTTTTGCCAGGCCTTGAAGCACTGGCTTTATCTTTAGCATTGATTTAAACCTTAAGGAAAATCTGTCAGGAGATGAGCTGCTTATTGGTTTGGCCTTCAAGGCTTTCTTTTGTGTCAGCTTCTGTGAGAAAGCTGTGCAACATAGAAAATTGGCTAAGAACAATTTTGTTTTGTGTTGGCAGCCCCTCATTTTGGGCACACATTGTGTTTCAGTGTTTAGTCTTTCTTTTGAACTTATGTATTTTTTTTATTATTTATTTCTAAACTTTGTAATCAGAAAGGAAAACTTCAGGGTATGGCCTTCCCTTCTCTTAGCGTTTGTGCCTGAAATTAGGGATTTCCTTTATTCCAGGCAACATATGATCTTTTCTCTTGCAGTGATAAGACCTGATACTTTGATCCAGATCTTGTGTTTGGTGTTTTTTTCTACTAATGGTTATTGTTGGTACTTTAGCTGACGTTGTAGCTAAGATACACCTGCCTGTGCTTAGCAATGTATGCAGAGTCTAAATAGATGGTAAGTGAAAATGGCCAGGAAAGCAAGTTACCTTTAGAAGTTCAGTGACAGAACAGAACTTAGCTGTGGTCTCTTAGACCCTGGGGCTCTTCCAGGTTCTACTCTGTCTGCAGAGGAGTTTGTTAAATCAACTGTCTCTTATTTCATTAAGAGGAAAGATGTAAGAGCAGATCAAAGTACTTATAGCATGATTACACCTCATCCTGTCCAGCAGATTTATTGTTACATTTATTTTGTTGCTATATTCTAGCATAACACCATTCACAAAAGATCTTGGTAAGGCAATATTTCAGTTTGCTTTTACAGTTTCCTACTTCTAAGAAGGAATCACTTAATCATGCTCTTTTTCCCCATTTTCAGGTACAAACCTGCCAGAAGTTTTAGCAGTAACGCTGCTTTTACTAAGTAGAAACTAAATCTGCCCTTGATCAAGTACCTCTGTTTAGGTGAATTTACTGCTCACTTATAAAGATGTTGAAAAGATACGTTCATCAGGGTCAAGTCAGAAGCTAGCATCCTCTGCAATGCTGGCATATTTGAATTTGAGCTTTCAAGTTTAACTGTAAGGTTTCTAGAACAGTGCTGATTGAAGAAACAGTGCTGATGTTCTTGAGGGAGAATGTCCATCTGCAGCCAATGCATCTGAAGATGAGAAATACTAAGAGGAGTGCAGACTGGAAGGAATCTCTTTACAGCACTTGAAAAGAGTACAGACTTGCAAAAGAAGCACCACAGAAGGATGTAGTACAGGAAGGGAGAAGCATAGGAGTCCTTAAAATCAGAGCACTGACTTTCTGCAGGTAATGGTGTGACGTAGAAGAGAATGACCCTAAAATACCCTTGGCCAAGTGGGCCCTGG
Organism: Odontophorus gujanensis; assembly: GCA_013399175.1. Lineage (NCBI taxonomy): Eukaryota > Metazoa > Chordata > Aves > Galliformes > Odontophoridae > Odontophorus > Odontophorus gujanensis. Next base: position 710,381 of record VXAB01005912.1, on the reverse strand, counting down.
GGCAGCAGTAGTTATGATTGATCACCTTAATTGACTGTGGGAGGGAGTGTCCTAGCTCACCAGAGTTGCAGCTACAGGCAGCGTGCCAAGTGCCACATCATGTGGCCCCAGCTCTTCAGTTCACTTTAGAAGGGATGAAAAAAAAAAAAAGAGAGAAAAGAGATGTATTCAAGCTCATGCTCAACTGGCACTTAGCTTTTATGTCCATTACAGAAGTAGTATTTCAGGCAGCTTTTTTTGCAGCACTGGGTCCCTGTGAACTGGGATGGGAATCTAGTGGAGGAAATCAGTGTATCTCAGTGCATCTATAATAAAACACTACTTCTGCCTCTTCTTTCTGAGTTCTAACTTCTAGAAATATGTTGCTCAAATCAGGTGTAGTATTGGATGTTGTTTTTTTGTTTTTTTTCCTTCAACACAACCACTAACCAGTATATTAAAGTAATGCAATTTGATGGGTCCACCTTCCCATGGTCTTTTTTCCCAGCTCAAACGTTACATCTGTTATCGTTTGTGCTGGAGGGTGTGATTATCCTCTATAGATAGAAATGTTCTATTGACTGAGTCAAAAGCATTTAGTTTGTCCAGAAAAGTTATTGTTTGGAGGCTAGGATGTCTCCAGTTCATATCCTAGTTCTAGTTTCCATTATTATGTGTGTGATATTAATTTCTGTCTTTGAGAGAACAAAGAAATCCATCTACTGCTATGAGAAGAGTGGAAATGAAAGCGAATGACTGTGGACGTCTCCCTTGGCGTAACTTTTCATCTTGGTAACAGCAAATCATAAGGGCTTCAATTTAAATTCTTAAGTAATGGGAAAAAAAAAAATAGTTGGAAGGTGAAACAATTTTTATCTGGAGTAACTTGGTTTTCTTCTATTTACTAAGACAGGGCTTAAATCTTCATATTAAATAGTAAGAAATCTAAAAATCTTGAGGAACCAAAAAATCCACTGTAATGCACATAATGTTTATGAGTGAAGTAAATCTCTCTAGCGAGGCCTCCAATGTCAGTGTAATCAAAACAGAAATACAGATCTTTGCAGTACTCAGGAAGCTGAAACTGTGAAACAGTCAAGCCAAGTAGTAAAACAGCTGCTGTGATTTATAGTTAAGAGAAATGCATTATAGTCATCGTTGCCTTTTATCTCAGCCATAACGTGGTAAATTTCATTCTACCATCACTGCTTACAAAATACTCTTTTGAATGTTTATCACCAATATTCAATCACTAAAATGGCAGCGAACAAGTGAGACTCTTTCTAAGAGCTGTATGTTATTCAAGTGGTTTGTGTTAAAACTAGCTGAAAATCAAGAGAGACAGGGAAATGAAAGCAATTAAGTTAAGTTACTTTCCAGTAATGAAGGCTTCATTACTTAAGTACTGCAAAACTTTTCAGAAAAAGTAGTGTTTGTTGAGTAAGTATTGAATGTTCAGGAAGGATAAGTGTGAGGTGGGGGCCCAGCTGCTTGCTGAGCTCTCTTCCTCAGTCTGTAGGTCTTCCCTTGAGCAGTATTTTCCCATCTTACTGTGGTGTTACTGGAAAAATTCCTTTTTTCACTTACAAGCTTGCAAATTTAGCCTTAGAAGATCCACGTCTAAAATACAAATCTAATTTTTGCCATCCTTCATCCATACCGAAAGCCATTTAGCTGTGTATGTATGGCTGTCAGCACGCCAGAGCAACTTGAGTCTCATGGAACAGCCATCCAAAACAAAGCACATGCAAAAAAGATCGAGGGCAGAGAGTATTTGAGTGGCTACCCTCTCCCTTACCTCTGTGGAAGGCAGCCAGTTAATTTATTTAAAATAAAAGTATTTCAACCAGCTGGATAGTGGCACTTGGCTGCCCTTGTAGGGCCTCCTTGGCATTTACTCCAGTCATGAGGTAACTTAAATATTCACAGGGAGTAGAGGTAGCTGTCAATACCTAAGACTGTACATAGAAGGAAGAAATACAATACAGTATCCCCACAATGAGTAATTCAGCACAGGAGATGAAATCAAAATGAAATCACCCGAGCCTGACCTGTGTAGTTTAGCATCTGTGCTTTGTCTCTGCTCAGGTGAGAGGAGCACATACCTGACATCTTGCTGCGGGAATAGGGGCTGGATGCTCTCCCTTTACTTGGAGACAGGTGAGGACTGCTAACACATATAGTGCACGGGACTGCCCACACATAGGCCATGGCAGGGAAAATGAGGGGGAGCTGTGAATGAGGACTCCATTTCCCCAGTTTGGGTGCCTCAGCAAATTGCACAGCTGAGTGAAAATTAGGGGCATCTCTTACATGCTGAGTATAAAAAAGAAAATTGGGTTTCCCTTAAATGAAACACCTAGGAAAACAAAGCCTTAATCATCTCCATCTTTGTAAGGTGCGGTGTGCTTGGAGCCATCTGCTCTACTCTGGAAGGGATTCTTTGGTGTGTTGTGCAGTGTGTTGAAGTGAGGTTTTGCAAGCTGGACGATTGTGTTTGTGGATGAAGTAGTGCTCCCTCTGTGTGTGTGCCCTCTGCTTTGGGTCTGCGTGGAGCAGTGTGCTCTGGCAGGCAGCAGTGGTGCTCAGCGAGTGCTCTTCCCCTTGCAGTGCAGGCTACAGCAACTGAGAACCACGGGCTGCAATGTGCACAGAGATCTGCTTGTTTATAGACCAGTTCAGACCTGAAAAAGAAGAGTTTTCTTCAATTATGGGATTCAGCACAAGAATTCGTCGCTTTAAAAGTGCAGCAAAAGGGTTGGCATTATTTAAGCAAGTATTAGCACAATTTCTTCTGCTCCCTGTAAGGGACTGATGTATGCAAGGTCATGACTCATTCTGCATCAATTTCTTGCCAAGGGAATTAGATCTTAAGTGATGAAATATAGTGAATCTTTTTCAAAAATTAGTAAAACTTCATGATGTGCCTTTTAATTGTTCATATTTAAGTAGTGAATGCATTACTACCCCATTATATTATCATATCCTTTGGAAAGAGCTTTTAAAAGGCAAAAGCCCATTGAGGTGACCTGCCATGCTGTTTGATAGCTTTAGTAAATACTTTCAAAAATGATAAGCATGATGAGCCAGGTCCTTAGTTGGTATAAATCATTCTCCCCCTGCTGGATTACACCAGCTGTCACCCTCTGAAGAGTTGTCCAAAAGAGCTTTTCAGTGGATACCTGGCAGGGTTCTGTGTCAATCTGAGCTCCAAGTGGCTCTGTGTGTGAATTGCCCCTGATGTGAGTTGAACTGCATCATCCACACCGTGTCTTGGACACTGGGAGTCTTCGTGGAAGCCAAAAAGCCTCATTGCTATGGAACCCAACTACAAATGATAGCATCCATCGACTGAAACTGAGTTTATAGGTCTGAACAACAGTTAAGCAAAACTTGGCTAGCACTTATTTGAATCTTTAAACCAATTTTCTTTAGCCATGTTTTCCCCACGTTTAATTTTCTGCTATTGTTCAGAATCTGACTGCAGTAACAAGCATGCTTGCTCATTTTTCTTATTTTCTCTTTTTAATAGAGAGCAGAGGAAATAAAACAGTGTGGCATTCACAACCACAGATACTCATGCCAGGAGCTTATCTTTGTAGGTTTGTCTAGTGAGCCAATTGAAAATTTGAATACTGGAGTGAGCAATGTCCCTGAAATGCTGCAAGTTCAGGAATCATTCCCCATAATTACTTTTTCAATAGATTTGGGAAGTTTTGTTTCCTAATTTAATTTTATAACATTTTGATTTGCCCAAAATAAAGTTGAATAGATGTAGAGAACCCATTTTTTTCATTGGTTGTACACACTTTGTGTTCAGTTGTGCTCTGCTCTTCTTAATTTACTTCTTGGTAACATCTGTTGCTACATTTGGAACAGCACCCAGACATTCAGGCAAGGTTTTTGGCTATGAAGATGGGTGTTCTGTGAAGTTAGACGCAAAGCTCTTCTCACTATACGTACAGTTGCTATTGGATAACTGGATTTTGGCTATCTGTTATCACAAGAGTGAAAAAACATGGCTAGACCACTATGACAAAAGGGAAAGACAGATTTTTGTCTGTTGTTACATTCCATGGATGGTGACACTGGTTCTTGTCACCATCCATCACCATCTCATGCGAAGACCTCAAAAATCAGCATCGTAATGTTACGATGTAATATCAACAAAAAGAAGGAAATTGTGTTTCTCTTCACTACTCTTTAAGGTTGCTTTCAACACTCCAGTGCTAAATATAAAGGAGAGTTGTGGCTCTGGAGTCCTCTGTTTTCCCTCCCTTTTATGAGCCTGTGCAGGAGGTTGCTGAAGGGCATCAATTTTTCTGTATCATTTGGCACCATGCCACTGCAGCTTGCTTTAAGAGCAAGTAGTTGGGTCCTTCAAACCCCTACTAGAAGAAAAACTCATAAGATTTCTTCAGGTGACTGCATTCTCACATGGAAATAAAATGTGTGGTTCTTGAAAAACAAAATCCTCTTCTCTTCCTCCCCTACTTTCTGTTTAGCATTCCGCACCATGGACTGTAATGCTCAGACTCCAATAAGACTTCATCAGTCATGGGTTTTCAGTCCTGCAGGAAAAAAGTTCAGATTTGATTAAACAATGCAGCACAATGAAGGGATAGGGTAAAATTTAGTGAGATTAGCTAGGCTGTGTTTTAGATGCCAATCATATATAAAGCAGTGAGCAATGTCAAGATAGATGAAATATGGTGCACTGGAGAAGTGTCACCGTTTGGAATGAGATAGTGACTCCCACGTAGAACTGGAGATGTATATATTTGTTTTTAATAATGCCTTGAAAGAGAATCTCAGTTTTAATTTTTCATAGTGCCATTTGGCAGATTTTAAAGGCTGATGATATTTTCAGAAAAAACTCATATCTCTTCTATCAGAGGTGAGCAGAAAAGAAACCCTTCACCAACCTTTCCCTTTTATAATTGTGTTATTATTCACATACTCTTGTAATTATTTTAGGTTCTGTTCCAAACACTTTATTTTTTTTTTTTTAGCTGGATCCTGATGATAATGAACTTCCTAGGTCTGTTTTCCTACAGCTGGCAGTGTCATGCTAAATGGACTGCAACAAGAAACATTGCTGTGCCGGAGTTGTGCTGGAGCCAGATCATAATTTGCAAATGTGTTTTTTGGGAGCTGCTGAAATTTCTCACCACCTCCTTGCAGGGAGAGCAGAATAGTGCAGAACACTTCCCACTGCTGAGATCTGAGTGAGAATCTCTCAGGCTGATCTTCTTGACAGTGACCAGTAAAGCATAAACCAAGGCTTCCAAAAAAGACTACAGAATTTGGGGTGCAGCAGTTCCCTTCTGTTCTCTGATAGGCATTTGCAAACAACCTGGCATTTCAGAAAGACAGAATGTCTGCCTTCTAACAGATAAACCTTGGGCATCTCAGGTCTCCAAAATTGCTAGTGACATGATCACTAAGTTACTGGATTATTTAGAATTTTCTTAGCCAGGGATGCATGTATATATATTTTATATAACAACACTTTGTTCACAACAGGTATTCCTGTTAGAGAGAAAAAGAAATAAGGAATGATGAGGAGTAGAACTAGGCAACAGAAAGATCAAAGCACTGATATAAGGTGATTAATAACTGAATGAGATGCATTAAACTATGTGGAGCTCAGGAGCTTCATTATGAGATAACACTTGCTGTCACAAGTCAGTGAAAACTGAATGCAGACCACAGGTGCTCAGTAATACTGCAACCTTAGCTTGAGCTCCTGTACGATACAGAGAGGATGGAGAGGCTGATCCACCATTTGTTTAATTGGCAGTCATTATAGGAGCTTGGGTTTCTGCAGCAGTAAGTAGAATCCTGCAAGCCATTTGGACACAAGCACCTCAAATTGCTTTGGAGGCAGTCTGATTATCTGGACTGTCATTCTTTGTTCTAATGCAGTCCTTGAAGTCTTGCACATTTTCCACTAGTCTCAAAAAGAAAACAAAAAAAGCTTTAAACAAAAGATAATATCTTTATTTTGTTCAGTGATATTAGGGAAGCAATGAGAATGACAACATTTTTAGGTAAAGTAATAAAATAAACATATTTCTGCAAAAGGGCAGTGCATTTTTTTTTCCCATAGTGACATAGGTTTTGTGATGGTAAAGTTAGGAGAGAGAGGGCAACAATATACTGTAGTGGAGGCATACCATGTTTTTGGTTTTTTTCCCCCTCTGCATTATCACACATTTTATTGTTCAGGAGAAAGTATTTCAGACAAAAATGCAGCACGGGATGAATGAGCAATATGCCCACTGCTTGCAGAGATGAGCACAAAACAGAATGGAAATGAAAGGCTCCCACCAAAAGGGTCTTTTCTGTTTCTTACCACAGTGAGGATGTTTTCTTCAGCACCATAATAGGAACTTCTCTAGCCAAGTATTAAAACACCTCCTGAAAATAACTGCTGTACTGTGATTGGAATTTACATGTAAATGGATGACTCCTACCACGTGGACCAAAAATGTGCTTTGATTGCTGAGCCCATGATTGTCACTATTAGCACCTCTCACATCAGGCTTTGTCTCTGCAGATGCTTGTCCCCTGCCTCGAGGAGGTGTTCCCTCTGGGTGCTGTGCCGTTGTGGTGCTTTGGCAACCATGCTACTCAGCCTCTAACTTAGCACAGCAGTGTAGGAGAAGCACGTTGACACTGAAGATCTCATCTTCAATACTGCTCTATTCTTAGAGAAGCTACTTTAGGAAGATGGGTTGTTTTAAAGAGTTTGGCAGCAAATGATAGATCCTCTTCTGGGTCGTGCATTCTTGCCACCTTGTGTATTAATAGGAGCTGCCAAGGTTTCTTCATAAGTTCCATTGGTTACAGTAGGGTGTGTGAGTAACAGAACCACAGAGCTGAGCAGCTGTGACCCATATATTGAAGAAGAAAAGGGAAGAACAGCCGAATAAGGACACGGTGTTTGAGTCTGTGCTTGGTTGCCTAAGAAAGCATGTTTAGGCAGTACTCTGAAAATCAACTGCAAAGTGCTGCAACAGTGCAAAGCATTGTAGCTAATGCAGGATTTATCCTGGTTAGTATGAGCTACTCTTGTGGCAAACAGCTTATGGGTGTTGCAGGAGGAATTGGGGTGTGCCTCTCTCAAACAGCATCCCCTCCACCTTGAACAGACGGAAATCCTTGTGAACTTCAGGCAAATAGTTTGTCCTGCGTGTATAATATCAATGTCTTGTGCCACCAGCAATAGGCAGTGGTGCTCGTGCATTGCTCTCTTTCATGCTATTTGTGAGGAAGATTCATTTCTTGGTTGTTTTCTCTGTCAGAGGTTAGAAATGTGATGGATCAGAAATACAGCAGACACATCGCTGTGGCATCTGCCATGCCAGATTCTGATAGGATTGCCTGACTGCATGCAGTATGTGTTCCTTGGCAGCCAGAGTGTTTTGGTTCCACCAACAGTCAATATAAAAAGACTTTGCAGCAAGGCCAGATGAAGGATGGATTCTGTGAGCACAGTGCATGCCTGCTACTTTATTTGGTGATGTGGCCTAGTTAGTTTGCCAGTTTAATGGTATGAGAATAGGTGGTACAGGCTGAAGATTCACTCTGTTGGAGTGTGAGTTATTCTCTTAGTGATAATGGAATTGCTGTTGGGGGAGGGGACAGTTTCCCTGCTATCCTCCAATGCATTTTATACTGTCAAAATCTGGAAGCAGCTGGGATTATCCTCTGCTCAGCTCTAAGCATTGCACCTTTTTTGTTGGTTTTTTTTTTGTTACTGTCACCCATGGCAATTTTTCAGTGTTGGAGAGCGTACTGCCCTTCTGCAGTAAGCTTCCCTGTGCTCTGTAGCACATCCCTGCAAACTGTGTCAAGTTTGACCCTGTCCTTCCTACCCCTTCTCATATGGAGAAATAACTGCCCATCCAGAGTTACTGAGAGATATCATCCAGATGTGACCAAAAGCATTGTTCTCTGAAATAAGAGAACTGTGATGTGTCTGCTGATGGCAATGTATAACAGCTAGCTTTTTAATTAAACAGTGAAGAAACAAATGAATAATTAGCATATAGATAATGTGAATTAGCCCTTATGTAATACATGAAACTGTTCCACTTATTGGACTGTAGTGCACAGTTGTGAAGTATTAAGCTGAAAACCGTGCCCTAATTATTTGCCATGATGTGCATGTCTCAGCTTTTGTACTAAATGAATGTAGGTAAAGATAAAAACATATTACAAAAAGCTAGGATTCTAATGTAAGATAGGCCAGTGCTAATTACTGGCTAATCATTGTGTTAGAGTAATTATATTATGTGCCTTCACAGCCTTGGTTAATGCCAAATTGAACACCAGCATGTAATTTTCTAGAGAGGAGTTAATTTTTCTTGTTATCATAACGAGATAGCATTTTCCTTTTTATTTTTTTAATTAATCTGTGGTCTTCAGAACATAGGATGTTACCATTGTTTTGAACAATTCTCCCATCTCATTTGCTATAAGGAACCGTTTTGCAAATGTTGGTGTCAAATCTAGGGGAGTTTTCATTTTCTGTTTTGCTAATGGGAGAAAGCACTAGCAGGTTGTGACCCATCAGTTAAGTGGATGTGATAATTCTACTAGGCAGCATTTTAAAAATGATTTTTTTTTTTTAGTATTGACCTGCTTACTGGATCTGGACAGAATTTTTCTCTAGAAGGTACAATAGCAAAGAGTCATTGTTTTGTGTAGCTGGCTGAGGGTTGTCAGGTACATTGGATAAGGACATCTCATGTCAGCCTTTCTTTTCTGGACCCAGCACTTCTTCTGCACTGAATATCTCAAATAAACATACTCAAGCAAGCTGGCTGTAGTGAAAGTCAACACAGTATTTTTTAAGAACTGTTTACCGTGATAGCAATTATGGGAAGATGGATGGTGTGAATCTGTAGAGCAAGCGAACAGTTAGAAACAGCTATCTTCCTTGTTTAACTTCTGTTCCCATTATTCCAAAGACATGTGGAATATATCATTAATTTTAAAGAGGGAGATAAAACCAAATTGGAGGACCTAGATTCAAAGGCAGTACCTAAGCATCGCCATTTATGGCTTGAAAATCTGTGTTGAGCTTCCTATGACAGAACTGGCAGAAGAATTCTTCCAATTAAATAAAGATTCTTTGAGGGTCAGAATCGAAAATCTTCAGTAGCTGAAGGGAACAGCATTAAACTTGGTGGGGAAAATGATTCTTGGATTCCTATGTGTTATAGTATATCTGCTTTCTTTTATATATGTGTACAAACAGTTATTTCTGTCTGGCTCACCTAACACAGAATCACAGAATTGTAGGGGTTGGAAGGGACCTCTAGAGGTCATCTAGCCCAACCCCCCTGGCAAAGCAGCTCCCTAGAGCAGGTTGCACAAGTTGGCATCCAGGCAGGCCTTGAACGTCTCCAGAGAAGGGACTCCACAGCACAAAACTTTTTTCTTTTGTTTGTTTCATTCAAAAGTAATGATTTAATTTCTTTCCTGCAAAATCTCTCTATCCTTGATGTGGTAACTTATTTTAGTACTTAGATAGATGTAGAACTCCTGAGAAATCTGACCCCACCTGTAAGCTGAGTGTGTCTGGAATCCGATCTGTTGTTTTCCAGCCAGCAGATAGTGAGATAATTATCTGTCTCTAGTATTAATAGTGTCTAGTGTCTTGCATGGGACTCTGTGACTGCATCTGTACTAATAAGTGAAGTAGGCTCTGGGCACAGGCACCCACATGGGTGCTTGGCATTCAAGCTCTCCTAAGGACCCTTCAGTTAGCTCTTTTCTAGGCAGCTCCTGGCCAGGATTTGGGATGGTGAAGGACACTTCCTCTATGGATAAAGCCATTACTGTGGGATGAGAGCCTGAGCATTTGTGTGGGTAAGAGGAGGAGGTTGGAAAGAGGCAGGATTAACCCACTGTATTTGGTATTTGAACAGGCTGGTGGATCTGCCCAGGGAGACAGACACAAAGATGATGTTGATGCAGGACTCTGAAACACTGCTTAGTTTTATCTATTGGTAGTAACACATTCTCATGCATCCTGTTTATGAATGACTGATCTACTGGAGAGGAATGTGCTTTTCCAGTGCTACCTCGAATGGAAGGAGTAATACATTGTCTGATTAATGGAGAATATATATCTAAACTGATGTCCTAAATGTTGCCTTTAGGTCTTTCTCCAAGTCTGGTGTTACCTAGAATTTTGCCTCCACGACAGCGGAAGCTTGTAGTAATAGGTCTCCAAAAGATGTCACTAGAGTTGACTTCCGTGACAGAAAGTGTTAGAGCTATCTGTTTATATCTAATATTAATGCCTTCAGTTTTGAAGAGATGAGCTAGAATCTGGGCTGTCAGAAAAAATACCCTCTTAGATGTATCTAAAGAGCTGCCTGAATCTGACAGTAGAATCTCATTAATGGGGGAGAAAATACAGACGTGAAGACTTCACACTAAGCAAATCTGTGGTAGGAGATCTCACCTCTCTTTTATGTTTATATTCTGAGAAAATGTCACCTAAGAGACACTATGAAGCTTCAGCAGAGGCATAAGGACCACTCTATGTTATGAGAAGTGTGCAGTAAAGCTCAATAACTGAAGGGACAAAAAATTAAAGTGCCTAATACTTCCAGTGAAGTCTGTAACAGCAGTAACTTGTGTATAGGTATTCAGTGTTGCCTCATTCTAGCTTGATTCTGTTGCTTTCAGAAACTGGAAAATCTGAAGTAGTTGTGCCCTGAGTCACAGTCAGAGCTCAGTATTGACTGCTGCAGTGGCAGAGGCAGGATCATAGCACTGACCCTCTGCAGGTTCTTGGACAGACCTTCCCCTTCTGAATTTCTATTTGCTGCTTCCATTATTTGCCTAGGTAGATTGCCAGGCTCTGTGGAGCAAGGATTGGTTTTCATAATGTTTGCTGTGCTTTTCATAATAACCTGAATCTCAGGTGGGCTGCTATTAGCCATGAATTATGTATTAACTGTAAAATTATGGAGTCGAATCACAAAATCTAAACTGATAACTGACATGGCTGAGAATTACAGGCTATATTTTACAGTGAGGTAAATGATGCTGTAAGTGGCAGAGCTGGGGGATTCAAGGGCAGGGTTGCCATGGGAATACCAACAGAGGGGAGAGAGGAGAAGGGGCCTCATGGTTTTTGAAACCTGTTTTGGTCCATGTCATTTCTCAGTTTCCTTTGTGAACTCAAGGAAGATGGAAAATCAGTTAATCTACCAGGCAAGGTCATTTTAGTAAATGATTGAAGGAGAGAGAGAGAGAAAGAAACTTTTGAGCAGCCCCTTGTAACTTCGAGGATTACTCCAGTGTCGGTCATTCTGGGTCTGACAGTGGAGTTGTTGGCACATGCAGGTGGAAGGTAGACCTGCTGCACAGATGGTCATAGTGCATGCAGGAAGCTGTAGGAGCAACACGAAGTGCATGTTGTTCCTTAAGTCGGGTACAGGTACAGAAGGAGGAGGAGGAGAGAATGTGCAATACAGTGGGGAAGATGAGGAGAAACTTGTATGTTGTAGATTTGCCCACAGCCACGGAGAGCTGCTTCAGAATTCTGATGTAATTGAGTGTTGAAATTTCCCCTACTGGGAAATTAAGAGCAATACAATGGAAAAGGAAAAATTTAAACCAGTGAAAAGGAGAACAGCTGTTTCCAGCATTAAAGTGAAAGCGAAGAAATCTATGAACAAATACAAATCATTGTATTACCAAAAAAGAGAATGGTCTCCTCCTAGAAACAGAGGCACAGATCTCATCCTGACTGAAGTCCGTTGCAGTAAATTTACATCTGTGGTGAATCAGATTCAGTGAACTGACTGAGCCTCTGGCATGAGATTCTTGTTAGTGTGTTTTAACTGGGGGAAGCTAAACTGTAATGTGCTAGATGCAGGCATCCCACGGACTGCTGAAAGACACGAGAATGTAACAGCAATATCTGTGATTGGAACTGTTTGGGAAACCACTACCAGACCTGAAATGCAGTGTGTTCTTACTGGTCACTTTAAAATCTTGATGAAGGATAGCCAGACTTGCACTGTGCCTCTTGCAGAGGGATGCTTTAGAGAAGAAATTGTCACCCTATGATTTCCTACAGAAAGGAGAATGTAATTAAAGCCTGGGTCAGAGAAATGCTATGCTTAGAAGTGTTTGTAGAATTGAGCCCTGAGTTCTATTTGTGTCTTGAATATATTGATGTGCTCCTGGGCCCATCCAGGAACACCAGGCAGCCTGCAGCATATGGCCATCTTTCCAACCAAGGATTTAGTGTTCTGAACCTAATCCAGGCTCTGGCTGGTTGCTTGATGCTGCTGGCATGAAGCATGGAAGAGGGCAAAATACAAAATAGATGTGACAGTGAAGGGCAGCTCTTTGAAAAGAGCCTTGGTTTGTCTGTGTTAGCTGCAGTCAAACAGAATTGTGGGAATGGATAGAGAAGTCAGAGGAAAACAGAGAATATAACAGTGCTCTCCCCAGTGTGTGGTGCCCCTATGCCTTGGGGAAGCATTGTGCTAGGTATTTGACCCCAGACCATACATAGTTAATGCAGACAAGTCGTGAAAAGAGGCAGAGATATTTCCTGGCAGGGCATGGCTTGCAGAGAAGGAGAAATTAAACAGCGTAGGACCCATAGCTTGAGACAGACTAAGTACAAGGTGCATGAAAAGGAGCTGGAGAAGGCACGTGCAGAATAGTTATTCACTCCTTTACTGCTTTTTGTAACATAAGAAACAGGTTACCAGTGATGTTGTCAAACTGTTGGTTCAGAACAAGTACAAATTATTTTTCTCTTATACAAAATGTGATTGAACTGCAGATCTCTGTATCGGATGATGCTGTCAGAAGCCAAAGGTATGAATGGTGTCAAGGAAATTCATGAGAGACTGGACAGGTATAAGTGACTCTTAGCAAAATGTCCTGCCTGCAGCTTCCAGCTGAGGGGTCACTGAGGCTCTGACTGCTAGCAGCAGCTCAGAGTGCTTAGCAGGGCAGGATCACTTACCTGATGCCTTCTGCATTTTGTCTGGGTAGTCTGCCTTACCTACTGCCAGAGCAAGATGCACTTTGATCTGATGCCACACTTGTTGTTAGGTTATTCCATGGCATAGCCCATGATTGCAGGCATCTTCATCAAAGAAAAAAAGAAGTTTGCAAAAGCTCTGCTTTCTTCACTGCTGTTTCAGTGTCTTAATGCTGTGCTTTAAAGTTGCCTTAGCAGCTTCTTTGAGTAACTCTAGGAGCCTGACATGATGCTGTGGTGTGCTGCCAGGACTAGAGCAAAACTTCACATTCTTGCCCAATAAATTCAACAGTAAGAACTACTGCCTCATCTACAATCACAAAGAAAAGCCAAACTCTCTCAGCAAAATCTAGTAAATGAAAATTAAATATATATGACTCATTCATAAAGCTCTGTTTTTCTGAGTTTGAGCCACTTCTCAATTTTGCTTAGTTTTATGATGTCTGAGGAAGACAAAATGAAAGGTTTCAACTTTGTCCAAATTAACTGTTTTGCTGTGCTTTAGTGGTATTTTTTGCCTAATTTTTCTTTTTATGTTGATGTTTCAGACTTTTGCCAGTTGCAAGAAACAGACCTTTATCAGTAGATTGAGCTACTTGCACTAGCTTTACTTGTCCACACCAATGCTGTCTGTGTTGTTGCTGTCAGTTTGCACTGTTGCTACATTTATCTGCTGCAAAATATCCCCAGGTAAACTTGTTGTGTAAATGCCTTTGAGGCTTAGTTTTCTTGGGAATGGATGAGGGATGTTTGTGTGAAGAGGCAGTAAATGGAAGCGACATGCCTTGCTGCTGTTCTTTTATTTCACACTGCCTGAAACGTTCAGGTAGATGCAAATTAACACTGCCACATTAGCATCTCCAAGTTATGGTGCTAGCTTGCATTGTGGGATTGGGCTCTGACTGATCAGCAGAGATTAAGATGATGAATCCCAATGCTTTTTGGCGTATGACACTCCAGCTACCTTTCATGCTCTGTTATGAGGATGGAGACAAGGTAGCAGTCCTGATGCAGCAGTGGTGGTGAAAATTACTGAGGCACCATCCCCTGCAACACTGCTGTAGCAGGGTGGCCAATGCCCCATTGTCATTCAGCAGGCTGTGGGTGAGAAAAGTCAGCTCATCAGCTGCAGTATTCTGATCAGTGTTAGTTGCAGGACAGCCCGATGGTACTTCTTTTCCTCAAGGAGCGCGGTGTTGTGAGTTTTGTGATGTGCAGGACTTGTGCACCGACCGCACGGCAGCAGCCAGTGGATGGCACTGTTGTTGCAAGGAAACTTGAGAAAAAAGAAAAAGAAAAAAAAAAAAAAAACACCCCCAAACCCAACCCTTCTGGGTTTTTTGGATGGAAGGTTTCCATTGAAAGACGCGGGTGGG
>VXAB01005912.1:599437-695949 GCA_013399175.1 Odontophorus gujanensis | reverse complement strand
CACCCCCAAACCCAACGCTTCTGAGTTGTTTGGATGGAAGTTTTCCATTGAAAGCAGCGGTTGTGTCGAAATGGAAACGTTTGATGGCACATACTGCTTCACGGTGAATTTCTAATGGAGGAATATGTAAATGACTCAGTTTGACTTCATGATTTCAGTTCAGCTTTCTTCCCTCTGTTTTTTGGTTCAGTTTATTCATTTCTGTGAATACACAATTTTAATATAATTATTTATCTTATGTTGTTTATTTAATTCCAGTGACTTGTACTGTCAGAATGAAGCTGTCTTTCTTTGTGGGAAGGAAATACTGCTGTTCATAAAACTATAACATCTTAAATGCTGTCCCAGGGTAATTTAAAAATAAATAAACATATAAGCAATCTTCAGTTCTCAACGTTGGGCAAAAATAAGGTTTCAAGGCTAAAATCTCAAACAATCTGGATGTTCTATGCTTTGCCCTGTTCCAAATGGGGCTTCTTGAGAACAGAGTGTACCTGGAGGTGCTGTTTGATGCTACCTGGCAACATGTGCACTAGGAGGGGGATGTGTTGGTTGGGGTTGGACAGGTGGTTCCATAGCCTGGGGATCTTGGTAAGCTATCAGGGCCAGGGATTGGCGTCAACGTGGGGATGGAAGCTCAGGTAGCTGTTGCTTTTTAAGAATAGTTGGCTGATGGGGCAGGAAACAGTTCACTGTCTGCATGAGATCATGTGGAAGCTGAATGGTGGGTGTTTACAGAGTGACTGAGGGCAGTGCAGAAAGAAAGAGAACTCAGTGAGCTGAAGAGAGAACACCTTTTCCTCTTCCTTGCCTTCCAAAATCAAAAAGCCACATTTATTCATATGTGGCTTGTCTTGTTATGGCAAATATACAAAATGCAGTTTTGTTCTACATAGACATGGTAAGTTATTTATAGTGAATTTTAATACAGTCTTGTTGGAGGAAGCCCAAATGCTTCATTCTGCCATATGAAAAACTTACTGCAATTATTGCAGACTTCTCAGATTCTGCCCACTTCATGTCAAGTTAGCGTTGCTACATCTTCACTCTGCAGAGCAGCAGGATCTAGAGCAACATATTTGGGCTCTATGAAAATAAAGTGACAGGGATGTTGGCTAGAGGATCCAGAACTGATATGCATAAGTACACTTTTTTCTAATTGAAAGTGAATAATGGCCTTATAAACTACTGTGAGCAGCCTATGTCTCTCTGGGATGTACAGCACAGCTGCTGCAAGGCTGTACAAAAAAGTGTTTAAGCACATGCAGGTATCTCAGTGAAATTAAGATTCCTAATTGGGTCAAGACAACAACAAAAAATGTTGTGGTTTTATTTTTTTGATTTTTATTTCTTTCTGCAGCAGTTCCTGTGGTATCTGTCAACAGTGTATTACCGCCTCTGTCAGTTCTTAAGTAGCACTGCAGAGTCCTCTCTCCTCCCCAGATGAGGAAGAGAAATTCATGCTGTAATATTAATAACTGTGGGGCCCTTTAGCCTTTAATAATTAACACATTGCTAACTGTAGCTGAATGTTCCTTTTTCTGATTCCAATTACAGACCCATTTGGACTCAGCTCAGCTGAGGGTAGTAGCAGAGCAGTAGTGTTATGACAGAGACCTACATCGGAGTGAAATTGTTCTCCTTTGGCCCACACAGTAGACTAATGAAAAATCTGGACCCTCTGACAGATGTGAAGCCAAAGTATCAGGTGTTACAGAAGAATAAAGTACTTTTGTACTTCAGTTATTCCAACCTAAGGGACTACTTGAGCGTCAGAGCCAATTCCTGGAGCCTGCTGACAAATACACTCACCAGTGTAATGAAATATGTTCCTTTCAGTAAGCAACAACTGTTCATATACTTGCTGCTTTTCCCCAGGATACTGCTTTGTAGGAGGTTCTGTGCTTTGCTCCTTGTGGGATGCCTTCATTGGTAGGGATGGGTAAGGCCTGATCTGAAACCATGGATCTTAATATTGGCTGGGCCTGGTACTTTCTGCCTGAAATAGAGTTGCTAGTGCAGTTCTAACAAGAGGTTTAGCATGTAGAAAACCTACTGTGATCTTTGCAACCTGATTTACAAGTCTTGGATAAATGTTGTTTGTGTTTACTGCAGCATCATGATGTTTTGGCAGAATTCCTGCTACCCCAGACACTGCTGCTAGCAGACAGGCCAATTTAACCGTAACAGCTCAAATGTTTCTCAGACTGTAGCCTTATTTCAGGTCTGCTATTATGCAACCAGAACTGGGAGGAAGGCAACTAGCAGATTCTCAGTTGTGGTAACCAGGCCACTAGAACTGAGTGATGGAAGCTGCCATTATCTCCTGTCTTCTGTTCTGGGTTCTGCAGTCTCATCCCTTCACGTGTGTGCGCAGCTATACATTGAGAAAATACAGAGAGCTGGTCCAGCTTAAAACCATACTAACAGAAACAACTTGGTTTTTGTTGGTATGGCTTCCTAGCCGTGTTTGTGTTAGCTTCTGAAGTAATCAAAAGAGCAGGTAGAAAAGGCTTGGAATTGTATTGGAATATATTACATCATCAGATGTTTTCAGTAATTCTATCAGATGTACTGTCAGGCTTTTGTAATGCTAGATGAAAAATTAATCCTCGCTGTTTACGGCATAGCCATGGGTGTGATCATTTTCAGCTACCTGCTGACAATTAATGCAAGTCTCAAGAGATCATCTGATTTTTCTAATTATTTTCTCACTGCTTTAAATTTGAGAAGTTGTGAAGTGGAAACAGAGAAGGGCTCAAAGGGAGAAGTCCTTTAGCTCAGTGGTGAATGTGAGCACTAGTTTTCAGCAAAAATTAGATATAGTTTGAAACTGAATTTTTCATGGGGAAGCTAGTTCTGACAGAAATTTCTGATGGATCTCAGCTTACTCCTTGTTGACCTTGAATGAAGCCATTTCCCCTTGCCCTATCATAGCAGGCCCTGCTAAAGGATCCATCCTCTTCTTTCTTACAACCACTTCAGATACTTTTAAAAGTATTTTAAGTAACTTTGTTATGGAAACATAAACATTATAAACACTGGATTAGATGAAGCTAAGAAGGGTTAAATTTTGAGTATAATCAGATATTTCAAAGATGACATTTCAAAACTTTCAGCATATGTGCCAAGTTAAAAAAAAAAAAGTTTTTCAGATGTTTTTAATTAAGAGTTTGAACAAATTCTAGTTGGAATAGTGAGCGCTCACATTTTTATCTAACAGCCAAATAAAGACAGGATTGCTTCACACATTTTGGATGTTTTGGTAGAGGTCACTTTCTGGTTTCTCCAAGCCTGCTCACCCATCTGTGATCCTCTCAAATACCATTAATCTAAAATGTTATGCCAACAGTAAAGAAGAGAAATAGTTTTTAGTAAAATGTTGTTTGGCAAAGCAATAAAAGCAGAAGAATTCTGACTACAGAAGAGAATCCAGTGATTAACATGACTAGAGACTAAGTACCAGTGGTTTCATCCATACCCTGTTAGTGCTTTATGGGCTTATGCTGGAAAGGTGGTCAACTGGATGGCAGATAATGATTACATGAGAAAGACACTGGACTAGGTTGTGAAGTCATAGGTTGGCCTTTCTCCACTCCTGAGATAAAGATGACAACACTCAGGGATGAGGCTGTGTGTTCAGCTGAGTCTTAGTAGCACCTAGCAGAGCCCTACTACTGCTTACCACCACTTCAGAGGTCCTGGAGTTTTGCCTTGGTTTGGAAGTTGTTCTGCTGTGCAAGGAACGTTTTTGGAAAAAAAAATCTCTACAGGTTCCAAGTAGGATAAAGATTTAGGTTAAATTTTCCTGAAATGCTGGAAAACATCAGCTGAGTTATTCTGGTTTGGTATCTTGTTATGTATGCCTGGATTACCCTGTTTTATGGTCATGCAGACCCTAGGAAGGCAATGGGTTAGCAGAAAATGCAACTCAGAGGGCAAAAGTTTGCACTATAGGAGACATTTGAAGTTAGAGCGCTGGATTTACCTCACTTGAGTGCAGAGCTGTGACCCTCCAGAACTCCAGAGTTAATGACAGGATGGGCACAGGATGTTTTGTCTGCGTTTTCCTATCCTTTCAAAGTCCACAAAAGGATGCACGTGTCATCACCATAGAAAGTCAGGATACTCACCAGGAGAAGTGGCCAACATAAAGGCACGTTTTAAAGATAGTCCATGTCCACTGAAAATGCTTAGGGGGAGGAGATTACATTTTTTGTGTGTCAATTTTTTCTCCCTGCTGACTATTACTCCCACCCTATCAATGTTTTATAAAAGAAAGAGAAACTTCCTGCAGCTGCAGAGGCAATTTGGAGAGATTAAAAATTTATCCTGTTTTGAGCAGAGTGTTCAGCAGGTGCTAGAATCCACTTAATCTCAGGTGGGCAACCTGTGCACCTTCCCCTTCCCAAGGTCAAAAGATGGAGTCAGAGTCCAAGCAGTTCTTTCAGGCAGCAATCTTCTGTCAGGACCTGCATTCAGTTCCAACCATACTGATCCTCAGGCTTTGCCTAGAACAGCAGCAAACTCAAGTGCAGGGAGGAAAGAAAGACTTCTTTTTCTCCCCGTTGGTTTCATTTCATGGAGCAGTTCAAGTGCACCTGGATCCGCTCCGTTACTGCAGCAGGATTCCACTGAGCTTCGCATTTGCATCAGCAGTTAAAGAGCACAGACATTATTAGAAGTGTCTCTATTGGCAATAATTGCAGAAATTAACTTTTTTTCTTCTTAAGCTAGTGTATGTTCCCTGTTTCCTTAATGCTAACAGTGGAGTGGTGTTCATAGTGTTTGTCAGCTGGATTCCTTTTGGTGGTAGATGGTCACTTCTTCCAGTGCTGTTGTAGTTAATGGACAGACATGGGATGCTCTGGGAATAGGTGTGCAAAATGTCTTCGAGTCTGTTTTGTTGTAGCCTCCACAGAACCCTCACAATCTGCCTGTACAGCTGAACCATGTCCCCCACAGATTGGTGTGAGATGGGATCAGCATTACTTCCTTGAAACATTTGCAAGACTAAGAAGAGTTCTAGAGAGCAAGTATTTTTGTTATTGGGTGTGCAGATTTGTAGTTAACATTAGCTGAAATTAAGGGGTTTTTCTGCAGGAAACTCAGATAATTTCATGTTGGTTTCCCCTCTGAAGTGGAAAGAATCATGTGGTGTAGAAACATCTCTCCAAAATATTCCCCTCTCCAAGAGTTTTATTAGGACAAAAAAGAAAACATCCAGTTGTATTTAGGAAAACAAAACTTTTCTGTGAGGGGAAGGCTGAATAACCTGGGTCTGATCAGCCTGGGGATTTGTGGGGGGGGATCTGATAAATGTTTTTACATATCTAAATGGAGGTGGGAGGCAAATGGATTATGCCAGGCTCTTCTCAGTAGTGCGTTGCAATAGGACAAGAAGCAATGGCCTAAAACTTGAACATAGTAAGTTCCATACTAGCATGCAGTTACTTCTTTACAGTAAGAGTGATGAAGCACCTGAACAGGTTGCCCAGACAGGTTGTGTAAACTTCTTCTATAGAAATATTCAAGACCCATCTGGACACCAACCTGTGCAACCTGTTGTAGGGAACCTGCTGTAACAGGGAGTTGGACTTGACGATCTCTTGAGGCCTCTTCCAACCTCTGCCATTCTGTGATTCTCTGAAAACAGCACCTTAATTTCTAAAAGACTCTTAAGCATATGTTTTCTTCCCATCTCTAAAGGAAACCTAATTAAAGCATCTCCTCCCAGGTGTCTTTTCAGTGAGATTTCATGATGAAGCCAAGTGTTCCATTTGACATTACAATCAATTAGGCCAGCGTTTTTGGGGTATGAAAACATTACCTGCGATGTGAGGAGACTTCTTCCCTTTGTTGGTAGGTCTGTTTGCTGTTATCACAGTAGGTCTGTTCGCTGTTATCACAGTTGGTTTACTATTCCATATGAATGAGCAAATATTCACCATTGCTAAGGGCAGAGTGTTTCTAAGTTTTTTTTTTTCTCAGGAGAGCAAGTCATGGCTGGCAGTGATACACTTGGTACGCTCTGTACCGTTTGTTTACAGATCTACACGTAGTTTCCACCCACCTGAACTAATTG
Organism: Odontophorus gujanensis; assembly: GCA_013399175.1. Lineage (NCBI taxonomy): Eukaryota > Metazoa > Chordata > Aves > Galliformes > Odontophoridae > Odontophorus > Odontophorus gujanensis. The sequence continues at coordinate 689,864 of VXAB01005912.1, read as the reverse complement.
CTTTTATCAACACCAGTAATCAGAAATGCCAAAGAGGCATCAAATTTCCTAACTTAGCACAGTATAAAACTGTGTGTGGCAGTGTGCTGTGACAGGTTGGACTAGGGAAGACAGCAATCTGGGGAAAGATTGGAGTCAGAGGGCTTGTTGGTACATAGGGAACTGACAATTGGAGCTTCCTGCTACAGCTGTAGGGAAATAGCATAGCTCGCTCTCTGACTTCTCTTGGTCAATTTCTTTGGAACGCTGTGAAAACACACTGGGATTTGCAGGGCCACACTGCTTTTGGGGGAATCTTTTGTTGAGAAAGTTTTATCAAGTAACAGCACAACAGAGCAGAACTGCTGTCTGACACAAGAAGAACACAACAATTGTGTTGTCAGGATGAACAGGTAAAAGGAGAGAGCTCCAGCACAAAAGAAGCTCTTTGAATCTAGATCTCCCACAGCAGATGAGCATTTTTATCATCAGGGTGTTCAGAGGTTGTCAAAGAGGAGTATCTGTCAGCCTCTCCCATCCTAAAATAGGGTCCTTTTGTATTATAAAGCATATTGGAAAGCTGGAACACACATTCTGCTTTCAGGCTGAAGGTTCAAGCTCCTATCTCAGTGCCAGACAGGTTTCTGCATCATTCATGATAGGTAATAATGGAAATCAATTTCTGACTAAGCTCTAAATAATTGCTGCCAGAATGCCATCGTGGTGCTGATGAGTATTTACCCAACAGAAGAAAAACAGCATGTTGATTCTTGAACCACAGAAAGCCGTAATTGTCATTTAAAATCTGGCATGTTGTTTAAAATACTAAATTCATTATCCTTCAGAATCTTTATACGTATAATTATAAACTATCACTCTGAATACATTTGCAAGGGTAAAGAAATAGGCGTTGTTTCTTTCTGACAAGAGATGAGCCTGTTGACTTGTTCCATTTTTAAGATCTTCCCTAACCTAGATATCCAAGACCCAAGCAGAAAGTGGAAGTTTAACAATCCCTACCTGCTCAGCAAGTAAAGTGTGCTCTGTTTCAGAGCTATTTATTCCCATTTGTTATTTCCAAAATTCTAATTCTGGAATTGCAGTGCTTGAATTGTGTATGTTGCTCACACAATAACCAACATTCCTGCCTCTCCTCTTTGACTGTAACAATTTTTTTTTTTCTTAAAGTGTTGGGATGAAAAAGCCAAGAGAACATTAAAACGTCTCAGCTCCAGAGATGCTAAGCTGCTATCAAGGGCTGTGACAGGGCATGTGTTTTCAGAAGTATTGAAAAGAGGGGGGAATAAATTCAAGCTTTGACATTAACGAGATGATAACAACCATTGGCTCTTGTTCAGTAACTGCCACCTCTGAATTTCAGCACTGAGACAATCAGGCTTTCGTTGACTTGGAGAGGAAGGAAATCTTACTGAGATCACGCTCTACTTTGACCTGACTGTTATTATGTGCAGTTATTTGCTGGAAGAATTCTGATGAAAATAATAATCCCAGAATGTGATTTTAAGAGCAGAGACTCTGTGGTAGGCAGGTAAATCACAGACAGGTCCAGATCCTGGAATAAACTCTGCCCTTGGGTGTTTTCTGTGTGTAAGCAGAGATCTTGAAAATCCAGAGCTTTAAAAGCTTGAGAACCTGACGAATCTGTCCAGTGTAATGAAATGATGATCTCAGTGTGTACTCTACCAGTAAGGTGGGAGGAAAAAAACCAGATGCTCACCTACTTGACAAAGAGTGTTGTGCCTTCCTTTTGCCATGCTTTAAAATAGTGCTAGAAATGTGCAAGACGTTATAAAAAACTGAGGAGTGCATAGAATGTTTCATATCATCTCTTCTAGATGCAACTTGAGAGCAAGAAGCTCTGGCCTGTCTAAGCCCACTGGTTGGGTGTGACTGCTCAGTCATTCCTTGTTCCCATTCTGCTTGCCTGACTTTGCTTTATTTCAAGGACAAGTCATTACTTAGATAACACTCCTGTTTCCTGGAGTAATAGTGTTTTGGATTTCAGTTGGCTATCACCCTAAAGATCAGCGAGGCTTGGCTTTTGTAATTGCAAGCTGTGGTGTGTTTGGACAGCTGAGGCATCTTTTATATCTTGGGTGTGTGGAGTACTATTTGTCAGTAACACCAGGAACTTACAGGTTTGGTGTCAAGATTACACAGGGAACTCTACTTATGAGAAACTTGATGAGAATGTGGCCAAGTACTGTTAGCATGTGTCTGCAGACATCCCTGTGTGTGCTGGACTGGAGACTGCATTTCAGTTTCATTGCTATTGATTACAGGTTTTGTGATATGTGCTTTTGGGCCACAAGATAATTCATCTCTCAGTTAAATTTGAGATGATCTAGCTATGTGCCAGGGAGCATCATACGTGTTGTTTGTGCATTCATCATGCAACCTGTGCAGTTTTGGCAAATAGAAGAGAAAAATAGAATCAGGCTTTGCTTAAAGAGAAACTCTTCCAAACTTCTGGTGTATATGATGTGTTTCATAGAAAGGGAATTGAGCTGAAATAGTACTACCGTGAAATGCTTGATCACTAAGGAAGGGAGATGTAATGATTTTGGACAGCAACTGTCAGGGTTAAGAAAGTTATTTGTTCCATTGGTTTATAGCTCAGACTAGTAGTATTTTATTGTCAAACAGAATTAGTTTTATATCAAGAAGAGTGATTACTTGGGTTCACTCTGTTTGAGATTAAACTTGATGATTTCATGTCTATTATTGATCTCGGCTTTACATTCAGAGAAGTAGTGGTTTATATTTTACTTAAGGGGATTTGATCACAGTAGATGTAATCTTCAATGGTTTCTGCAAATAAATTAGTAAAGTTGCAATGCCTCTTACAGTATCTGAAGGAGAAAAGTGAAGGGGAATAAAAAACGTTACCTCAACAAGTCTAGTGCAAAAAAGTATGGAAAAATGGCAGAAATACTTCTTACCTTTTCCTGTGTACATGGGACATTCTGACACGTGAGTTTGGCATACACGCAAACAGGAACCACACAGCAGACGCCCTGTCAACAGCACGTTGCAGTTCCAACTTGGATGAGTGTTTGACAAAGGGATACCAGAACTTGCTGTACATCATCTCTAATTTATCCTGAGATTACACCAGAAGAGAGAGGGACAGCCAAGGTGCTTTCTAGCATTAGAACAGGGTCAATGAAGCACCAAATGTGGGCTGCCTCCGTAGGAGGGAAATGTGTGAAATGTATATAATATGTCCCTAAAAATAGATAGTCTCTTTTGGAATATCTTAAATCAGGTCGTTAGAACATGCCATGAGACACAGTGCAGCCTGATACGGCTCTTCCTTTGCCTCTGGAAAACCTGTAGCTAGGAGAAAATGGGGTTGTGGCCAACCAGAGCTCTGCTCCAATGGGCAGTAGTGCATGGCTACAGTGGGGAGAGTGAGGATTTCATGGAGGGCACTGGAAGCCAACCGTGTCAACTTGAGAGCTGCACAGCATTCCCCAAGGGAGAGATGGTGTGTGATGCTGCCTGTTCACCTTCACTGTGAGCTGTGGGAGCAGAAACAAGTCCTACTGGCATTATTTACAGCTGTCCTATTCAGGCTATCACGATCCCTACTCCAAAATGCTATGCTTTGTTTGTGCTCCCTGCATTCCCTACAGTGTCTTTGATTCTTTAGGGAATCAATGGTGTGCAGTTCTGCCACTTCTGTCATACCTCTGAGTGTCAAGTGTGTGATCTCATTTTTCTTGCGAGGTCCCTTGCTGCATGGCAGAGTGTGTTCCTCTGTGACTGAAAAGTTCAGCATCTGTTTAATTGCTTACCTGAGGTAATGCACTCGTTTTGTTTATTTTGCTTAGGGTGCAGCTACAACAGAATAGAGCATTCCTCACATGCCACCTCTCCCTGATTCATCCCTTCCTCAGCTCCATGCCAGAGGAATAAATGAATAGCTTGTTCTGAAAGTAATGCCTCCTACCTATTTCCATAGGAACTACAACAGAAACATAGAGCACAAAAATACCCAAGCATTTGATAGAGCCAGTTCTCAGCTGCAAAACAATATTATGCAACGTAGTCACCACCATTAGCTTTTTTTCACCAGCGATGAACAAGAGCATGCATGCTATGCTCATAAAAATCTGCATGGCTGTCTGGGCTTTCACTGCTGCTGAAACACACCACTCACTGCCTCACTGGCTCACATCCACCATTTGATCTCCATAAAATTTTGGCAGGTGGCAGTGGGTGCCATTTTTTCTGTATGGAGGAATTGGGTGACACAACTTTGCTTCATATGCATTTCTATGTGATGAGCTGCTTTGTCGGACTGCTTCTGGGGAGTCCAGAAGTGAAAACAATATTCCAGGTGTGGTCTTACCAGTGCTGAGTAGCTTTTCCAGGCTTTGGAAGGATGTACATCATTCAAAGGAAAGAGAAAAGAGAAGGAGAAAGCAGGTGCATGGATTTGTAGCTAACTGGATGGGTTCGTTGTGAAGGGAGTTAAAAAGATGTTGCCTGAGGCATTATGATTATTCCATTTTTTACTAATTTGGGGATTTGTTTTTCATTTTAGTTTCTCTGCTCAGTGACCTGGTTCATATTTAATAGCTCACTAAGTTATGACTACAGTTGAAATGATAGAGCATGTGTTTTCTAATTTTAGGTATAAGGAGAAGTGCAGGACAGAGGAAAAAATCTCACATTGCTCAATGCCAACATGAGTGAACCAGGTCCTTCTCAGCAAAGGTGGTGAAGTGACTGACAGGTTATCTGTCCTTGTGGATCCCATAAGCTTCTCTTGGTGCATGCACTGCAAATGTGGCCAAGTGGTGCTGCCAGACTGTGAGGTTAAGGTCAAAAATCATTGATGGCACTTGAAGAATGCTGCCCACTGGAACCTGGGAACCTGTTAAATACCTGTTAAAGGTATTTGGGTACTGTAAGGGATGTCAGAATGGGTGCAGAGTGCCCTTTTTATAGAGGGCTTCTTCTCATCCTGGGCCAGAGTCAGCTGCCAGCACTGCTAAGCGAGGCTCCAGTATCTGCTGTTTCCTCCCCACCTGTGTACTCTTCTTTCCCTTTGAACAACGAAAACATCCATTCCTGCCTTCTTTATCTCTGGTCCGCACCAGTGTAGGAAGGCAGCTGCAAGGTTTTTACTTTATGGGATGTGGGGGGGTTGTTTATTTGTGCTTTGCTTTGACTTTGGTGTTGTGCATTTTTGTTATTGTTTATATTTTGAATATTCCCATACTTAAAAAATGGCAGAAAATAAAAGTGGAAGACAGCTCTATGCAGCTGTATGTCTCACAGCATGGTTCCAGTTACCAGCTTCTGGCAAGTCGAGGGAACTAGCTGCCTTACAAACTCCATTATATTGACAAATGCATACTTCCATTATTCAGACTGCTGGAACACACAGTGCTTACTAGCATTTCCTTTGAAAATACTATACATCCTCATGAGTTACAATGACCAAGAGCCTAACAAAGTAAGCCATTGTAAAGAAGCATAGCCCAGTCAAATAACAGCTGAACATACAGCAAAATCCTTGCTTTGATCCTTGTTTGCCTTTGGAAATACTATGTCAAGTACCTTTATTTAAATGAAGCTTAGTTTAAAGTAGAAGCAGTTGTTTCTGTAATGCCATAGTGGCTCCTGAGTGTACAATTTCTTTTCCTATTAAGAAAATGGTTGACTGATTTATTCTTTGTTACTCAAGTGCAAAATCCTTAGCAGCACGTTGGGCTTTTGCATTTACTGTAAACATTTTCTCTCTGCTCCCCTGCTGTCCCTGTCTGGCTTCTGATGCACTGTGTATCTTCACCTGTGTGCAGTAAAGTCACCCTAAGGAAGCACATCTCTGTTCCACTTTGGACAGGGTCCAGAAGGTGGTGCAGTTGCATGGCTTAACAGCATGGCAGTCATCAGCATCTTCCTCTTTGAGAGGTAATTGGGAATCCTGAAATGACTCCTTACATCCCCACCGTGATCAGGTATCCTGCCAACTTTCCTTTTTCAATGTATTTTCTGTTTGTGTTGCAAACAGAAAGAAAGACAGCAAGAGTAAGATGAACTCCTTCCAAAGTAGGGAATGCCCTTAGAAACTTTGGCTTTTACTAAGCCTTATCTAAAGGAATGCAGCTTTTGTAGGGCAGCAAATTAAATCCCTTTAGTTATTTGTTCAGCTTCTTCTGGCACAAACCCTAAAAGCCTGAAATCCTTTTCTAATCTATATTTTGGTGATGCATGCTTTTGGTCCTTTTATAGCAAAGTTAGATTGCGAAGTTAGAATGAGGTATTAGAGATGGCTGAAAGCCAGAAAAGGAGTTCTGCATTGGGCCAGAACTAATATTAATCAATGTAGGCACCATACACCATGATGAACAAATACACCAGACAGAAGAGCTTATTTTATTTCCAGTAACCATGTAACCTTGTACCTAAACAGGTGTCTATACTTCCGTGGTTTTATATTACGGAGCATTTGCTGTACTGAACCACAACCAGTGTTGTGGTATTGGCCAAACATTCTGCATGCTGGTCTAACAGAGCTGTTGCTGCAGATGTCCATGCTGTAGGTTTTCTCAACATCTGAATTCTCAACATCTTATTGTGGACTTTAATAGGATGTCAGTGTAGGTAGCTGTTACTGTGACCCAGTGTAGCTGGTCTCAGGGTAATCTTTCTTCAAAGCAATTGGAATGGCTCTGAGCCCTTTGTGAGCAGCCTTTTCAGAACATCCCTTTGCTAACTTGCTGGGTAACACAGCATAGTGGCCATTCCCTTCTTTGTGCTAAAAGAGCATCAGTAGAAATGCAGCTCGGTAATGCGTGAGGAGTATTTCCTGCCACACTGCTCTGGTCAGCAGGGGGATGCCATCTCCTTTCCGCTCAGATGTGGTCCTACACACAGACCTCCTAAGTCTCCAGAGCTGTGGCCAGCATTGCAAATGCTAATCGTGCTGCTGGGGGTATTTTCAACAATGGGGTATTTAGGTGAGCTCTCTGATTTCTCCCACTCCTGATGAGCCATTGCTGTTCAGAGGCCGCAGGTGCTCCTGCTTCGTACTTGTGCAGTCCTCTTCCACTTCTCTGTAGGCAGATACCTGTAACGTGTGGGCTCAGGAGCAGTGGCAATGCATTACTCTTAAATGAAAAACAACTACTGCAAATAGCCCTCTGTGCTTGGTGCAGAGTGAGTGGGTGGAGATCCTAGCTGACCCATCTTATTTGGTAGCTGACATCAATGGAAAGCTCCCAATTAACATCATCTGCCTTTGGTTAAAGTCCTTTAATTTTGTGTATTTTTCTTAATATCAATATCCCGCTTTGTACCAGCCTCTTTAGTCCTTGCTTAACTCCTCCAGAAAGAGCTTCTTGAAACCTGTCTTCACAATTTAGGCCTTTGGAAGTGACCAAGCATTTTAGGTTTAGAAAAAGAGAAAACAATGTTTTCACTTATCTGTGTCAAATTTGTGCAATCCTCTGGATATCATATGTATGCACTTACAGTACGGGTATGTTTAGAATAGTGCAAGTAGAATGTTTACCTGGGATTAAAATGGACTCCTTTAAGCAGTTTATATAAACCAAGGGCAAATGTTCGGACAAAGTCTTAATGACAGCAGGGATATCTTTGTCTAGTTGTGGTTTATTTTCTTGCAATAGTCAGGTGGTTCTGTGTAGTTTCTCATCCTGTCTGGTTTTTGGCTCTGAACACTTAGCTTATTCAAAATTGAATTAAACTGTGAAAATAAAGCACTCCCAATCTATCTATTGGAAATAAAGTGAAGTACCTTGTCACAATTAATTTTCCTGGGAAGGTGGAATACGTTACCTCAAGTGAAAGATTGATTTATAGCCTGCAGGATGATAAGTGGCACCTGTTTATATATGTTAAACACTTCAGAGTGTTTAAAAGGTTGCTAATTTATAATAAACAGTAATGCCACCTTGAGATTTAGTGAAGAAGGTGAGCTTTCACTCTGGGATTTCTGGGTTAGTGTATGGATCATTTTTCGAGTAATGGATTTCTTTTCTTTTTTTTTCCATTTTAAGCTAGGAATGTCCATAAAAATCAAACTTAAAATAGGCTTTCGTATGAGTTTACTGGTTTTATTTTAAGAAGTGTGTATGTACACTTCAAAACACAGACTGTATAAATTCCACCAAATGTGTACGTAGAAGTAGTCTGGAAGAATGAGTAGGAGAGCATTTTAATGCTGTTATGTAGCAGAGTGTATGTGTACTCTAGATAGGATCAGGCTTTGGGCAGCTCAACTTCTGCAGGCTTTGGCCTGACCAGCAGCAGTGCACAGAGTACCAGGAATTCCAGACTGGGTCTGAAGTTATAGTGATTCTGTGGCACCAAGTTTATATCCGATTTACAGCATCCCATAACGCCTGCCACTGGGGCATGTGGACATAAGAAATAATTAATGGTTAAGATTTCTGAGTAAATACACTACAAAATAGCATCATTATTTGAAACGTGTGTAAATTAGGAAGGCAGTGTAGCCAGACTTATTTGGAAATGAATGGTTTTCAGCAGTCATATATTTCAGTAAGATCACAGCTTTGGTCATGCTATGTTTTTTAGTTAATGTTTTTAACTGGCTTAAAAAAACCCTTCCTAGAAATAATATTGAGGCATCAGAGTGTATTCTACTCTCTTTACCACAGCTTTAAATTGTAGGATTAAAAATATGCATTATTTCCACTAAATCTTGAGCTCATTACTTGAGTTTTATATCATCAGATCCCATTGATTTTTATTTTTATTTTTTTTAGTATGACTAACCCAAGATTATCAGAAGGAATGATATAAGCCTTTATCCATACTGGCTTATAAACCCTTAATCCAAAAGGTATGCTGTTGGAAGCATTACACGTTTGAAGAGTCTCAGAGCAGCACTCAGAGCTCCCCTCACCTGGATGTAGTTTCATGGATGCCTCTTTGGAAAATACACCTTGGCTTTGTTCCCTCAGTAACCAGACTTCTGCAGACTCTGTCCACACCCATCTCTGAAGCAGGAACAAGCAGAAATGTACTGCTATGCTGAAAAGAATGCAATAGGGAGGGGTGTAGACTTGCACAGAGTAGTTAATTTTGCAACTTGCTCCAATTTAGCAAAACAGTGTCCCTACGTGGACACTACACAGTGCCATGTGTCATCAGTTATGTAAACTCTGAGCACTACCACTTGCTCTGTTTGCTACGAGCTAGAGGTGTTACTGACTGCAAAAAGCAGCATTCAGTGTTAGGTGCTATGAGGCCGTATCTGACCCCTCAGACCTGACAGGTAATTGTCCATCTCTGCTTGTTCCTGTCACAGCCCATCTCCTAACAAGGCCAGTGGGAGTTTCAGCTGAGACAGCCCTCAGGATCTGACCTATTTCATCTGTGACATACATCACCATGTGAACTCCTGCCTGCCAAATTCCAAGGGCTCAGTTTTCGAAGGAAAAATGTTGCATTTCTTGGCCTTTTACATTTTCTTAAATGAATGCAGATAATTATTTTCAGTTACGTGGCACATACACATTGGTAGTTAAAATTTACTCCTGTGGTAATTGTTTAGAGGAGGTGATTGTTGGACTCTTCTCTGTAAAGGCCTGTGGTCAGATGCCTTCAGTGGCACTGTGGTGTGTGTAGATCTACTGAAAATCTCTTCAGTAAGATGCTGCCAGGGGTAAGGTCATAGTGTGGATCAACTACAGACCAAATATTACTAGTTAACAAAAGGTGTCATTTACAATACGTGCTTCTCATTTTACTGTTGAGAATACTATGTGTTGACAGTGGAGTCTGTTTCAAAAACACATTTAGTTTCTCCGAGATATTTCCTAAATCAGTTTTTAATCTATTCATACAATTGACTTCTGTATAAAAACAAATTGTCATCAGCTAAAAATGACAACAGTGATTATTAAATTATTCAAGTGATGTTAAATTGCCCCTATTAGCACAAAGGTAACCAACAGGTTTGCCATGAGTTTGTACAACTGGATCTCAACTGTAGTCCAGTTGAAAACAGCAGAGGACCTAATAATTTTGAGATTCCTTGATTCTCGTGGGAGCATAAGACATCCAAGAAGGAAATTAATAACAAGGAAGGAAAATTTTTTCTGTTCACAACGGATAGCTAAAGGGACAGGTTAAGTTTACCATTTTTCCTGCAAGCCTCTCTACTGTACTTTGCAAGACAGTGGTCATTTAATGGTCATCACGTTCATCACAAACACTGGCCCATTCTGAACTAAGGAAGGATCACTTACTGCACCACTGTTTGTGTGGAAGAGAGAGTGAAAACCCCTGGATATAATCTGGTAATTCATGGTGTTTTGAGCAAGGAGGCACCTAAACAATCCATGTGCTGGCAACTGGGCACATTGCTGTCTGCTGTTTGCAGTCCAAGGCACGTCACTTTCAACCCAACCAGTAATCACCTTGATCAGTACAAATGGAAAATGCCTTAGAGTCAGTTTTAAAAAATCACATCAACAGTATGTTTATTTCTCCAGAAGAATCTGTCTTTTTCACAGTCTTTCAATTGCTTCTTTTCTGAAGAGTGAAGTCTTTATTTCAGACATCTGCCTATAGAAAATCATTGTGGTTGTTTTAAGGGCACATTCAAAGATGAAAACTGAGGCTTGAATAACTTAGCATACAAATTACACAGATATAAAAGTTGTCTTTCATTGTCTTAACTTACAGTTTATTTTGTACAGAATTCATTATGTTATACATCTAAGACTTATTATATCGTATAAACATCTTGGGTGTGATGTATATACATATTCAGTGTTATAGATTCAGCAATTAATGTATGCATTTCACAATACACTATAGTGTATTTCAATGTAGTGCACATGATATATTTCAGAAAAGAGCATTTCCTCTATGAAAAAATGGTATTTCATTCATAGGGTACTCTACTTTGAAATACAGTTGTTGGTTTTTTCCATTATATCATGGACTGTTTGTACTGTGTCATATGGCTGTAGGATTTTCTTGTACATTCCCCAGTATGAATTAAGAAACAGCAGCTCAAAACATTACTCTATGTGGTTCTACATCAAGAGGAGAGCAGGGCACTCGTTTCCTTAATTCTTATTAAATGAGAAAGAATGCATAGACAAGCCACATGGAGCTAGGCTGTGTGTGATGTTCGAATGAAATAAGAAGTTCCGAACAGATGAAAACCACTTAGCTCTTCTGTATTCTCTGACTGCCAGCTCTTCAGCTGGCATCAGCGCCTCAGCTCTGGTTTGCAAGAGCTGAGGGTCTGGCATCAGCTCTGTTTTTACAGTTCACAAACTCCCCATTTTTCATTAACCCTCTCTTTGCTTGCTGAGCTGCTCCTTGTTATATGTATTGATACTACATGTTGTCTTTCCTAGATATCAGGTGAAGAAACTTGCCTACAGTGTTTTCTCTCTATATGCTATAAATAAGATGTTCTGTTTACTCAGCATTAAATTACAGGTGTTGCTTCCCTGGGCACCTACTGAAACAGAATTCTAATTAATCACTATAGTTTTTCTTTTTTAGACAGTTCTAGTTTCTTGCATACTACGTATCACACCTTTTAATCACCTAACTTCCTTTGCTCAATGATCTCAAAACCAGAGATTCTTTTATCAATCTACAGAGGCTGTTCTTTTCACAGCAGAATATTATATATTCCATAAAATAAAGACCCTTTTTAATCCTACTTTTTAAGAGCTTTGACTCCCTGGGGGAAAAAAAAAAGTGCATCTGAAAATGATTTTTGAATTCTTTTAAAATAAGTTTACATTCAAAGTATGTTATTTTGACAATAAGATATATTTCATTTTGGAAGTACTGCATATCAACTCAGGTCTGTGCTTCACACCTACTGTATTCATCTAAATTCTTTTTCTTCCCGTTTAGAAATGGCTGTTGATTTCTGTTCAGCAGTAAAGATTCAGAAGAGCAGATACACACAGCTGCAGGTCTGTCCGTTCAGTGTCCCATAGCGACTAGGGCCAGTGTTCAGCATCTGCTGGTGCAGTTGGCAGAACTGAGGCTGCAGTGAAGTGGGTTACAGAGCTGAGTACAGTGCTAATGAGATCCTGGTTGTGGCAGTAAGCAGGTGGGTATGCATTCATGGAAACAACAATGCTGTTTGTCCTGTTCAACTACCACTGCCATGCTGTCTCATGTCTGGTTTAGGTTTATTTGTGATCCCTTTAGGGGGAGGATCAGGCTGGATATTAGGAAAATGTTAATTGCTGAGAGGCAGTGGGCATGGCACTGAGCTGCTGCAGCTCAAGGAGCGCCTGGACAACGCACTCAGATAACATGTTGGGAAGAGATACTGAATCTTAAAAAAGGGTTGGTTTTTTTTCTTGTTCTAACTAACAAGGATCATTGCAGGAATCAGTGGTTCCTCATGAGATCTGGTACACTTAAAGAGGGAGGGAAACATTTGTTAGACATTCTGAGATTTCACTTGAAGTACTGCATCCCTTATCAAATGGAGGCATCGCTGTGGTTTGTTACTTTATCTGCTTAAAATTGGATTATAACAGATGCTTTTCCCTGACTATGCAGTTCATCGCCAGCAAGCATAAGTCTTTAATCACTTTTATAAGCGTGGTGTCCACGTTTCCCTTTGTAGTCTCACTATCAAAATTGTAGTATTTTGCAGTAGTTATACTAAACATGTTCCCAGTGGTGGATTAGGATCTAAATGCATAATTTGCTGAAGTAAAGGTTGTCTGGTTCTAATATCAGAACTGAATTATAAAATTAAGGTCTTATCTTGAAATGTGGGAGCAATGGCACGTAAGGCAGTCATAGTTTGGACCTTATCCATTGGAAGAACCTGTGCTTTGTGTGTGTTGTTTGTTTTTTTAGCATTATGTAGCTTCAGTTTTTTTCTAAGTGTAATTTTCTACATATTTCAGTTATTCTTCCATACAAATACACACACAATGCCTGTGCGATGGCAGCTTTAAATATTCAGCATGTATTCCTTGTTACAACTGCAGATAATTACTTTATAATGTGCCCTTTTCTTTCCTGCTCCCTTTTTAATGAAATACGACTTAAATGTGGGTTTTTCCTGTGTTTTCTTTGTAGCAGCCTTATGGTCTGTGATGGTTAAAAGGGGTTTGAGGCAGAATCTGATGTCCTGCTAAAGTCTACCATCAATGTATTACTTTATTTGTAATGAGTAACACTGACTCCAAGCCTTTGCTTCTTTGCTAGGAAATCTCCTTCCTATTCAATGCATTTCAGTACCGTATTTGGCTTTCTCCTTCTGATGATAATGTGTATTGCCAACCAAGCTGCTGCATTTTTCCTTTGAAGTATGTGCTGTTTGTTTGCAGGTTACCTTTTCAAGTAAGCAATGACGAAAGTAAACCCAGGGTTGGTTACTCCTTGATTTTTATATTCCAGGGTTGTTTATTATTGTATTTACAGTTCCCTGTAAGATAAAACCCTTTCCCAGTAAGAGTTCTAACACCTTTCTATGTTTCTAATGACCCATATACTCACATGGAAAGGAAGATAATCAGTGATGAAGGAGGTATCTCTAGGAGCTGATGCAGATGAATGGAAAACCTAAATCATTATAAATATTACCGTACTTCACTTTGGTACAACAGAAACAAAAAAAGATCAATGGAAATAATGTTCCCCAAGTCAAATAAAATTCATAAACAATACAAAAGGAAATTAACCACATGGGGTTTTTTATACGTGTAAAAAACAGTAAGACTACTTGGCTGCATTGCACGTAGGCAATAAGATTAGATTCATTCATATCCCTTTTAATATAAGCCATGTTTCAGGCTGTAAGCAAGAAATGTCCACTGTGCTTTACAAAGAATGACTGCTAGAAAAATCAATGCAAACAAAGATCCCTTTCTTTTCTGATTTATCATTTATCATGAGAGATGACAAACAAATGAAGTCTCCTCTGAGTCTGAGCGTAGTTGTATTAGCATTTTGCTAGTACCAGGCAGTATACAAAAACAGCCATCGTGTGACACCTCCAACTCCTACAGGCAGCTGCTTTAGGGGCACATCCTGGTTTGTGGTGAAACAGGTTTAACTCAGCCAGCCTCCTGTACCTGCTCAGTGATACCAGATTATCATCTCAGTAACTCCAAGGTTGGACTGTCTTGTTCCTATTGCTGACTGGACTGACTGCTCCACCATCCATAAACAGAAGGCATAAAGGTGATTACAAACATAAGAAAGTAGTTTTACATATTGTCTTGCAGTCTTTCCATATAGTCCCTAAGTTCCTTGGAATCACCAAGACTCATATCTTGGCATACCCATTTAATATTATCATCACTGTCAAATAGAATTGAGTTGGTGTAGGGGCCTCCATCCTCTGGCAGTATTGTTGTATAGGAAGTGAACTTCACTCGCTTCTGCTTTGGCCCAGAAGGATTTATAGGTTCACTTTTAACTTCTTTTTCACAAAGGTACTCAGAAGATCTGAGGATATGATTATGAAGAGTCTTCTGAGAACTCCCATTAAGGAGAAAGTTGCTTTCTTCAAATTGCATTCCTCTGTCAATCATGGTAGTGCACTCCTCTGATGGGAGTGAAATGTCAACTGGGTTCTCCAGCAGTTCGACCTCATTTCCAAGCCAGACCCAATCATGAGAATGGGGGATGTTGCCTTGCTCGCTCACAGCAAACCTTTTATGCCTGTATTTCCAAGCAAATGCCACGCAGTTAATCAAAAAGACCAAGATTGCTAAGCAGAAAACACACAGCAGGGCATACATGCCTATCTCCAAATCTGTTAATCCTCTTGAAGTCAATGTGAGATCACTGGGATTGCTTTCTCCTGGTATTTCTACTTGGGCAGGGAAACCTGTGAAGGCAGTTGGGTTATTCTGGAGCTGGTCATCCTCCAGGGATTCCTGATCAATGGGAGATATGAAAGTTGTGCTTTTGTTTGCATTGTCCTCATGATTACTAAGGACTCCATTTTTGGACCATTCTTGTGCTGTCCTCTCTTGTTCTGTGTTTTTTTCTATGGAATTGCTTGCATGGCTTTTAAAATCTTTATCTGTATCATCAATGTCATTGGTACTTTCTTTTTGATCAGAATCTTTTTGACCAAACTTCACTTTGACGCTTCCCTTTCCAACAGCCAGGATGCTCTTTCTCTTTGTCTTCTGACATGGTTCACTGATGACCATTTCAATTTTAATCAGAGGTCCTTGACCATCCCCTTCTGCCACTACCCCGGGCCATTTTGACTGAAGATTCTGGTGTACAGATACTACCATCTCATCCAGTGAAGTGATGGTGATCGAGAAATCCTTGGAGTCATAAATATCTAATGGTGTCACTGACCCATCACTGAACAAAATCCAAGCACTCACTATGGCTTCCTGCAGGGAAAAGAGGATTAGAAAAAAGATGTGAGTGAGTACACAGGCAGTGCTCAGTTGTTTGTATGACATTAACAAAACAAATACACCATTTGGATTTGGTTTATCTTGTTTTTCAAAGAGAAAATTAAAATGTCTGCTCTGCTTCTCATTCTCCTCCTGCAATTTTTGTGTTCTCTAGTCCATGAGGTGTTTATCTCATCTTTAGGAACTGTCAGACTAACTGTCTAACTTCTAAAAAAAATTGCAAAAATAAAATACAACTCTTTAAGTCTTAAGCAAGGCTCCTTCGTGGAATAACAAAGCTCCTCTAGGAAAATAATTGTATTTTCAAAGTCCTGGTTAATTAATTTTGCAAGTGCCTTATAATGGGAAATCTCTGTAATGCTGCAGTTCCGATGCTATATTTAGTACAACATGTGGAGCTGTTACAGACTGGAATGGTGATCCCACGCAGCCCACTGAAACAAACTAGGTTAAGAAAATATCTCAGTGCGCTTCTGTCATGCTTCCAAATATACACAACTACATGAAATACACAAAAGTGATTGCAGTTCTTTATGGAAACTACAAGAAACATTGCAATCCTCCCCATGTTTCGGAAGACTTCAACAAAAATAATTTGTCTTACTGCAGATCACTGGTCTGAAAATAATAGTCATACTTTTTCTACTTTATAAAGTATCAATTCTATATAAATACAGTGAAAAATACTCCATTCTGTGGCCTCGCCCAAAATTGTTTAATTTCTCAGATATTACATGTTTTAACCCATCAAATTTCAGCATGGAAACCATGAAAACTTCTGTGTGCACAGCCAAGAAGTTACTTCGGCTGAGCTGACTTAGACATAAAGACTACCAAGGCACTATATCAATTTCTGATAACAGAGCTAAGCCATGTTTTCCTGTAGGAAAAAAGAGTCTTGAATGGCTCCTAATTGCTTCCTATGACATTATGTGTGCACATACATGGCCATTGCCTTCTTTGTGCTGTGCAGGTTGGCCTACTAGGTCTGAAGAACTTAATGATCATGCTGTATGAATGTTTGCAGTTGTAGAAATTGCTACTAAGCTGAAGAACCTTTAGCTTGTATGAGCTCATGGAAAGCAGTGCAATTATACGTGCAATCCAAATTTAGAGAAAATAGCTTTTCCCTACATTCTGACAAAACACAGTAAACAAACCAATGATTTCTGTATGCTGTTTTTGATCATACCTGTTTTGGTGTATGAAGGATATCATATGCAGAGGTGGTGGATACAATAGCTCTCTTATTTCCTTTGCTGATTTGTAAGGAGAGGGATAAACCTGAAACAAGTTGTACTCCTAGATCTGTAATAGTTACACGGTCATCTAGAACTATCACTGTCTTCTCTGCCAGGATGGAATCAGAAAGAGGTGACAGAACCTTGAAAGAGAAAAGAAATGCCACACATGAAACAGCAACTATGTTAGAAAGCATGGTTAGTCCAATCAACATAACACTTTGTTTAATCTCAAGTTTGTCACATCTGTGTATAAACTATAATTCATGTTTCCCCCGGGAGATTAATTTACCACTAAACCACTGTATTTACAAAAATAATTCAATAAAACATCCTATCGCTTCAAAAATGGCAGCCTCATTTCAACTGCAGAGTATGGTCTAAATTAAATGGATTTGTTTAACAAAAAAAGTGATTTTTGTATGGTCTATAACATTTCCAATGAATGCAGTATAGCACAAGATACTGTGTGGGATACCAGTTAATGCTGAAACTCACTAAGGGTTAGTGCACAAGGCTGGGCAATAGGAACTTGCCCTGGTGCCTTTGTGAGAACTGAGGACCTCAAATGAGATGAGAGATTTGCAAAATGTATTGAAAAATCCCACTGGGTGCCCATCTTCATCTTCCTGTGCCAAAACAGTCTGTCAATTTGCTCTAAGACCTTGTTTCTGAGGTACTCAGAAGGAGATAAATCATCTTTCAATTGATTATAGAGTCAGCTGGATCAAGCCACAAATATTTGACATGTAAGTCATCTAACATAACATCAGATATCTATGTTATAAATACCTGCATCTGAGCTAGCTGCCTTCTGCACTGTTGTAGTCACTGGGGAAAAAGAAGTACTTCAAGAGCAGAAATCCCTTGCCTTCTCTGTGTTGTTTGTTTTAGGTTGACAGGAACTGAGCTCTATTTCTGTGTGTTGACTACTAAGTGAGTTTAGCATGATTTAAAAATTATGAGTGCTTATAATTTATCCTCAGTGCTCATATTTCTTTATTTTGATTTAAAAATCTGAATACGAATAGGTAAGCATGAACGCTCTGAAAAGACTTCTGAAGATTGTTGTTTTGTGTCCATTTTTAGTTTCATTTTGTGAGTGTTAAGGGACTACTTCTTCAAGGACATCTAAGCATGTAAGAATGCAGGTAGATCTCAGGTAAAACTTCCTGACCAGTAGGTTCTTAAGGTCTCACTTTGAAAATAAGCTTGTTATATGGATCATGTCACCTTCACTGTTCAGATAATCCCACTTAGTCCTGATAATGTGAATACATCCCTTCCTAAGTTTCACCTAAAGGTATTGTATGGAAGCGACAAACAGCAAAAATGAAAACCTTTTCCAACTTCCTTTTAGGCTTCTACTGAAGCTGCAGTGACAACTTAGGCTGTACCTGGACTGTGGTGATGCCATGCTCCCGACCCACCAGAACTCGACCATCTTGAAGCTTAGCAATCCTGGGATCTTCCACCTTCATGAAATCAGTCACAAGGTCAGTGATGTCAAACTGCCACTCAGAGCCTAGCATATAGGTCAGGTAGCCTCCAAACTCAGAGGATTCGGCTACAAACTGTGTGAGGACTCGCACCATGGCATGTTGATACTGAAGAGTGCAACCTCTTCCTTTTTTCTCATCATCTTCTTCATCCTCACTGTCACGGGTAGGCCTGTAAACATATTTATGTTTACTGAATTGCTACGATCTCCATACAAAACAGCAGAGCTTCGTTTGCACAACATTTTCAATTAGATTAAGGTTAGCAACTTCTATTGCTCCTTAAGAAACAGGTAACCAGATTTTGGAAGAACATGACATCTGAGTGTTACACTTCTACAGGCTTTTGTGCTGTAAAATGTAAAAGCTGACATCACATCTGTTAGTCAACTCTATTAGAGTAGGACTGCCAAGTAACTTGCAAATGTAGCTGTCGTTGCTGAGATTCCAGTGGATCCACCAATTGCTCTCCTTACAACTTTGGCAGTTGAATCTTGCAGAGGGCTAAGGAAAGCAGAAGGAAAGGTTCACGAGAGGGCAGTTTGGGAACAAACCTCTATAGCAGCTCAGCAGGGGTGGGAAAAGAAGTTTTAGCATCCCTTCCTCCACCCTTGCCCATAACATTTGTATTGCTTTGCTTATCTCCTCAAAAATATTCCAGCACGATCTGAATTCCCTGCTTATGTAAAGCTGCCCCACCTTATCCCACTGTGTTTGAGAACCCCACAGAGTTCATGCATGTAGTCATGTAATGACCACAAAGAGCTTCGATAAGCCCAAGTTGGGCACTTACATTATGATGCTCTGCAAACACCATCCCAGCCTGGTGAGACTCACCCTTAGGAATAGGTACAGCAGTAGATACACTTCCATTAATGTGTTCTATCTGCCTTGTCCCCCATGCAAAATATAACCTGTAGCAATAACTACAGTTTTGCATAAGCCTTTTATCAGGCATCACAGTGATTTGTACATTTGTAGCTGGTATTAGGGTTGGTCACATCTCACAATTTTCTCTAGTTTAATACTTGGTTTCTCATAAATTCTTTGTTGTTGTTTTTGTTGTCATTTATTCCTTGGGGCAAACACACGGATTTTCTTATCTCTTGCAAGTCAGGCATTAAGTTCTAGGTGGTCAAATTTTTACTCGTTATGCCTTCACACTGTAGAATTTATCGTTCAGAAATATTCTGCCTTCCTCCTTTGCTCATTTATTGAGGCTGAAGTGACTTTATAGCAAGGGTGTGAAATACTGGGTAAGCCTCTTATTTTTTACAGTATTTTGGGAAGTAGTTTTGTGTTTACTGTGGTCCTTTATCTTCCCTTTTGAAATACTAGCTATGAAAAACTATTATAAAACAGAATTGCTTTTGTTATAAATTGTTTTATGACAAAGTTGGCAAACTGTTAGCTGAAAATGTATCTAAGAAAAGCCCTTGTGCTCTTCAAAATACTATAAAGTCCTGGTGTTACAGAACCTCATTCACTGAAAATATATTCTCAATGCATCATTTGTTAGGTGAATATATGTATGTATTCAGCCTGAAGTAAGTGGTATTTGGTACAGCCCTTTTGGTTTTGTGTGTGTAAAACAGCAGTGTCCATCATTAGTCACTGAATGAAGCACTGCTGAATTTTTATGACAAAAAATGATCTTAAGATAGGATTTACATTATATGAAGAAAGGAGACCAGCTGAGTTGCCAAGGGAAATTTTCAGCTGTTCTCTCTTTCTGAGCTGGAGTTTCAACCTGGACCATGAGCTGACACAACTAGACGGCAGAACAGCCACAGAGGCTGCACTTGAAGGGATGTTGATAAGAGTTTTCCTGACCTCTTTTGGCTTTATAATGCTGTAAAAGAGTTCATAAACTCCTTAAGGTTTCCACTTCCAAATTATTCCTGTATTCTAATGCTCTCTAGCTCATCTAAATCAGAACACAGCTCTGAATAATCACAGGCTTTGGGAAAATCAAGCTCCAAGATGTGAAGTTTTTACCCTGTTGTTTTTTTAACAGTACTGTTAGTACCTGTGCAGAACTGCAGAATGTACAGGAGCTATTCAGGTGAGAAGTACTTGCCAAATTTGGGGGAAAAAAGCTGCAGAATCACTGGAAACCGATTTTCTTATGGGAAAAGGCATCATAGAACCAGTATTCTGTGATGTGGAGAGATCTGTTCACATGTTCAACATCCACAATGACTCATTTTTCTTCCACTGCTCTGTTTTCTCTTTACCTTTACACTACCAGATGTTTTGCTCAGTCAGATCCAATGTGTTACTCCTATTCACTTTTTTTTTTTTTTTGGGTGCTGATTTATTTTTAATTTCACTATCTAAAGCTTGAAACTACTACACTGTTTAAGAGGAAACACATTCCAGGCAACTTTGAGCAAGAGATGTTTTTTGGGCCTCAGCCCAGTGCAGCTCAGGAATGTGTGCTGTGGGCAGCACAAGCAGGAGTTAAGGAGTGTGGTGAAAGGGCAGATGGGGATCACTACTGCTGGGTTATGAGGCTTTGGATTACCTGGGCAGTCAGTGCTACCAAAAGATGATTCAAGCCCATGTATTTCCATGTGTTATCTTAAGTAGACAAAGGTAAGGGCTCTGTTTCTCTTAGAAGTACGTGGTTTCTATTGAATGCAAATGTGGAACATTGGAAGAACATCCTTAAGTCATAGACTGGGCAAGATGCTTTCCTATGTCAGTGCAAAGGAAAAATAGAGGTGTTGGAATTTTCAGTACACGCCTTTCAACTCTGCTTTACCAGGTACCAACTCAAGTTCTCCCTTTTTTTTTTTTTTTTTTAAATAAATGATATCCATTTCCACTTCAAAGCCACAAATCCCCAATTCAGTTTATAAGAGCATTTGAGTGTTCTGTCTCCACGGACCCAACAAAATGTTTGAAATCTACTGAATTGCATAGTTCCCTTTAGAGTCTTAAATTTCTTGTTCCAGTGTTTTCAGTAGGATTAAAATCCTTCCCTCCTCAAGCAGTGAGCTCATTTTCTTTTCAAGACATGTCCTCATGAATATGAGCTATTGCTGCATATTTTGCTTTTCTTACCCCTTGGTCATCTCTCAGGTTAGTTCTGGAACTTGCTCAGAATCCTTATTATCCAATTCCCTGCTGCTTTTCAACCTTGGAAGATTTTTTTTTAGTATTATTATTTTTAATTTTCTGGAGCGAAGCAAGGTTGCCAGAATTACATTTCATTTACATTTCACACAGGAAAGCCTTTGCCAGATTGCTGAGTTAAAACAGCAGCCCTGTTTTGAGGGTGCCTGCTAGCACTGATCGTATCAGTGATCCATCAGCTTCATGTTACAAACACAGCCTTCAAGCAGTTTAAGTATGTCCTTTTTAATTTGAACCACTCTCAAACCAGGCATCAAGTTCTTGGGCCAGATGCTAATTCTCTGTTTAAAAAACCCCAACGAGATTGGTTTTGCTGCTTTTGAATCTGAAATACCCATTGAGAAGAGTCACGTATTTAAAAAGCACATGCAACACCCCCAGCTGAAAAGAAATCTATTTCAACACAATGCAAAACTCAAGCCACTAGAAACTGATTTAGTGGAAGCTGTGGACGTTGTACATAGATCCACTCACAGCTCAAGAAGAAAAACAACCTGACTGATACCTTTGCAGATCTTGAAAATGCAGCCTGCCTGTGAACAAAACCCTCTGAGGCCTTATCTCCATAGGGCTTTAAACTCAGTTAACAGAAGGTGTGAATTTGCAGTGTGTGAAGCTTTGTGTGGATGTTATTATTCACAAATGACATGGTTTGAATCCAGTTTCACTTGATTCATGTTAAAAGGATGGCTTCATTTCCAGGTGACAGTGCCCACAAAGAAGTCTAGTTAAGCACTTCTTTTCCCTTTGTTTAACTCCAGCTAACTTTCCTGTATTCGTCTCCAGTACGAGACAGGACGGATGCAGACTTACCACCAGATTATCCACGTGTTCAAGGGAGTGCCATTTGCAAGCAGTACCATAGCTGGCTTTAGTAGGTCATAGAGGTTTATGTGACACGAAGGTTCCAGTCACCATGATTTAGGTAAAGGCTTTATTAGCTACTGCTCAGTGACCAGATGCTGGTACACATCCAACAAACTATGTGCCTGACACTGAAGCATATGTTGGAGTCCTGCTGTGTGATGTCTGTTTCCCTGGGAGCCTCACAGAAACAAAGTGCTATTCCAGTTCCAAATATGTACTTAAATTAAATTTCCAGCTTGTTCTGTGAGGCTTTAGCCATGCAGTTCCTATTAATGCAAGTTGAAGCCATTCATCAGGTATAAATATATTGGGCACAGAACTAGTGCAGGAGCTTCAGGAAGAGGATAATTATTTTTCAGATGCATGAGGAATCAAAGTAAATGTCCTTGTTGGGCTGGCAGAGTCTGGCTGGACCTCTTCTCCACTCCAATATTTGACTTTAACTTAAACACACACCTTCTGTTTGCTACAACTCTGAGATTTTCTATAGCCCGTTACAAGCAGGAGTGTTTCTGTGAGCACGTGCTGGCTCAAGGACCCTTCACCACAACCATATAGCTCACTTCCATCTGCTCTTCCTCCCCTTGCTCAGAGCATTAGGAAAGAAAGCACTTACGAAAGAGATGGAGGAACAAAGTAGGTTAAAAATCAAAGGGAAAAATCAAAAAAAAATAACAAAAGCCATTAAATCTCAGGTAAAAGCCATCCAAATCTAAAAATAAAAGAAATGTAAAAACCTTAGGCACAAAGTAAATATCAGACTGAGAAAACTAATGCTAGTCCTGGGTTGCTTGTTGATTTATAATATTCCCACGAAAATATAAAAGAAAACAAGTGAACGTTCCATAAAACAAGGGGTACATTACCTCAGGCTCATAAGTGCATGGATTGCTGACACACAGTGTCATAAACTACCAGCTGCAGTTCTGGGGAATGGTACAAGAAAGTCCCTACCCTTGACAGCAAATCCCTGCCAGAGCCATGCCAGCAGTTCGGATGCAATGTGAGCAGCAGCACTCTTCCACGGCTTGCCAGCTTGCAAACACAGCAGGCTCTCAGACCGTGTCTTTATTTCATCTGGCCAAATAAATCAGAAGTAGACACCAGGGGGTAAATTTCCAGCGCTCTCTATAATGGATTTAAAGTCAGAATGTCCACGACTGTTAACCACAGTTGAATGTTTAACTCACTGAGCTTTCTGCTGGAAGTTTGCTCCTATAATAAACACCAGCAGCTGAATCCTGCAGCCATTTACTCAGTGAAATCCCCACTGGCTCTGCTAGGAGTCATGCCTAAGGAGGTGTTACAGTACCAGGCACGTTGCATGCAGGAGGTAAGTTAAGTGAGATTTTAAGCAGCTGGCGTGTGTTCATTCAACACCTAGCACATCTCTTCATTCCATGAACAGCAACTTTGCCTTTATCACTGAAGCAAACACACAGATTTCTTCTGTGGCAGCTCCTCATTGTGAATTCTTCTGTTACGGCTGGAAAAAAAGTCTATGTAGCCAAGAGGTATGGCAGCCTCCTTCTGATCTCATTACTTGAGTTTCTTGTACATTTTCTGTATGATAACCTGAGTTTTATGCTCCCATAGAGCGTTAGACAGTTCTTCTCCACTGCTGTGTCCGAGCTCTGTAAGGCTTTCCAGTTGCTAAGATGTTCTCTTGAGCAAACCAAGTGCTTTAGTGACAACTGCCACAGTGTTCAGCACTCATGTTACTGCAGACAGAAATGCTTTTCCACTGTATTATAAATGTGATTTGGTGTCATGTTTTGTTCCCCTGTACTATTTTTCAACTTCTCCCAAAATCTGCCAATATAGTAGTATTCCTGGAAGTTATTACTCTAACAAGCTGTACAAATGATTATTCTCTGAGAACGGGTATTTTCAGTAGGGAAGGATAAGAGAACATAGCTCAGAATCCACGTGTGTTTATTTTTGTTGTTGTTTTCCATCAGGTGTGTGTCCTGGTAGAATCTATTTGAAAGACTGTAGTCTCCTATAGGAGCATAGTTCTTGTTTGTTTGTTTTTGCCTGATTCAGATCTGTTAAGTTGTGCTTCACCCAAGTCTGGAGTACAGAGGTTGAATAATCATTCAAGTTATGATATGGAAAAATAAGGAGCTAGTAGCTGAGTTTGCTGGGGGAGCTGTACAGTGTATTACAGTAATGGATGTGGGGCTGACAAGGTCAAGTGGAGAACAGAAAGAGAATCTTGTCTACATTCAGTCACGTTAAAAGAAACCAGAGCTCCTGTTTTTGAAGAAGAAAAACATTAAGAGGCAATTGAAAATGCAATGTCCCATTCAAAATTTTGTGTAACAGGACACAAGGTTTCCAAAGTTACCCTGATGTCAAACACAAAAGGACAAAATGAACTCTCAAAGCATGTGTTTTCAGCTTAGGCTCCAGCTTAGACTTTTCTGTAGTGAAGATGTACGTATTCAGAATTCTGTCTCTGGATGACAAATGCCAATATTTAGAAGGCCCAGGCTTCAAAGCTTCTCAATTTTTATGAAATTTAAGCATTTTGCATAAAATTATGCCTCATTTTACACAGTAATGAGTTGAACAGCAGACTCCCAACACAGTGGTGAAACCAGCGCCATTAATCAAGTATTTATTGACTACAGGAAAGCAAAATCTGAAACTCTGAACTGTTCTTAAAACTGAACAGCCTCAAAATATCTGCATTTTCTTTCCCAAGGCTCACATTTCCCTCTCTAAAGCTATGTCTAGACTGCTGAGTTCATGATGAATGACTTTCCATATGCCACACCACTGAGATGTGCGTGTCCTCTGCATCTGTGTGGTGCCCTTTGGTTTCTGGTGTAAGGTCTGTGCCCAGGCTGAGTCCTGCAGAGCAGAGGATGACTTAGACTTGTGTGACTTCTAAGTGCTGTGTGTGCTCAGTGACCCAATGCTTGACTCATCCCTTGCCTCCTTTTGGTCAGCCACACACACAAAAATCAGCGCTGGTAGCGCTGAACATCACACACACAAAAACTTTTGTATATGGAGTTGCAAGAGGTCCTGGTTCTTTTTGTCAGATTTGCACATCGGTGTCGGTGATACAATTTCCTAAGATTGCATGGAATTGATTACTGCTCCAAGCAAAGACGCTGACTTTTAAACTATGTAGGTCAGGATAAAATGCAGCCTACTCATCGCATTGTTGGGCATTGTAACGAAGGCTAAGGCAGAGTACAGATCTCATTTCAAACAGGAGAGTTTTGATTCTGAGAAACACTCTAAAAATTTGAAAAAATCTAAAACCAGAGGCTCTGGATGGTGCTAATGCTGTAAACGTACCTTTTATTGGAGGTGACAGGTATCCTCCAGCCTTTGATCTGGCTGAGCTCTGTATCAGAGATCTCTATCTGCAGCGGCAGCCGCGGAACCCAGACCGTCACTTCTAATTGGGTGGTAAAATGCTCATAAGTGAAGTTAACAATAGTATCCACTTTGCTTTTCATTTCCTTGCCATTAACGAAGATGGAGTCACAGCTGTCAGAAACCTTTTTAAAAAAAAAAAAAGATTAATTGAGAAATGAATAAAAGTTCCTGAAGAAGCACAAGGAACAATACATCAGTCTAAAGGCAATGCAGATAATGCGAATCATGCATATTGTATTTTCAGTTTTCTAATTAGTAGCAAACAGTGATAAATGGACGCCAGGGAAACAGTTCTGCCTTCCTCAATGGAGCCTACTCAAACTACAAAAATAATTTAATGATGTTATATAAGCTACGTGAATCTTTTATACTAGGCAAATTAAACTCTTCATGAATCAAACTCCATATGCATCAAACTTTATGTTTACAACTTGCTTAAAGAACCTGGAAAAATGGGGCCATATGTTAGTAAGAAAAAGACTGACTCAGAACCATA
The DNA here is from genome assembly GCA_013399175.1 of Odontophorus gujanensis. NCBI lineage: Eukaryota > Metazoa > Chordata > Aves > Galliformes > Odontophoridae > Odontophorus > Odontophorus gujanensis. Next base: position 663,817 of record VXAB01005912.1, on the reverse strand, counting down.
AAATAGAATCCTTTTCTTTTTCCTTGAGCACTGTAATACTGAAAGACAGAAGCTCCCCGTATGGCTCGTGAGCAGAAGTGCAGCAGAAGCATTAATTTTTAGAACTTCTCTGTAATTGTTTTAGCAAAATGTATTCATAGTTGCTGTGTGTCATTATATGAAATCATTATATAAGGAATCTGGCATAGCAGTGCATTTGACTTGCATCCAGGAAGGGTGGAACTTCTTGATAAGGCATGTTTTTTATATTTTCGTGCATGTGTGTGTGTATACACACTTTTAGACCATGCATTCATTTAGATTAACATTTCGAGTCTATATATATATACATATTCATATATATGCACACGCCTGTGTTCATGTATGCATTACAGGACTGCACTCTGCTTTGAAGCGAGAGAGGATACCGCTTCCAACAGCATCCACTTTAATCTTTTAAAGCCAGGGCTCATGCAAGGTAGTTCTGTCACTGCAATGGGCTCTGTTCTCTCGTCAGGACTGTTCTGTGTTGCAATGTACTGAGGCTCTGATACAGAATCATTAAGGTTGGAAAAGACCTCTCAGATCATCTATATAGTACAACCACCCACCTACCACCAGCATTGTGTGCTGTGTAAGTAGGGAAAGATATGAAGGGATGTTGGCTGAGCCAGGGGTTAGATTCCAGTTGTAATGATATCTTAGAGCCTTGTTAGGAAAGCTCTCTGTGTCACAGTTTTCCCTCCATACACGACACTCATACATAAAGTGAAAGAGCTGCACCTCCATTTACACCATTTTCATGTCAGCTTGTCAGATTCTAATCAATATATTGAAACTACAATCATTTTTTTGCAAAGCAAGTAAACCAAGTTACGAGAGGAGCACAGGAACCGAATCACTCTTTCAGAGAGAATAATCCTCCATCAACGCTGAATAAATGCAATAATTTTTTTTAATGAAATTTAAATATGAGAAATAAACTTTAGCTATCTGATAAAAGAGCTTCTAATGGATTCCAGTCTCAGGAGTATCACAAATGAGATGGAGCATACTCAGAATCCTTGTTTCCCCCTCATAATGTGTCACAAGTGTCTCTGGGAAGTTTAAGCACATTAATCAAGCCCATTAATTGAATGAGCAGTTGAGATTCTAAATCATAAAGCCCACATCTAGGGAGTTTTCTAAGAATTAAGACAGAAATAATTAAGAAAACTCAACAAGGGAAGGATAAACATCGAGGCCTGATCGAGGGAATAACTAATACCTGACACAACAGTGGCTAATATCTTAGATTACTCTTTGTACTGACTTTAAAAGTCCTTGTATTTCCTTGGATTTTTGTCAGCAGGCAAGCAAGACGCTGACCTGGGGAACAGAAAGATGGATTTTAATTGTAGCTGTAAAAAATACCATCAAGCTTGGCTTACACATTTCACAGATTACATCCAGACAGAGCCATCCATTCACATAGATACTGACCAAGAGGTAAGTACGAATCTGCACATGTAACTGCTGCAGAAGTGCACCTGACGCCCTCACACAGACTTTCAATATCGTGTTTCACTTCAGTGTACCTCGTAGAAAATAATCCAGCCTTGGTAAGACAACTTGCAGAGAGTTCTGGTTGTTGTTTCAGTTCCCTATCTGGAGTTTGTTTCTACGTGGCTTTGCTGCAACCTGACCTAAGAATTAAGAAGAAAACCCTGTTGGATCGTGCAAATAAGGGTGCAAAACCACAGCAGCAGTTGAATCCAGGTTAGTCCACAATGCGGTACGTGAAACCACAGCTGCTGCTAATCCAGACAAAGCTTGCTCCGGCTCCTTTCACAAAGATTTAATTCTGTCTAGATCTGAGATGAGAGGACCAAGGCACTCCTCGGACATGAAGAGGGAACGAGAAATGCGTTGAGCTTTGGGGACTTGGTGCAAGTCCTGTTCTCTGGCCTTCAGGAGGCTAAGGGCTAAAGCAAAGGTTTCTCTTGGCTCCCTCCCGTATGAGCTTGGTGCTGCTGGAAGAGAGTGGGTCCCTGCTGCTGGAGCTGGGGGGCAGTCCCACAGGAGGTGGCTGGCACACAGGTTACTGCTGAGGGAACCAAGTGGCGAGGGCTTGATCTTCTGCAAGCACCACACAGTGAAGAAAAGGCATGGCTAGAACTTGAAACTGTGCTCCTGTGATCTAAAATGCACAGAGCCTTTGTCAAACAGTCTGTCACTACCCACTGTCAGCTGCCAGACTCAACCAGCAAATGCTACGTGCAGCAACTTGCACGGGGCAGGAGGATGGCTGGCTATCTGCTCCACGTGCAGGTCAGGAGACAGAGGGATGCAATTAACCTCTCTGGGCTTTGAAGCAGGTGGTTGGCTCCAATCCCCACAAGTAATTGTGAGAAGCACTGTTTCCCTGCACTGCCACAGCCACCTCGTTTGGGCCTCATCAAGCACTGGCAATCCAAAGAGTAATTGGGAAAGTGTTCCGTGTTCGGGTCAGCACAGGTTTACACACTCTTTGGGGGAACACATGAAACAGAGGGAATAGGAACTGACAGGAAAACAAATAAGCTCTCTGCGTGGTTAATTTTTACAGTTTTCCATCAAGGTTTTGACTGAAATCTTGCACTTATCCTCAGCTCGCAGGTCACTTCAGCTCAGAAAAGCTGTCTTTATTTAAATTCAGAGTTTTGCTTGATAGCAGTCAGTCTATAAAAATGTCAGACTTCCTATTTTGGCCGAAGTTGTATGTTATGTCATGACACATTAATTAAAACAGAGTTTAAAAAAAAAAAAAACAAAAAAAAACAGTTTTTCCACTATGTTAACAAAGCATTGGATCCACTGCTAGGCTTCTGATAAAGCATGCCATTCAACCTCTTCTACACAGACATTTCTCTATGCAGTTAATTCTGGAAATAGTTCTGCTTCCCTGTGCCCCAGCTGATGATGTGCAGTGGGGTCTACAGCTATTTTATCTCCAAGCAATTGGAAGCAAATGGTAGACTAAGAGCAAAGGGAGACAAATGATGTGGTGCTGAAACTGATAAGAATGAAAACAGAAGTTTGATTCCCTTTTAATTTTAGACACGCACAGAGTGGTCTTGGAAGTGTCATTTTTGAACCAGAATCTTCACATTAATTTGTTTTTATTGGCAAATCAGTTTTCCAAGTAGTATTCTCTGGAATAGCTGCTGTAGTTTCAGATACAAGTGTTGGCCATGAGAATCCCTGGAGATATGTTCTGAAGTTTGTTTCCTACTTAGAAACAATAGCAAGAGTTGAAATCAAGTATTCCCCAATGCAGTATATGTTTGCTTTTCATCTCAGCAGTGAGTAATAATGTCACATATAAACAATACACAAACAGCATGATTCAGTGTGCTCCAATAGCTATCCTTAGAGATATCATCATTACGATGAAAGTATCTCCCATCTCCCAGCTTCCACTGGTCAAGATGGGCCTGAAAGATTTCCCACATTCTATATCTTCAGTTGTCAGATGCAGACAATAACATCCGTAACTCCATTTGCCAGATTGGGCCCACCCTGAAGACTTCTTATGGCACTGGTGCAAAATACCAACTGTAATTTATGCTCTGGTCTGAAGTGTAACGATGAGGAGCTGGAAGCTAGACTGAAAGGAAGACCCTTTGTCCAGGGAACCAAAGGTTTGGAAAATTGCATGACAGATTGAAGTGCTGCATGCACGACAGACCACAGAAATGTGATGGTCTGTGCCATAGACTTCTGGAGGGGATTAGCAGTTACATGGCTGCACAGAGCTCTACATGGACAACATGAGACCACTTCAATTCAAGTTCAGCAGCAATTACCACAATAGAACTAGTGACACTATTGTTTTATTGAAGAAGCTTCATTTCTCTCTAGATGTCACTGTTTACTGATGAGGAGAGGCAGGAGGAGGGAGATGGAACTAGGTGTAGCTTCTCAAGATGTCAGTGCCTATTTGAAGTTTTAGAGTACTTTTACCTTTTAACCCCCATTGAAATGCACTGAACTAGAGGGAAGGACAGCATGGAAGACATTAACATTTTGGTTCAACAATAGAGACAATTGCTGTGGCTTAGAAAAGGTGCAATGATCCATAAATGTACAATGAGAATTTAAAAACCTGCTGTACTGAATGAAGTGTGCACTATTCAGAAACTGTTGATCTATGCAAAATTATTAAACAACACATGAGATCTGCCAAGATTTCAGTCCCAGGTGCAGAGCAGCTGCTCTCATTCACTTTCCAGCATGCCATGCAGGGGCGTTCCTGCTGGAGATTGATAAGTTTGTTGGGTGCACAGGTTGAAAGAGGAGGACCAGAGGTGCATGTGCTTTCAGGCTCCAGCTTGCTACTTGGCCTGACATAATTCAGGCTCAGTAATAACTGCTGTGCATTCACAGTGGCTGTGCAGCTGCAAGGATGGGCAGACACTCTGGCATTTCGTTCTCACTGATTTTGTGGAGCGAATGCTGGAAGTGGTTAGGGGGCAGCTAATAGCAGTACATGGTTCCTGCCAACGTTTTCTGCTCCATGTGCAAAGACCCTTTACTAATCAGCTGGGCTTTTATCTGCATTTCTTTCCTACAAAAATCTGAGGAATTCTCTCAGAATTAAATGTGACTGTTTCTGCTCCCCCCAGTGATACAGCACCGCTCTGTACAGATCACAGAAAAGAGATCACCTTCATTAGATGAAATTAATGGCCATATTAAGATGATATCTTTGGAACACCTTTGCTTGCAGTACCTGGAGTAGTGGTTGGTCCACCAGGGTTGTCAGCTCCCCTGCACATGGAGAAATGATGCTTGATACCTTTGCCCATTTGCTATGGAAGTTATTCCAGTCCCATTTTTGCTCCCCAAGTTTCTGTTGCTTAGGCAGGATGGTATGCAAGTCAGCTTGGCTTCAGCTCATCCTATCACCTGAAGCAGTGCTGCTCCTGGGCTAACAGCCTTCCCAGCCAGCCACACTTATCTCTGGACAGACATCTTCATTCTTTACACTGAGATAAAGGATCTCTAACTCGCACAAATTCCAAGCACATACTTGTATAAGGTGTCTTTAGCTTAAGTATTTGATCCTTAAACGTCTGCAGATTAAGCATTACCAACACTTGATAGTTTAAGTAAACATCCGTGAGCTTCATATTCATCAGCTGTTGTCCCAGGAGGGATTAAGAGTTGTTTACCTGGTGAAACCCCAGCAATATGGTGCCAGCTCTTGCACCAATTCTAATTTCAGATGCAGAACCTATTCTGTAGAAACTGTTCATTGGGTGAAACTAACACATATGTTTCAACTATGAACTGCTTTCTTCCTCTTGTGTTTTTTCTTTATTCCTTCACTTGAATTACTCAGCAAATGGGGCTGTAGGCTGACAGAGTAATTTACACACTGTTGAGAAAAGTGAGAGGGGAGAATATTTAGGCTGATGCAGCATACTTCAGTTCCACAGAAGTTCTTTGTAAAATAATGGGCTTAAAAAGTAATCTTCTGTGTACTAAGTAAACTTATTGTTCAGATTCATGGCTCTAATCCCTGTGACTGAAATTTAAGATCTAAGGCTCCATGAAATTAAAAGAAAAAGAAACAATTACATGCGTATTCATTCAATTTCATGTGTTGCATATCCTTCAATTTTCCCAATGAAACTTCAAGAGGGAAAATAGAGGTTTCTAAAGAACATGTTATTAAAAAATAAAAATACAAAAAAACCTGCAGGTCAGCTGTAATTGCTGAAGCTTACCAAATCTCCTGTGCCTGCTTGCTTTCTTCTCACTCCTGGCAAATCAAGGTCACCTCCACATTTCCCCATCTCCCACTTCATAGGTGCTACAACATGGCATGTAGAAAGCTGGAGGATGCTGAGTGTGTAAAGCCCTGGTGTAGGACACAGGCACCCAGCCCTCCTGCTGCACAGTAGCACAGGGATGGAACAGAAGGACTTCACAGCAGGGCAGTGAGTGCATGCCACATCCTTGTGCTGATCCTGGACTACTCCGTAGGGAAAAGGAACCCATACAATGCTTCTGCCTCTGAAGGACACCTGCCTCATTCCTTTGGAATGGCATTTGAATATAAGGCAATCCAACAGCACCATGAAGCCATCAGCCCATCAGAAAAAAAAAGAATAAGTAACAAAGCTTGTGGGCTTAATGTAGTATTTAGAGTGATGTGTTCCATCATGAATGTTAGCCACACCAATACAGCCTTTTATCTTGTACCAGTCATGAAAAGAAACACTATTTCTAGCCCAAATAATCATTTGAGAACCAGAAAAAAAAGATTCAGAAGGAGTTTTTAAATACAAAGCAGAACACTTGCAAAGGTAGCTTTGGTCCTATGCCTAGTTTTTAGCACATCTACATTCATAAGTCTTCCCTGCTTGCTTTTAGTTTCTGAGCAACAAATAATTCATTAATTAGAAAAAATAAGGAAAAGGGGGCATTTAGACAGCAAACACAGCCAACAAAAACAGCCCTTAAACTGCTTTCACTCAGCCAAGTGTTTCAATGTAATTGTCCAGTGAGAATGCCAAGACATGAGTTGTCTTCCTTCTCTAGTCATATAGGTACATATGTTTACTGCCTTACCAGACTGCTTTATACATTTAATACAGGTTGATGCAGAAATTCAGCACTAAGGGATAAGAGTTCCCTGTGCAATAAGTGGAACAAGCCAAGGGGCATAGCTGGGTGCAGCTCAAAGGACCAGATTTAGAGCTATACTTACGAAGATGGGACAAGTTTCTCACACGTATAAATGCTCAAACCACCTCTAGATGTTGCTAGATCACACTTCCCATGGTATTCCAACCATACAACAGCTGCCCTGGGTGTCCCAGTTCCTGTGCTGGTGTGGTTGTGTGACATGCACTGCTGAGCTGTGCTCCTGCAGACGGTGCTTTGCAGGAGAGCTCTGGGTACAGTCACTGAAGGAAACAGGGAGGTCCTTCAGGGTGAGTGCACTAGAAGGAACAGCATCTTGGTGTATCCAAAATACAGCGAGGTTCCCATTCAAGTGCACAGTCTCAGGGCTCTTGAAATTGTCAGGAGGTGACTGAGTGGCACAGCTGATTTGTTTGAAGAAAATTTTTCATCTCTCTTCAATGTCAGAATGACACCATTGTGAGACTGAGCTTAACTCCTTAATGCAAAGTGCTGGATTTGCTTGCTTTGGTGTATAAACAAGACTCTAAGACTGTGCTAAACATGGCACGGTTCAGTTGTGACACAGCCTTAAATTAGAAACTTAAATTCTGCATAAAAATTCAAAGCAATTACTACACCATCCATACATAAGCTGCACCTCAGTTTGCTGGAGCCTCTTGGAAAGAGATCCTTAGGTAACCCACTGCCTTATCACCCTGCAATCCCTCCCACTCCTGGCTGAGGTTCCTTGCTAGAGCAGGAGGAGCCCAAGTCATGAACAAGGGAAGCTCACGGGCAGAGGGATCAGAGGAACCAAGCCAGAAGAGGCCTTAAGGCACAGCTCACCTCTTGTCACCCACCCAGGGACAGTGCTTGCAATGCTTCTGAATCACAGAGGGGTTACGTACAGCTCATGAGTTACAAGCATGACAATCCGATCACAGCAGCAGCAGCTTCTGTGTTCTCCAGCTGCAGCAGCAGAGGAGGGAATTGTCCCTCTGGTGCAGGGAGTGGAAAAGGGCAAATCCAGCAGGGCTTAAAACCAGGAGCAGCCCTGTCTGGGGAGAACACTCAGGTGAAGCGTGCTCTGTTGCTGCCTGTCGTTTGACTTTCACTGCATCAATAAATCCACAGTCCAACAAGGGGGAAGGCAGCACATCCCATCTACCTTGTGCAGAGCAGAGGAACAGCATGCCTGCTGCACACGCCTGTCATAGTGATGTCTGTCCACTGTGCTGATAGAAAAAGAATCTGTTGTACCAAAGATGGGAAAGTATTTACATGCTCTGTAACTAAGTGTCTGCAGGACTAAGAAGGGTCACTGCCATCTCCCACTAACTCCACCTATTGTTTGGTCTTTCATGAGCGTGCTGAAGCTTTTGAAATTAAGTATCTTCCAAGGGCAAGGGACAGAGATAAGGGGCACGGCATAGCCAAGGATTGCATCTCCCCTACACAATAAGGGAACACAGCTTATTAAAACCACTGGCCAGAAGAGGAACTGTGAGGACTGCCATGGTGTTGGCTCAGAGGTGGATTTGGGGCAGGTAGCCCTCCATTGGGCAGCCCAGAATTTCCAGATCTCCCAGGAAAGACAGTCACAGCAGGAAGATTGTACAAGGGGCTGCAGACCTAAGGACTACCAGGATCTGCAAAACACTGAACAGGACATGGATTTTTCTCTGTGGAGGAGAATTTTAAAAGCTTGCAAAAGACAGTGAGAACAAACATCAAAACACCTACGTTTTGAATGACACAAAACCTACCCTTCTTCCAAAGAGCTCTTCGGGAACAATGATGTATCAAAATCAATAGTTTGCTATTGACTTGGATTTAAAGGCAGAGACTGAATTGTCAGGAGAAGCAGTGTTGAGCTACCTGACTCCTCCATTGCTCTGAGCCCGTGTGAGCTGGGTGGACTGAACTTCTTTCTCACCAAACTAAGACCCTGTTAAAATCCAGCTATGAACGAATGTTTTTCCTGTCAATCTTTCTGCCATCTACGGCTGTTGTGCCTTCATGAACTCTATCTAAATGCCAAGATGGATCTGCAAACCTCTCGAGCTCCCCTGTCAAATCTGGGCCAAAACAGCCACTCCAACTCGTGCATGAAAGATAAATGACAAACCGCAGAGCACTGCTGTTATTTTTCTGTTGTACTTTTGGATTTTTTCCTCTTTCGGGTTGTTTTTTAGCATCTCACCCTAGGGCTGTGTAGATACAGACAGTCAAAGAAACTAAAAGCACAGGAACATGAAAATACGTTTTTTCTTTTCTTTAGACCAATTCTCTCCATCACAAGTATATACGTAAAAGGTATCTACAACATAAAAAATGCATCCTAAACCCAGGAATCACAGAGAACATCATTGAGTTGGCGCTTCTACTTGAAGTTGTGATTTCTCTTTTCTAGCCTGAAAACCTAAAGGTACATTATAGACTTAAGAGGAAGCTCTACTCAACCAGTGCTATAAGCAAAGCATGAGCAGACTGGGAACAGTTCCTTGCCTTGACCCATGTGTGTCTCTTTAATAATGACAGTAATGCCTGATCCCACAGACCTCTGAAATGGGACTGAGGTATTATGGGTTCATGTAGTGCCTCTGCCACTGATCCCACATGTAGCCCATCCCTTCCTTAGACGGCATCACCTTGTCTGCAGGAGATGTGTTGCCACTCCCCATGCAGAGACAAGTGATGATGGAGCTACAGGTCACTCCAGCACTGAGGCAAACATGCATTTAGATGGTAAATTTGGTGGCTGAATTGTTGTTGTGCACACAGTAATAATGAAGGCATGAAGAGCTGAAACATTAAGAAGAATGATGCTTCTAGACTATGCCTGAATAGAGCTATATTAAAAATCCCAAGAAAGAGGCAGGGAAAGTCTGGGTTAAACAATCCTAGAATGGCAGGGACAAGAAAAGCAAAATGGAAATACATCAGCCAGGTAACCCAAATGCACAGCATGTTTACAGCTCTGGCCAAAACACCTGATCAAGCTGTACATTAGTTAGCCTGGGTTTTGGAAAAAATGTATTACATTTGTCCATGTCTTACACGTATCACTGACTCAGATCTGTTAGCCCAAGCTGAACTGTTTGCATTGGCTGCTACCAAAAGCAGTTAAAGTTAGCATCGATTTTGTGCAAACGTTAGTCACACTGACAGTCCAAAACAGGCTTACTCAGAGGGATATCATAGCTCTACCAGATGAACGACCACATAGGAGCAATCAGATGCAAAGCATTCCATGCACAAACACAGAAACTACTTTCCCATGAAATCCTAGGTCGTTATCTTCCTCTCCTCTCCTGGCTTGCTACAGCCACCAAAAAAGAACAAGTTACAAATTAACGTGAAATACTGAATTCATTTTTCTACTTAATGCATAATTTTTCTTTTGTGCTATTGTTCTCCGAAGAGACTTTCTTCCCCGCTTGCATTAAACAGAGAGACAAAATTAAATAGTGACAAAGAACCCAGTGCTGTGGCTGTCACATTTCTGCCTAAACAGAACACAAATCCTGTGCAACTAATACTGTGTCCCTGGCATGCCCTACCTGAGCTAACCCGTGCTATTCTGTGGTTTTATAGTTACGAACACAGCACCGAAGGCTTTCTAAATTATTTTGCTCTTAATTACCTTTAAGGAGCTCATGTTCTCTTCAAAACTACGGCGCTACTTCAAACTTTCAAGGAGGGAGAGGGCACGAGTTTGAAGGAAATAATTCCTGCCTGCCTATAATCTCACCTTGATAGCAGGGCATCCTCCTGCAGCAGGCATCTCAGAAGTCATCTTGTAGCTACCAAAGCTATTAGATTCTGTATACAGCAATAACTCTATTAAAGTCTCATGTTTTATGCAGGTCAGAGATGTAGTCCTATCGATTTAACGTGAAGGAGCACTTATTCTGTGGTAGTAGGATGTCTGCTTTTCCACACTTTGCAGCCTTCCTCGCTACCCAACACGGACCGTGTCTGCAGTAGGTCACTGGATTTTTGCCTGCACTGACTGACCTGGCATGAAGGGCCGTTCTCATGCAGGGTGCATGCTGCCTCACTCTGCAGCTCACACCTATGGCACTGAAAGCTACTGACCAAACATTCATAAGCCAAAAGCAGAACAAAACACCAACTTGGTGGACAACAGCTGGGCAGCACCAGTGAGCATCCCCTCTGCCCTCCAGAGAGCACGAGCACAGCAGCTGAAGCACACGGGTTCAGCACAGTGCACTGATGTCCTCCCTGAGCAGGGTGGGACTGGAAGGGGTGAGCTGCTCTGCTTCCATCCCTGCTCTTCAGGATGCGTTGTATTTCTTTCCCTTAGTTTTCTTTTTCAGTCACATCCTATCTTTCTTTATTTAGAACCACCTTCATTTTCAGGCACCTCAGGCTTTTTCCTGCTGCAGCTCTTTCTGAACTCCCAGTGACAGAGAAACAATTATTTGAAACACAGGCAATGGCAGACACCTTTCCAGCTCTCTTCCAGTCTCGCTAAATAGGATCCCTTCCTGTCCTGACCCCGCAGACACTCACACAATGCCAGCAGCCTTCTCTAAAGAGTCACGATCCTGTACAAAACCATCTGCGTCTCCTTCACATGGGATGAAGCTGGAGGCATTTTCTTACCAGAAGTAAGATCAGAGTTGGCAATAATACATTTTTCCTCAGCAAAAATTAGTTACAGAAGATGAAAATATCAATAATAACATAAGGCAATTAAACAAGCCACATTGTCAAGTTTGCAAAGAACAGAAGGTCCCAGCAAATGGCTGTCTACTAGATTTTAGACAACCATACTCACCAACAGCACTGTAAAAAACAAACAAGCTGTAACCTAAATAGTTAGAGGCACATGGCATTGCAGAGCACAGTGGGAAGGATGCACAGGTTGTGGGCGCTGGTTTTGTTCTACAAAGTGCACACAGGAGAAGTCTCCCAGCATCTCCACAGTAAGGCTGGTGGCTGCATCTTCCCAATCTCATGGCTAATGCAGTCATTCAGGACCCAGCTGCACTTGTGTTGTTACCTCCCCAGGTTTTATTACCTAAGAAAACAAAGAGGCCAGTCCTCCCCATGAGTGGACAAACTCAGGAGCTGTCCGAGGGCAGGCTGCAAGGAGACACACAGCTCTGGGCACCTGCTGCTGCAAGGAAAACGCAGCCTCTGTCCCTCCCCACAATCCTTTACTTACTTCTGTGTTTCTCTGCCCTTGCCCATGGCACTCTGGTCCTGATCACCGCTCTGTAATTTTGCAAATGCAGCCCTGGCATTGAAAATGTACAAAATGTGCTTAAAAACACAACGATAAGCAATTTGGCCCAAGGAAGGACTGTCTTGTTTCACACTGACCATCTTTCACGCTAAACTCGTTACAGGTTGGGGAAATCCAGAAGGCTGCAGCTTCTGCAGCACAGCAGCTACTCAAGTCTCCAGTTTCCCAGTATCGGTGTACTGAAATCTTTGATTTGTGGGGTGGCAGAAAAAGACATGGAGAGAAAATCTCCCCTGGCAACGTGTACTCCTGAAAGGCCCTTTGAAAGCATTCCAGCAGTGAGAAACCCTCGAGCACGCTGCATTCCCAGCTCCTCCGCCCTTCCTTCCCTGCCTCCCCACCCTCAGTGCTGGAATCACACGTTCCTTTGTGCTCCACATTACACCATTTCTGGAAAGAAACTCTTTCACATTACCTTCACGCATTCAGCTGGGGGAGACCTCGCAATCAGGTTATTTTCTTCCACGCAGCACTGTCGGGATCTTACATTTCTTCGCAGCCAAGTGTCATCAATTGGCCATACAGCATTTGTGTTTGGGGGGGGGGGGGGAAATCATTGTATTCTGAAATGCTGATTGCATCAAATGGCAACTAGATTGGAGGACAGTAATCACGCTGGGCTCAGGCGATTAAAAACTCGCTTGGAAAATTGGTGCTTGCTGAGCCTCTATAGAAAGAAATGAATTAAGAAGGAAAACAAAAAGGAAGGGTATGCATTAATTTTGCTCTGCGGAGGATAATGGTGAGTGTAAGAGATCTAAGGAAGGACTGTGTGTCTTAAGGATTTTCTCTTACTTTTTCAGGAGGAAACCTAAGAGTCACTGGGGGGAGGGGTTGTAAATTAAATCCAGACAGTAATCGCAGAAGCAGGAATCGGAAAAGCGCAAATAAATACAGCACATAAATAGGAGAAGGCGCTTCCTGCTAGGAACTTATCATCTCTGCCAGTGCAGCTCCAACAGAGCACTCCCTCTCGCTGGCAGTCCTGCTGGGCAATCTCTGTTCTCTGTTCCCTGGGCAATGCCATTCCCTCCTCACCGCTAAGCTGCTCTGCGTATTTGTACAAGTGACTCAATAAAGGATTACCTCCCAGAACGTCTGCATTGTAGCAAGCCCTGTGCAGCTCTCATTCAGCTGTGAGATCTGTAGGATAGGCACAGTGTCCGCCTATACAGAGGCGACTTCATTACCCATACTCCACAAATAATAAATTCATGCAACTCAAAGAAACGCTCAGATCTTCCTCTATGAAGGATCTGTGTATTTAACAGCCCATTCTTGGCACTTCAAGGAGTTCATGCATCTCTGCTCAGCAGTCGTCCATTGATTAACGTGCATCCCTTCTTCTGGCTCACGACAGAAAAGGCTGCACTCATGTTTAAGGGAGGACTCAGCACAGGGCTGCAGGGCAGGAGTTCTCACTCAGTGTAAATCGGACTATTTGCACAATAATTACGGCAGCAAAAATAGAACAGGAGTAATAATCATTATGCTGTGTGTTCTGTATACAGTTTTTATATATAGGGATACATATGTTTATTTCCAGCATAGATCCGTCTGCCTTTGCTGTCTTTGCATGGCCAGAACATGCCTGCACACTCTGGCTTCTCCCCATTTTGAAAAACGCAGAGGTAATGGATTAAGTTGCTATTTCCCATTAGACAATTGTAAACTTCAAAGTTCTAATCACTACTTGACACTTTTGAATTTTTTAAAGAGATGCCTGTGCTGTGACCCCAGCACACAGAGGTAACTGCTCACCTCTCCGGCAATGGAAATAGACCTCTGACAGTTTTACTGCTCTTTAAATATTTCAGTCCAGTGACATCTGTATAAAACAGACCCTAAGAATCCACAGCACAAAACAAAGGGTTACATCTTGCCACTCAGCACTGCTCCCACAGAACCTGGCGGACACTCACAAGCACAGCACCTAGCAGAACTGGAAGAGGACAAAGCCACACCCCACCAAGCACTTCCATTCCCTGTACTTCATGTAAATGGAAGAAGAAACATCATCTGTAACTTCTTTTTGTTCTTTCATCCTTGCCTAACTCACCAATCCACTATTTAGCTACTGTCTCTTATGGTTGGATTTTCCCCATTCCCCTCATGACCACAGATACACCCCAGTTCCAATGCACAGAGGTGCCCATCTAGCTACATCTGTTTCTCATCCTACTGCTGTTTCAATGAAGGCAAAGTAGTTCTCATTCTGTTTTCCAATTCTGTACAATGAGAATGTAAAAATGTTAATTAAAAATAGAGCAAGAACAAAACTGCCTTCTTCCACAGCTGAGAAAAGGAGCTGGTTGCTGTCAGTGGTAGGTGCTTTTCACGTCAAATAAATTAACTGCACTTCAAATTGATGGTGGTGTGTCATCATCCCCATCCTCAGCTGCTATTATGCAGCTCAGGGGAGTGCATCTCAGAACACATCACCGAAACATCAGTGTGGAGCAATTAAACCCCAAAACAAACCCTCAAGCTGCATTCCAACACCCATCTGCAGCCCACAGAGCTGGGGGGATGGATGCAAAGGTCAGGCAGCCAAGTGCAGTGGTTGCTGCCTCAGTGCAAAGCTCTGCAAATAAAGCCTGTTAGGAGAGTTGGAAGATTCGGCATCGTACACGCATCTTGCTGCAACAAAATATTGTTGCTTACCTAAAATGTGGGGCTCTGTTTTCCAGAAAGCATCATTTGCTGCCCAGTCCCACTACTCTCAACTATGACCTCTGTGAAGAGGGTGGAGATAAGGACTATTTTCTCACCCCTTAGCTGACAGCTAATGGCAGTTGTCGCATTGACACAAAGCAGATTTTGCCCTCTGGAACACCTCTGTCACCCCTGTGCCTTTCACACAGACTTTAGTTGAAAGCACGTTTTGGCCCCAGTTATGATGACAATGGAAATCTGAGTTAATTTGCCCAGCCAGAATGACAGTTCAAGAACGGTAAGTGCCTGAGAATCCACGAGGTTCATCCAGCCTCAATTAAAATATTCAAATGGCCCCACCACATCAAAGTTTATAAAGCAAGGTTAATTTCATACAGAACTTGGAGAAAAAAGCCTCCAGATATTTGTCATTTTCTCTCAACAACAGTCTCTTATTGCCACATTTGCTTCTGTTGAGCCCGGACTGAGCTGTTCACCCTGTCCATCTCTTAGTATAAAATATTCAGAGTTGATCCTGAGCAGTGTCGCAGTTCAGGCTAATGATTGCTTCCCAGGACTGGGATCCATGCCCTTTGCATTTCTGCTCTCAGAGCAGCCAAATGCTACGCCATAGAATTGTTTTCTTCCTCTGAAGCAGCAGCTGGTCTCTTGGAAGACACCATAAGCATCTCTGCCGAAATCTGTGTAATTGCACATGTCGGCATGGTCTGTTCTTAACGGATCCTCTCCCAGACAAAACACTGTTTTCTCAAGCTGGCTTTGAAGACTGTGTTTAAAAATAGCTTCAGGAAGACACACACATATATTTTGCTATAAACTGTGTACAATGTGTACTGTGTACAGAATATTAATCCTTCAATATGTGATCTCATACACTGCCTCAATGGCATCCTTATTGCTATACATGGAGTCATTTTGTGTGCAAATACGATTCTAAACCTAATGTTTTAGCTTGGCACATTCTTAAAACACTATAGACTTCAACCTGTTGCTGTATAACAAGTGTTTTTTAAGACAAATCTGTTAATATTCAGTAGGTGGCTATGCTATTCCTTTCTGATCATGCTTTGTCCTGATAGGAAACTAATTAGCAGAATCTGGTGACCTAAATGTCAGAACCTCTGCTATTTTGACACAAAGCAAAATCCTTAATTCAAAAGTTGACATATTGCTGAGAGATCTGCCATATTCTCCTGTCTCTCTCTTGTGACTCATAAAGATGAATTTTGTTTGGGGGCAAAGGGGGTATTTTCTAGCCAGAGCAACTAGAAACCAGAAGCTCTAATTACAAGTTTAATGCATTTCAAGCAGCTCAGTGATATTCAGTTAGTGCCCTAGCTCAGGTAAACCCGCCTACAAGTATAAAGACAAAGCCACAGTTTCCAGCAGGTTCCTGGCCAATAAATCCTTCTGAGATTCAAGTATTCTGGTCATCCCTATGGCACTACTGCTGCAGAACAGCAACTTCACAGAGTGCGGCTGGAGTAAAGCAGAGAGGAAAAGCAAACTCCTAAGTCCAGGGCAGGATTCTTACCTCCTAAATCATCCTTCTGTTCAGCTGAGGGACACACTGGTGCCTTAAGCATCTTGGTTGGGCCAAGCATCAGAGGGAGTCATTATTTCAGAGGATTTGTGAAGGACTGCAGAGTCCATCACCTCCCAGATGTCAAAGATGGACCGAGACGAAGTTGACAGTGACTTCAGATGATTTCATGGAGTTGGTGATACTGATACAGTGGCACTAATCAGCTGAGATTAAAAGCACTGCTTGGGCAAAGAGGTGGGCTCACTAAATTAAACACACGCACTTCAAAACCGTTCTATGTGCTCAGCTGCCTGCTGCAGCCCCAACCTGGCCCTGTGCTGGGGTGGGCAGAGTGGTTAAGCTTCCGGAGCTGTCAATCTTGAACCCCCTCAGCAGCACTGAAGAGAAAAACAAATCACTTAAAAAATACGATCTAGTTCAAAATGAATTGTGCAATAAACCAACTGGCACCAAAAGTAAATCCATCATATAAACAAGGAGAGAGTGTTTTCACTGCTTACTGAGTTCGGACTCCTAGAATGAGCTAATTTCTGAGTGAGTGACAACAAATAAAGCTCTCAGGTAATGCAGTGATAGGAACTCAAAAATATGATAGATGGAAAATAAGATTAGCTCTACTTTATGTACATTACATTCTTGATCACATACTTTAATGGCAACGCAGATGCAGAGCTTGCAAATTACAAGCACTGCTTTTGTGTTCAAAGCTTCTGAATAAACCACTGTGTGACTTATGCAGTCAGTTGCTTCTTTCTGTAAGTTGCCCTAAGAATGCTGCAGGTCCGTTCCTAAAATTCAGTATAATCTAAGTCTAAGAACTGCAGTATCTCTCCCCTATCCTTCTCTTTTTCCCTCTTTTTTTCTCCTTACAGTCCCTTGTAGCTGTGGTTAGAGATCACTGTGCTCAGTCGTTGAATGAGGTCCTCAGTCATTCATCTGCTTTTCTCTGAAAGAGGGAAGAACGTTCTGCAGATTCAATCTAGTTCAGCTATTACCTTTCCTGCCTTTCTGACACTTGTTTTACTGCATGTTAGATAATGCCTAGATGGCTGCTGCTAGCAAAATTAGGTCTTCTATTGTTTTAACATTAATTATGGAGAGTTCGAGATAAGGTTTGTGTTATAAAAGTAGGGGGTGGAAATGGTTTGAATTTGACTTTCATTATAATTAGGCAGGAAATTATGAAAAGGTGAAAAATAATTCACTGAAGTGCTTTTCTTTAGAAAGCTAACAAGAAAAGTGCATTCTTGCACAGATGGAGTTCATGGTATATTATTGAAGCACCACTGTTTTTAATGTATGCCTCTGCCTGGGCACATTGAGTCTGCTTCTATTGCACTTTACATGTGGGCAGAAACGAGGAGGACGGGGCCCTCTGGCTCCCTTCTGTTCCATTGAGGGCCTCTTCTGTTACATCAAAATTAGGTCATATTAGTCCATGGCGTAACTCCATGGAAGCCATGTGAATTACTGCAGACATTAATTTGAACCATCAGTCAATTTCTGTGTAACTTGCAAAGAACATGAAAATATTACTATCTAAGAATGAATTAATTGGGCAGCTGTCTCCCTTTCATTTGTACACTACTGAGATAAACATTTGGACTAAGAAGCTGTCCTCATTTTAATTTCCTCACTTGATGCTGCTTTGTGGCTGATGTTAGTCAGGAACATGCCACTGCAATGTTCCCAGGATTCTTCTTCACATGAAATTACTGTGGTTCAGGCTTTTAAAGGGAGGAAAAAGAAGTGCACAGATCTTGCATGGAGCATTTATGCATTTATGAAGCTTTAAAGACTGACAATGCTGAAGCCCCTCTGGTTAGACTTCTCCATGCAATACCACCATCCCAACGTGCTCCCTCTATCACTGCCATTTCTCTCTAACCATGGTTCAAAGATCAATGAGGAGCATGCAAAACCCACTGTTACAGAGCAGCAAAACTTCAACAGTGCTTCTACGTCCTGACAGGATGATCAAGAAAAGGAGGTCCCTGCCATGGTACAACTGCTTTAATCTTTTTCTTCCAAGGTTTTCTTCCCCCATCTGTGAAGACTGAGGTCCTATGGTTCAGCTCACACATAGAAAAAGCACATCCCACTTTCCTTTATCTCCCAGCACCAGAATACCTAAGTAACTTGCTCAGAAATTTCAATCACTTTTCTCTTTTCAGCTTTACCCCCCTGTTTAGTTCTGGTTTCCAGGAAAAACAAGACATGGGAGAAGACCTTCAAGTGAGTCCATGGCAGAAGACCGCTGAAGTTAATGGGGCTTTTGGAGATAAGGATTTTGTCCATTCTGAGTCAACAGTGGCTTGAAAAATTATATAAGGCAAGCTAAGGCTGGGAAAAGATTTTTTTCTCAGCCTTGTTTGCAGATAAGGAAGTGAGATTCCAAGAGGAATGACTGACTTACCCGAAGTCACACAGGAAATCAGCAAAAGATATGGAAATAAATGCTGAGAAGCATTTCAGTGCCTTAATCATAACGCCATTCTTTTCTTTCAAATGCCAAAAACATTAAACATTCCTTTTCAATGATGGAATAAACATGAGAGTTTCACTGACTCAAGAATAATGTTTTCAGATAAAATTTTTACGGCGTAAGCCATTTCAAGGCAAAATGGTTGGTCAGTATTAGGACCTGAAGTGCCCAACTTCAGGGACAAGAGAGGGCAATAGAAGTAAACAAGTCCATTGAGGAGTAAGTCACATTAAAGTCCATGAATGCACTGTCAAGTAATGGGTGTGTTTCATTGTATTTACCACTAATTATGTAGGCCATGAAGAATGTGGACTGAATTACTCTCTTGCTGGGAAGCTATTAAACTGATAGGCAGAGGGGATATATGGCTTCAAGCAGGAGTGATTCACATCCCTTGTCTACAGATAACTCACTCATCACCTATCTGTTGGGCCATCTCTGAGTAGTATTTTTATCAGTGTGATACCAAGGTAGCTGCCCAGCTAAGCACATTTTGTATAAATACATAACAGCCTGGGTCAAAGTCTGTTTCTGTTTAGCTTCAGTTCATTGTGTCTTAATTGAAAATAATGGTGTTACAGCAGTGATCAAAGAATTGTCTCATTAATTGTCTATTAAATCATTAGCTATTAAACAGAAATAAAAGGTTAAGAATGCAACATTATGTTCTGGCCAAAAGAATATGAATATCTCTCCAATTACAAAGAAGCAATAAAGGGAGGATTAACAGTGTAAAGATCAAAATTAGGTAAATACATCCAAAATGCCTGACAATGCTTCCTAGGGGGTTTAGCAGTACAACCTATATAGAAAAGTCAACACAAATCCAGAAGCAAAGTCAGCATGGAGTTTACCAAAGCGGTTTCTAAAAGGAGACACGCAGCTTTATGAAAAAATATAGGCGCATCCAGCATGCACCAAATTTTAACTCAGCTAATTCATCACTACGAATTCAATCTCACATGGGCACCTTACCTTTATGACGTCTTCATCAGCTGATTTGCACTCAGTGGACTCTGAAACATCGACGACCGACCCATCCTCCTGCACTGCAACAACCTTGACTGGAACTGACACCGTTTTGCCTGTCAGGATGGCCGTGTTAAGGACTTCTGTGTCCTGTATGCACACACACAATTACAGAATGGGCATTAGAGAAGCAAAAAGGACAGAACACTGCAGAGATCAGACCGCAGAATAAAAACCTCTGGGCCATGGGAGCAACGCTTCCTTACACACACTGCCATCAGTGGTGTCACAATTTTCTAGGCCAAAATTTGTGTCTGGACCACCGAGTTCTGGTTTGACAGACATACAGATTTACTCTTTCTGAGCCCATTTACAGGTTTGGCTGTTGTGGAAATGAAGTCCATAAGGCAATGACGCGTGAAGACACATCTGCAGGTTGGCAGAACCTCAGCGCATTTCAAGCACCATCTCCAGGGGTGTCAGTGGCTCATCCCACCCTTATGTCCCAAATCATGCCTGGGATGTAGGAGGCAATTGCCAAGCACTACAGTAACAGCATTTCTTCCTTACTGGTTCTGCAAACAGTTGAGCCAGTTGTCCCTTTTCTGGACATAAATATATGATTAGAAAAGCCACGCATGAGACATGCTATTACCAACTAAGTGATGTCACATACAATTTTTCTAATCTTTCCCCATCAAAATCCCACCTGGAGATGCTTTACCACATTTATCTCTAATCCTGACGAATTCACAGGGCTGGCACTCTAATGACTGCATTAACACAGCCTTCCTCAGCATCTCAGTGTGGCTGTGGTTTGATTAATTGCGCCAAGTGAGTTGCCCAGAGGTCCCTGCCTTGCGTAAGCAGAGCAGACAGGAGGGGAACAGCTCTGATGGAGGCCTGCAGAGGAACACGTCTCTGCTTCAGCAGTGCTCACTGCAGGCCCAAAGCTTCCAACCACCTCTGCTTCCACAGAGATTCAGCTCAGCCTTCTAGAAAAGCCTTCAAGAAGAAATACTGCTTTAAATCCATCTGCCGCTCATTTTTCAACTTCCATACAACTAATTGCTTGCCAGTTGGGAAAAAAGAAAAAAAAAAAAAAAAAAAGAAAAAGTTGCTTCCAACTAATCTAACTTTAAATTCCTTTATTAGAATTGGTGGAAGAATAAACGGATTTTAGTGGAAAATTTGATGGCAGCTTGCATAGGGAGATATATTCACTATCATTTACTTCTGTCTGCTAGCTAGATTGATAGAAAATAATGGGCATTGACCACAAGCTAAGGACAGCTGGAGAAGTCCAATAAATACTTGCAACTAAGATGTATTATTAATCAATATTCGGAAACTTCTACAAAAAGCACCCTGAATTAAATGAGTAGAAGTACTAATAACGCTAGTGCCAGCTAACTAATATACTCTACTAGAGCTTTATGGGCAGTCATGTTCCAGAAAAGCACTTAAATGTGTACTCCAGTCCATTTCTGTTCAAAACAGCACTAAAAGTATGTGGTTCAACTTGACACTTAGACTTCTCTGTGATTTAAGCACATGTGTAAGTGCTGTCCTGAATAGAGACGTTTTTCTGAATTACACCTCATGAAATAAATACCATCCTCCCTGTCCTGTTCTCTGCCAGGCACCAGCCAGATGTTTTACCCAGTAAATGACTGGGTTTTGTTTATGCTGAATGGGATCATTTATCACCAGCTGCCACACATGACAGAGGGACACTGGCAAACAGAGATGTGAAAAAATAGAAGTGCGAAAGAACAAGTGGAAAAGCTTTACAAAGACTGTGGCTCAAACAAAACTAAGAAAATCCACTGCTGTGTGAGAACAATTAGCTGCAGCTTGGGTGGAAAGAGGTTGTGTAAAGCAGATGAAGATGAACGGAGGTTGCTTCATGCTCAAGTACAGCAGAGAAGAGGTAGGCAGATGGCACCAAACCAATGGCAAATATATCGACAGCATCAATTTGATATAAACATATGCCAAATACGTGATGTAGGCACAGTGGTTTTGTGTCCTGGTTTATCAGCAGGTTGTTTCTAAGGGGCTTCTCAACAACAGCCTTCTTCAGTGCATCAGGAGAAGCAGAATTTCTGCCAAGGTCACCGGCAACACACGTGTGCCTAATTCTGCTTCTAAACCCCTTTCCCTTAGTGTAGCTCCATAACTCCTAGGTGTCAGGGCAGGCAGCACTCACAGTCCAATCCAAAGCCCTACTGAACAACAGATGAAAGATTTCTTCTGACTTTGGTAGACTTGAAATCAAGTTCTCATCAGGCCTGAGCTAGTTTCATCGCTTCTGCACTGCTTGCTGTATCACCCTGCGTGTGACAACAGACAAACACAACCTCTAGTCTCCTATGAACTCCTAAGAGCTGCTGAGCTTTCAAACTGAAGTCACGTTTTGGTGTTCTGAAGGATAATCCAAAAAGATTTACATTCTGTGAGCTCCCTATGAAGCTCAGTGTGAGAGGAAAGGGCTCAGAAGTGACACGTTGCCACTCCTCCGTTTGTAGGTGCTCTGCAGTATGCTCACCTCTCTCTTGACACAGCACTGTCCCAGACCTCCCCTCCGTCCCAGTAAGTACAGATACCCACGGTGCTAATTAGCTGGTGCTGCTTCACAAAGCTGCACAGTGCAGGTAAGCAATTCTACCATAGAAATCAATATTTCAGATGCCTGATGCCTGCATCGGGTGTTACATGAGTATAATAGGCTGTGTAAAGACCTTTTTAAGAGCTGACTATTTATAGACTGACAAAACGTCTTTCCTCTGAGGAAGAAATATGAAGGTAGAACTGAACTAATTGACTGTCTGTTAGATTTATAAGCAGACCTCTTTTTTTTATTTTTTTTTTATTTGCATCTTTAGTAGATTCTGTTAGGTTTGTCTTCTGTAAGGTTTTCTGCAGAAAGAAGTGTCACTGTATCTAGGACACCTGTGCAGGTTACTGTCAACTTCACTGAGCTCTAGAGAGAGGGAATAATGCTGATTTATGTGGGCAGGTCCCACAGCATGGCACAGCATCCTCAGACATATGGAGCACCACCCAGGGACCAGCACCAACCTCTCACTGCCAACTCCCTGCAGCTCCCAGGGGAAAGATGGAGTCTTTCCCTACTTCCTCTGCCATGGGTTTAAGATAGGATCTTGACCAAGACCTGGAATTTAAGTACCCATGGCAGAAATTACACATTGACATTGCAGCACTATCCCTGAATAACAATTATGTGTGTGTTTATCTCCATTCCTTCTCTGTACCTGAATGCATTAGTACTTCAGCAGAGCTCTTCTTAATTACAACTGTAACCTGCTAATAGCGTTTCTTTGTTGTCTGAAGGAATCTACTTCTTATCCAGCCTAGGCTAAATTAAAATTTAATACAACATCAGGTCGCAACAGAACTAGGAAGCAAATGACAGCTGTTTAATTAAAACCTAAAGCTGATTAGATGGCACTACTGAGAGAAATACTCAAGAGGAAGAGTAGAAAACTACTGCAACTCAAGGCCAGGATAATGGCTTTATTAAAATATGAATAAGCCCTGCTCACAGCTTTGGTAAATGTTTGACAACTCGTTGCCTTGGACAAATAGGGGAGAAATGTGAATGGGAGAGGCAACAAGAGCCATGGCAAGCTGCAATTCCTACACCACTGTTACTGGGGATGTGACCTGGAGCCAGGATGATCCCTGAGGAACTCCAAGCACTGAGGTCCCAATAATTAGTCTTTAAACAACTCCACATTGACCTAAATCCTCACCAGGTCTGTGACTCTCGCAGCTCACCCAACCTCTGCGAAGAATACAGTGATGCACCATATAAGGGACCATCTCAGGGGTCTTATTACCCACACCCCAGCTCAGAGGCACCAGCCCACCATTCCTGCCCCTCGGGAGCACCCTGCATCCCTCTCCTTTCCACAGAAACCCTTCACTGACCCAATGTACTGCGACAGACATCATCCTCGTGATTAATACACAAGCTGGATGTGCTTTATCAGAGGTTAACAAAACATGCTACAGTACAGCAAACCCAATGAACACTCAATTGTAAATCAGGAGGGAAACCTAAAGTCAACCCTATTCCACTGACAAATGTTACAGCTAAATGCCTTTTGGCATTTAGTTGAAATGACTGTCTTTAGTGAGGAAGGCATAGACCTGAAACATTTGTCTGCAGAATTGCATTGCTTCATTATTATTTTTTCCCCAGAGTGTACCTCGTAAAAATTCATTTGTAACACTGGAAGGAATCTTTAGGAACCAGTTCTCCTGCCTGGAAATGGCATCTCTTTGAAAGCATAAATTATAGGGGAGCTTGTGATGTGTGGGCTGGACCAGGGTTTTTTGTTTTTTTTTTATAGTTGATAAATTATTCAGCACCTTTTTCTTCAGATCAAAGAGCAAGGCAATATAAGCCCATTAAGCAAGCTTAATATATAAATTAGATGCTTTGCTGAAATTATTATAATCCAAAGCTATTCTGTACTTTTTCCCCCCTCATAGCTGACTACTGTTTGAGCTTTCCAATACATATTAATGAAGTCTGGTTGCTAGAAAGCTATTTCTGTGTACCACCATTATATCAGGTAAGATTTACCATTTTGCAACCCAGTGGTGAGAACAAACAACTAAGATTGTGTTTATTAAACGCATAAACAATCTTTACAAAGAGCTCACACTGCTCTTTTCCATTTTTCCTCCCTACTTTTATACACCCAGTCCACATCATTCAAGGAGCCATACCCACAGCAATGCTCGTGGCTTTGGTGGTAGGTGCTGCTGGATACACCAGCAAACTTAATGAAGGACTGAACAATGCTAATTCCTTATCCTGCAAATATCATTTCACTTGTGGACTCATCTGTGGTATCAGCTGCTTGACAAGTTTTTAGGTGTCAGAGCCATACACAAGCCCTTCAATGGGCTGGTGGTTGGACTAGATTATCTTAGTGGACTTTCCAACCTTAATGATTATGATCCTACAATTCTGCCCCACCATGCCACACCTGCTGCTCAAAGCTCATTTCCACTCCCTTCCAACTTCCTCTGTCTCCAGCTGTTTCCTCATTTCAGCTTTTATCAAGTATATTGCTATCAGGAGTCATCAGTTATGGCAGATGGTAAATCACAAATGCTGCTGTCAAAGTTAAAGGTCATCCTTTACCTCCTTTGTTTACCTGCAAAATAGCTTTACTACATTTGGAATCCCCAAGGAAGAACAGGCAGGTGTACATATTCTGCAGGGGAAATTAATTAATGGAGACTGAACCATACAGAGCAGTTCTTAATCACTGATTCTTACGGAACAATGTGAGCAGCGACTATTAGCCTAATTGAATATTATTCTGGATGCATATTACAGTGCAGGCTGCAAAAACAATTTGCTACAGCACAAAAAAGCATGATACAGATTCCAAAGCGGAATCTCACTCTTTAACTTGTCCTTTTGCCACAGATACACTGAAGGAAGCTCTTATCCTAGCAGAGTGTACCTGGCAAACATGATCAGACAGCGGAAACTCTGCCTTGGAGTTTGTCAGAACTAAAGTTGAGATATATGCCATTTCCATGTGTGGTTTTTTTTTTTTGTTATGATGGAAATTCAGCTCATTTAGAGGTTTATGTAGGATGAATAAGCAAAAGCTGCTGCTGAAGGTGAAACCTGATTAGAGGCAGACACTGTCATATCTAGGACCTGAGGCAGTTTTATTTTATTTTTTTCATAACTCAGAACAGATCTGCCCCCATTAAGCAAAGGTTCAGAATGCAGCCTGGTGCACTTGGCAGAAGTAATTGCAACCTGTCAGGCAGTCTCCACTGGCTCAGCTAAGTACCAGTGCCTTCTGCATCAGCAGCAGACCTTTCATGGGGCCGAGCTCCTGCTATTTTGCTTCAGCCCATTATGTCCCAGTAGACTTTATTCTCCAAACCTATGTTAAACATCATGACACCATCACTCCAAAGTACATGCCTAAAGCAAAAGAAATGGGAAATTCTTACAGCTGAAGAGCAGCTATCACACATCTGATTTTAGTTGTTTGCAGGGAGAATACAGACTCCAAGAGCTCCTGGCCTGCATTTCTGAGCTTTTTAGCATGCTATGAAACAAAAAACCTGAAGTCAGCCTATAAGTATTATGGTAAACTCTGGCAATCACCCACACTGGAATCTGCACTATGTTTAACAGTCTGCAGCTCACCTGAGCATTCATCTGATAGAGCTGTGCCAGTTGTCCTCAATAGAATATCACAGATCACTTAATGCTGTTGGTTTTTCCCTTCTTTCATTCCAGAAAAACAAGACCATATTCTGTTGGTTAATAAATTCGTGGGCCACCTCCCTGTGAAATCAAATTATATCCCCCTGATCTCAAGAGGATTCCTAATGAGAAAAGCTGTCTGCTCATGTGCAGCGACATACGCTTCAGTATGAACTAATAAACAAATAATTCTTTTCAAATGACCATGAAACAATCACCTGAGCATTCATCAAAGACTTTTTCTGCTGAAGAATCTCGGGAGGCCACATTTTGTCTAGTGCATGAAACGTAATGATTGGATTCGCTTGAGTGTCAACAGTCATCAAAGATACATTTGAATGGTCAACATGAGGTTTTGTTCCTCTATCTCTGTCCCACCAGTTTCAGAACGTTTAACAACATTCTTGGTAACCATTTCGAAGAATTTCTTTCCTACTCGTCATGATTCCTTTAGAAGCAGGTTGAAAGAAGGGTTTTTTTGTTTTTGTTTTTTTTTAAGGCAAATTCTACACTATGGGGGCAATGGAAGAGCTGGCGACTCGCCAGCTTGAAAAGGCTTCAGTTTCACAAGTGCAAAACTACAGACACTGAAACATAAGGTTGCTTATCACGTGAGTTTACTGCTGCAATCTGTGTGATCATCATCTACCATGAGCACTACCTGGGCAGAAATCCACGTCCTTCTGTAATAACAGCTGTTTAATACTATAGAAGAATGCACAATTTAATTACAGCACATCTCTGTGACTTCCTAACATCCTGCAGGAGTATCCACTCAAGGAAGGTGCACGGCTCTTTCTCCTTTGGCACACATTTGTCCATTCACTCAATAGCCATGGCATAACAATACCCCTTTATGAGCAAAACAAAGTATGTGGGAAAGCAGTTGTGACACAGAATCATAGAATTGCTCAGGTTGGAAAAGACCTTCAGAATCATCAAGTCCAACCTCAACCTAACCATCCTACCCTAATTCGAACAACCCACTGCTAAATCATGTCCCAAATCCAGACGGTTTTTAAACACATTCAGGAATGGTGATTCAACCACCCCCTGGGAAGCCTGTTCCAGTGCAAGGTCCTCAGAAATCTCCCAATAGTAGACAGTTGTCCAGCATTCACTGAGGGAGTTCAGGAGAACTGGGTTTGTATCTTCTCCCTGAGTACTATTCAAGTACTGGTGTAAACCTGAGCTCATAATGTACCAAATACATTCAATGACAAACCATGCTCTCAGGACAGAGCTAAATGCATATACTCACTGACTGTGCTTGAGAAGCACATTAGGGAGTTTAAAATGGAATGAAGATCTGCTGGATACTCACATTCATTGTCCTGCAAAAGGAAGATACTGTTTTCCAAAGAACACGGATCTAACAGAAGAGGCCCACACAATAGCTTGCCCAGGAATGTAGAGGCACCAGCGATCCCCCTGGTGCCCGCAGTGTGCCATTCCCTCCCTGGCAGCTGCTGCCTCATCCACGTATCTCAGGACAGCGTAAGTGACACTCTGGAAGTTTTATCTCTCTCTATTGCCTGTTAAAGGGCTCGGATATCAAATGAAGCCTCGATGGCTAAAGGAGAGAACTCTATTCCTCCCTGTTTTCAATTACAAACAATCAGTATCTATCCATTTCTGTTCTGTTATTTACTCCTAGGACAACACTCACAAGTACTTACACCACTGCACGATTCCTAACTGCGACACAGACTTCTACAGACATGCTTTTTATCTACTTCACTTCACAAAGCTGCCTACTGCTGCATTAGGTGCAGCAAAAAATACAAAGTAAGAGGACATGCCTGTAGCCAGCCCAGGCAGCAGTCATTACCACAGGTGCAAGCTCAGAGCTTGCTGGTGTTTCACTCCCTGATAGTGAGAGCATCCCCCACAGCAAACCCCATGTCCTTGCACTGAAGGTTCTTCCTTCCTTCCCCTGATTCTATGTGTCTTGCATATTTGCTCTTCATTTTTATTTTTCTATTTGTTCACCTTGTACCCATTCAGAAGTGCTGTCAGTTCCACCCTGCCTTTATGTCTGATTACTTCTTTTTCTGCTTCGCTTTATAAAGATCTCTGCTTTATTCAAGTCTAGAATGAAATCCCATTTTTTATCTTTCATGATTGAATTTCTCAGCACAGCGTCTGTATTTGCCACAGAACAGGACAATATCATCTGTGTTTCATAAGTTGAGCCACTGCTTTCAGAACTACAGTGCTCTTCCAGAGTCCATCAGCTCCGGGGAGACACAGACCCTAGAACTGAAGAACATCCTAAGAACCTCTGAGTAAAGACTAGATTCTGCTCCCAGCTAGACTGGTGCAAGAGAGCAATTACAGCAACGATCACAAAATTACACAAACGTAAAAGTCCTGTGAAATCAGGATCAAACTATTTAATCTTTCATCTTTTCCCATATGGCCTTCATCTGTTCTAAAAATTACATCCTGAATGTTTAATTCAACTTACTCCATATAACATCGTATCCTTCAACAACACTTTAAAAACAGCTCTCAGTTTTGCAAGGGACAAGATGGTTATCTCCATTTTACAGTTCAAAAAACAAGACAGAGAGATCTCACCAGACCGATGACACAATGAGAAACTGAACCCCCGTTTCCCATGTCCTAGATCCATCCCTTTCCTGCAAGATTACAATCAAACCCGCTGCTGGTTCTGTGCAGTTGTTAAATACCAGTTCCCTCATCTTTCCTACCAAATGGTCTTTTTGCTGTAAATGCTGAGCATGCAACATCTCAAACGGTTAATTTATTGGTTGGTTAACTGAAATTCAGCTGTGCAGCAAAACAAATGCCAGTGATTGTAAAGAAATATAGATGGTCACAAATAAAGCACCCACTAACAGATGCAAGAAAAGAAAGACTGTCTCACTTGCTGCCTTTCTTAAGTGGAAAATGATAACAGCATACTAGCGTGTATTCCAATGCTGCAGATAACCACATGCACTCAAGAGAAAATCACAGAATACCTCTTCATTTGAAACTACTGCAGAATGTTCCATTTAAAGAGAGCTTCTGATGCTGTCCTACAGGTGGTTTGAAATGGGCAAGACAATGAGCAGACAAGGAAGGTGACATTAATGCTTCTCAGGAACAGAAAGTGACAGTATTATTGGTTTTTGATAGTAGCATTCTGTAAGCAGACAAAGGTCTACAGTTGTGATTCTATGCAAGCAAGCACGTATCAAAATCACAGAGTGTTTCTTTGATAAAGAATGTTAACAATGGTTGCTTGCCCTTAGCTCTGTTCCCAAACTCAGTCCAAGCAGAGACTCCAAAGTAACTTCAAAACTTTTAGTTTTAGAACACCTACAAACTACACAAAGTAGTGGCTGACCTGTTTTCTGTCCCAACAAAAAGCAATGAAGGATGGGAGGAAGATGAAAAAAGACCTTCTATCTTTGCTTCCAAAGCATTACCTTCATAATTACCCTTTAAAAGGCATTTAGGCATTATTCAATTCAAACTTTACAATTATTTCTTTAAAACCTGCTACATTATGAGTAATGTGAAAAATACCTACCTTCCAGAAAGACAAGCTAGGTACAGGAAGTGAGTAAAAAGAGAATTACCCACTTCATGTTAAAGAACTCATCTACAAGAACTATCTTGAAGGAGGAAAATGTCCCCCATTTGCTGCCATTTTACTTGACATGAAATGACTACACAGCCCAACTCACTGGCAAGGAGAAATTAGATCACCATCACCGAACTGTTCAAATAGAATGAATAGTTGCCATTTTCATCCATTAAGGAAATTTATCTTCCTTAAAACTGGCTGTGTTAACTATTCATTCCTTCCTTTCTCTCTAAAAGTGGGCAAATTTCCAAATGATAGTACACGTATTTCTTCTTTTGCAGTATGAATTTCAAATTGTTTACTGTGGTAAGGTAGAAGAAGGTTGGGTGTAGTACCCTATTCTTTCTTGTACTGATGCTCATGGGGTCCTCTTGCTGTATAGTCATTGCTCCTGCTACAGGGACAGACAAATACAAAAGAATACAGTTGGTTTGTTTTTTTTGTTGTTGTTGGTTTTGTTTTTTTTATTTGTTTTGGTTTTGGTTTGGTTTGTTGTTTTTTTTCTACAGAAGATGAAGCTTAAGAAAAGACATGGTTCTCTGGCATTTTGACACATCATTTTAGTGAAGGAATGACAAAGGAGGAGAGAGTGTTGAATCTCAAGGCCTTCGTAAATGAATCACAGAATTCCAGCTCAAAAGTGTTCTCACTTGAAAGCACCCCTATACAATTATGGCTTTGAAAGGAGCAAGGGCTCCTCGCCTTCCATTTCTTGTCATGTTGGCTTTTTCTCTTCCCCTTCGTACACCATCCAGCCATGTTCTCCCTCCTGGATGGCAGCACACCTCCTCAGTGCTTGAGGGGCTCACATAGCACAGGTATGGGCCAGTACTTCCCACAGGTGAGAAACACTACAAAAGAAAGTGCCTTTTTTTCTCCCACTTTCCAGTAGTCCCTAAGCCCCATTGTAGTCACCATCTGTGCTACAACTCTCTGAGAACCAGCTCTGCAAATCTGCTTTCAATCCACATTCTCATGCTTCACTGCAGTCTAGTTCTGAGTAAGAAACATTTGTTCCCACAACCAATACAACACAAGGTGGTCAACTAAAGCTGTTCTTCTATAGACCAGCCACTACAACAAAACGTTTTCCTGCTTTCTTTCATTTTTTCCTTGTTAAATGACACTGACTTTAATAAACTGTCTAAAGGTTGTATGTTCTTAAATGAAGCAATACCTGGCATTCGTTATCAGAGGTAATTGTGTGAGCTGTTGATTTAGTTTAGAATCTTTCCCTCAATAATGTCGTAATTGAACTCCAGTATGCACATCCACTGCAATGTGACAAAGTCTATTACAGAGAACAACCCAGAATGAAACTGCAACCCTATTTCCTCCTAACGACAAGCTGAGATGGGAGTGGAAGAGAAGATGAGGTGAGCTTGCTCTGAGCGAGTCACTGCGGGGTGGCAGCAGCCTGACACAGCCTTGTCCATGTGAAGCAGAAGCCTGTCCCAGGCTGCCATCCAACAGCTCTGTCTGCAAGCTTTAAAATCCATTCAGCACCCAGCTTTTACAGTATATTCTTCCCACTTATGCAGAATGGTCTCATGGGGAAAGCAAACCCAGAAAGCCTACATTTCATTAAAAAAAAAAAAAAAGACATGAAATATGGAGTGGGATATGATACGTAAAGATTTTGCTGTTTCTACATGTGTGGTGATATTTTGAAAAGTTGGAAGTGATGTTTAGGTTTTATCTATTTCTGGTCACATAGATTGCCAGAGGATTTTTCTGAGAGTAACTGCAATTTGATGGGACCAAACACATGGTCCCATGCATTGCTGGTGACACTGATTAACCATGCTCTGCCCTGAAATTTAGCAAACTACCATAATCTGGATGCTGAGATTAGCTTCTGTGTTCCCAACCTGTATTCACCTGAGAGCCAGTGTCAGTCAGAAGACAGCTTTCCCACACACAGGTTTTCCAACATGCATTTTGGTGATGACTAAAGCTTTGTATTTACCAATCTGTCCACATGCCCACAAAGAGTGGTATGAGCATTACTATAAATTGAAGGGGAAAAAAAAAAAAGGACATGTTGATTAACAGAGCAGATTAACCTCCAAAACACTCAGACAGCTGTTTCAACATACTGAGTCTTCGAGGCCAATATGCTGAAACAGCTGTTCTTATATATAAGGTAAACTTCTCTACATTGTTTTTCAATGTGTATCCTCCAGGTCTACTTCACATCTTAGTGACTTCAATGCACATCAGGAGCACTGCCAACATTTTTCACAATTTTTGTACTTTTTTTCCCCCCGTTATTAGCAACTTCACCAATGTCAACTCATTTACTCAACAAGATGCTCAGTGATGAAATCAAGTGGCTTCCCATCACCTTACATGAGACCTGCACTCTCAGGTTGCTGTCTGCCATAAGCAAGACGTTATGGAATAGATGAATGAATGCCATTATTTTTGCATGTAGCTTTATAATAGAACAAAGGTCCTTAAATGGAAAGCATGTTCTGGTTCGTGATGCTTTCTCCCTTCGTTTCCAAGGCAACCCAATACACAGGCACACGCAAGCACACACGTGCATGCTAATACCCTTCATGATATGAGAGATTTCATTTCTCAGTGGAGCATCATCCACCTCCACCAACAGGGAACACCTAAGCCAAACTTCTCTCAGAGTAACAGACATCACTGAAGCACTGAAGAAAGTTTTCTTTGTCATTGTTTGCATCAACATCTCACTGTCTCACCAGGCAGAAATCAGGAATCCTGAGCCTACCTCTTGCTATCCCTCTGCTTCCTACAACACAGTGCTTTCAAGCAAACTCTTCCAAAGAGAAGGAAAGAACCTGGGAGTTTTGTCTGCGCACGGATGAGACAATGCATTCCTTCCTAAGAGAAGGAAGCTGATGACCATGGAGGCAGTTGGTCCTATGGAAGGTCCTTCAGACTCAGGAAGCCCTGCAGGAGCCAAGTGAAGGAGGTGCATGGCTGCACTGACACTTGGCACCCAGACACGGCCGCGTCAGCCTGTGCTTCTAAATGAAACTCATTTCAGAAAAGCAAGGCCTAGGCACAAAAATGATTTGTCATGCTCAGCACTCCATGCTAAATCACTTTTATACCCTCTGATTCTCAGTTGTAATCCTCTTTGGAATTTGCTTAATTGCTGGGCTTTTAAGAGCTGGAGGTCAGATGCAGACACTGAGTAACAAGTGAAAAAACGACAAAGGCAAAGCGAGAGCCTCACAAATTCTGCTGGTTAGCTGAGAAGGGAGGTGTGACAAAGAGGAGAAGCAGCTGGAAATTGCAATAGATGTTTTGAAAGAAGCACTTTGAATCATTGTTGTGTTATTGTTGTTTCCATCTATCTGATTTTATCCTCTGCATAACAAAAAGGCCTGCTGATTGCTTCATTGCCTGGGGTTTTGTGCTTGTCCTTCCTCCTAGGAATGTCAGTGCTTTGCAGGTTTACAGAGTGTGTTACTCTTAGGCCCAGAGTTGACCCTGGTCTGTCTGAATATCCTGTTAACCACAACAGGACGGTGGTGACACAAATCTGATCTGTCCTTAGGGGTCCAGTGCCATTTCCATATAAAAACTCACTGTAAATATGGCGAGAATATTTGCAATAATACCAAGTGAAACAGAAATACTAACCCATGGCAAATCCAGGCAAAGGTTCTCACTTGAGTGTTAGAGGGACATCAACTGGATTTACCCCCAAGCTTAACAGCGTGGCATTATTCTAAAGTGGGATGTTGCTCATGTTGACCTCTGTTCAGTACCAGGGCTGATTTAGGAGCAGCTGCCAGTGATTTAAATATGAAGGAGAGGAAATAATTCCATTAACATCAGCAGAATATCTCTGTTTCATAGTAGCAACACCAGGGAACGTGGACCTTTTTTCCATAACCACAATCCTCCTCCTTCCTGTAAATATTTGTAGCTATCAGCCTAGTCTATTCTGAAAACCATAGAAAAGGAAATCAGCATTATTTGGTAGATCTGGAGTTGCACTGTGTTGCATTTCTTGTTTACAAATAGGTTTTTTAAAAGCACAAAGTGCTTTTTATTAAGAGCCATCACTAACTCCAACGGGAGCTCTGCTGTCTTGTACTAAGGAAAGAGTTTATGGATACAATTTGCTTAATTCATGCACTCACTAATTTTTCAGGATTGCTACTATTAACTTGCACACTATGTAGCCTTAATGATTTTATGTTACATTTTATATTACATGCTTCTATTTATAAATGGTTTATAAGAGACTAATCAATATTTAATAGGCACTTCAAGTGTGCAGAAGACATGAGTAGCATGTGTTAGCAAAGGTTATGGCCAAGTCAATAGAAGGGTAATAAACACCTATAAGCTATGGCTCATAAGTAGCTCATTGGGTCATTTGGATTTTGTAGCAATTATCCAATTAATTAAAAAAGTATTAATAACTGTTTGTAAACTGTTTGTAAATGGAGTCCTATTAAAAGGAGGCAATTCCATGACCTATCCTGCCTACAAGCATTAGAGGGAAATACATAGGTTTGTTTTTCCATGCCACGCTCTTCCTGTGAGCTCAAACTAATGCTGCAACATTTCCAATGCAAACACGTTACAGTGTCATTCTGGGATTTGGGCATTTTATCATACATCCTTAGGGTTAAATTCTGCTTGAAGATGCATAAATTTAAGTCTCACAGGAGCCACTGGAGCTGCTGGCTGTGCATATGTGCGTGTAGGAGGGTAGAACTCAGCCTTTTTATTTACAGTACCATTAATTAAATTACTGCAATTAAATATCACATCAAATTGCACTAAGATAGCACTAAGAACCACAGCTTGTATGAGGGTTAACGAGAGCTACACATGGTTTTTAATGCGCCACTCTATAAACCATGCCCCAAAGGATATTGCTTGAAGTAACACACATGAAAATAAAATTTCATGCAAATACTTTTTAATGATGTCCTAGTTTTTGTGTTGTATCCAATCATTTATGTGGGCTTCCAGCTCTTGTCTTCTTAAGGGTGAGCTACTTAAGTAAGAAAGTGAAGAGCTCTGATCAACTGGAATCAAATGGAAGAGCTTCTGATCAACTCAAGCAATTAACAGTGTGCCACGAAATTAACTTGCAGTTAGTCTGCAGGGCATGTGCTTCAATAACAAATCCATTTGACTTTACGATTTTCTGATTATGATTATAAAATTTACTGATTTTCTAATTTTCTACGACTTTCTAATTAACTTTAATAATAATTGACATTTCTGAAAACAAGTCAAAGGATTAAAACCAGAAAGTTTTCTTCCTTGCCAGTCTAGCCCTGTACTACTGCTGAGTGCTGCTGTCTCCTTAAGGAATCATACAACTACTCAGTGAAAAACCATCACTGGAACAGAAAATTATTACTAGTGCATCACAGTCCTGGTAGACACTTGTTGTGTTCTGAATTTAATGGATTTTTTGGAGAATTTTACAGCAGAAATAAAAAAGTTTGCTTATCCAGTGATCAAATTAAACAGAAATGTATGTGCCTGTATTTACCACAGAAGAAAAACATTAAGAGGGTTCAATATTTATGCAGTATTTCATGGAAGTTCAATAGAAAAATCCAATATAATTTCCCAGTTAAAATCATCTGCTAGCTGCCTTATATCCATTAATATTATCTCAAGTCACTGTATACTGAAGCTATCCACACAATAGTGTTATGTGAACATCCATAACTTAAAAATTAGTAATTACTGTCTAGACAATTCAGTTAGCTATAGTTGAGTGAATATAATGAATAATTTATTTGATGAATTTTTGCATTCCTTTCCCTCTTTGTGAATTGTTCACGACCAGTCAGGACAACCTGAAAATGCACACATTTGTTAGAATTATTTTCAGTGAATAATTCTTAACCTGAATATCTTTCCACTGGATGGAACTACTCAAACTCGTGGTTTAATACTCACATTATGGTACACAGGCTATGGAGACCACTGGGACTGTTATTATCTTTTCCTGACCAGATCTGAACCAGCAATCCAGAAGCAAAAGGTTAAGCAACCACTGCAACTCCCTGCTCTGACAAGGAATTCAAAGGTATGTTTTTCCCTTTGAAATTCAATTTTAATTAGGTGAGCCTCAAAATGGAGGCTGAAACAATGAGTGTTTTAACCCTGCAGCAGATCAAATGCATTTTGACATCCATACTCTAAGGAGGAATGCACACTAATGAGAGACTGAGATCAAAAGCTCCACATTGCCACCCCAACCTCTAGCAAGGTGAAGTGCGTTGGGCCGTTAACCCACGCGTGGCACACTGAGCTGCTGCTGTGACCCAGCAGCTCCACAGTGCCTCCCTATCAAACTTCAGTTCTTGTGGCTTCTCCTTTTGCAGGAATGGGGATGAATGCTAGAATCACTTAGGTTGGAAAATACCTCCAAGTTTTCCAACCCTAGCTCACCTCACCGTGCCCACTGATCACGTCCCTCTGTGCCACATCTCCCACATTCTTGAACATATCTCCAACCCCACCAACTCCTTGTCCAGCCTGTGCCAGTGTCTCAACACTCTTTGAGAGAATAAATGTTTTCTAATATCCAACCTGAATTTCTCAGGCACAGTGTAAGGTCATCACCTCTGCTGGCTGAAGTCTCCCAGAAATAAAGAACACAGTGTTTTACCTTCCAGCTCCTCTGGAGGCGGAGCTGTGAAACTGCTAACTCAAGGTCTTCAGAATTGAGCAACACAGAAGATTACGAAGCTGACCCAAAGCACTGCATGATTATCTTAATATAGCTGTAGTGCACTGTTTTCAGTAAAGCTGAGGCACCTTTGGAAAAGATTTATGTGAAAACAATAGCTGCTTATAGGCTACCTTACAACAGCCACTGCTCTCTGATTGCTGCTCTGCTCCATCATTACGATGCTATTTTAATTGAGTTAAAAAACCAGAAATTACATGTAAAATAATCACCAAACCTAACTGATACTGGGGCCACGAATACCAGAAGGATCCAGGTGAAGGTCTGCACCAGCTCCGATCAGGATCACAAAAAAGAAAAGCTTTCCACGTAGCAATGTGTATGCAAGAAATAAGGCACTGCGTCTGTTTGGCAAGAACACGAGTCATTTCCATGAGTGGAGAACTGTGTGTATCACTCATGTACACACAATGCACCATCAGTTCATGCAGAAGGGACCCAGCTCGCTGTACATCTCACAAACATGGGCTGACAATTAAACAGTCCTAACAGGACTCACTCTCCAGCTAGCAGAGCAGTTCAAAAACAAACATAATTTTGTTCATGTGTGCCCATTATATTCATGTGCCAACTTAATTAACAACAGTTTCAGTATCTCTGAGATTTCTTCCCTGTTTTACAAATGATGCTGTTTTGATGAGGGCTGTAGTTCAAATTAGTGGCCAATCCGCCACAACCCAAGACTGGAATGCTAACTTAATTGGTAATAAAACCAAAATGAGCACTCTAGAAAAAGTTACTGATGAAACAAATTATTGAGTAAGTGTTAAGGAACAAGAAGAGTCTCGTTTTAGGCAGAAAATACAAAAGCTTTGAAGCTCCCTTCAGCACAGTGTGGTTCCAGTCCTGGGTCTGCTCTGCTCCCAGAATTCACTGCAGGTTGGCTTGTGCCTTCCCTCTTGCAATCACTCTGCCAGAGGCTCTCCGTGTCCCTGTCCCCAATAGCCTGCCCAAGGACCCATGGATCCCTCTGATAGCTCATGCTGAGCTCCCATCAGCAAATCCTTCCTAAAGACAGAAGCAGCAAACCTGAAGGAATGGAGGCAAACAGCCCTCCAGAGGAAGCATAGCCACAGCAGCTCAGCTGCTGAGCACCTCTCAGCATTTTCCTCTGTGCAGTTATTATCAGAACCACTTACTTCTAACAAGAATGTAGTGCCTGTGCATCCTCAGAGAGGGTTTTCTAAGAATAGTAACTCCACAGATGGAACAGGGAGACCTGAGATCGCTCTGGCTGCAAGAATGCCTGGATGCCCTCCTACCCTTCATGCAAGGAGAACATGGCAATGCTTCCAAACACAGCCTTATTTACAGCCTTATTACTCCTCACCAGAGTCACTACTGCTCTTTGTCAATCAAGTCTGAACTGCAATTCCATTCCACAGATGCAGGTGTGCAGTGCAGATTTCATTTGACCAAATGAGCACCACATCTTTAATGAGGAAGCAGGGCAGAAAGAACATGGACAGGCAGCGCACACAGCCTCATGTCATGAAACAAAGACAGACTTGAGATGTTCCTACACGAGCCAGGTGATGGTGTGGGAGGTGGGCCAGCACTGGTAGGGCATGTTCACCTCTGCCCCACTCCTGGTGGTTGAGAGATGGGCAAGTTTTTTAAAAAGCGAACATCCAAAGCCAACTTGCTGAGCTGGGAGACCTTCATTTTGTGGGGCAATCAGGGCTCTTCCAAACTGCAAACAACTCACTGCAATCATGAAAGCATCAGAGTGATTTCCAAGAGGGGAATTAGTGGAAAATAGTACCTTTAGGACTTGATTCTGAGCAGCTTGCAACAGGACCTCTGAAGCACTTGGCACCAGCATGTCCTGCGCAGTCACTAAGGTTTTGGACAACAGTTGTAACGAATATCACCAAGTGTATCTAATTTTATGGAAGAAAATTATTGGTTCACAGTGGAATAACTCGGTGCTTTTACCCAAGCAGGCATCAAACACGAGTATGAAATCCCACTCATAATCTCTAGCTGTTGTCATTCAATGTTTATCATCCAACACAGTTGAATACAATTCTTATCTTTGATGGACGTGGCACACAATAGCTGTTTTCTTGAGTGCTTCATAAATATTAATAGTATTCACAGAGCTTCTTAAAATTTGTCATGTCACACTGCTTTCATGGAAACAGTCAAAATGATATTATTTTTGTCCCACCAATAGCAAACTCTTTATTGATTTCTTTCATTTTTGCTCTAAGAACTAAATGGCAGAGTATGTTTAATTGAGTAGAGGAAAGGAACAAGGGATAATGGATGGCACTGAACAATTCCAAGAACGAGTTCAGATGCCCAGAGTGAGAGTGAAAGGGAAAAATTGGGATGTTCTTTGGAAAATACAGTTCAGCCAAAACTGAAACACTTCACGAAATAGAGGAGATTTGGCTGCTGTTTCATTTTTGGAAGAACATCAACGAAGAAGTTTGACATCATTAAAACTGTCCTACTGCATTCAGAATGGGACATTTTTACTTTAGGAAAATACTTTTTTTCCAAAATTAAATATCTGCACATTGTTTAAACGAGTTTAATCAAACAGCTGAGTACTGCAAGGAAAGATGTTTTTTCCTCTGTTAAACAATTTTGACTAATCCAAAATAGCTTCTCTGAATATGCATTCCCAAAGAAGACTGATATTCCCTAGCTCTGAACAAAGTCCATTTGGGCACTCTGGATGATATGCCCGCATACTCCTTTCAGCACAGTTGAAGCCTTCCCCTGGATCCAACTTAAAAACATCTTCAGTGGTTTGTATTTCAGCAGCTACATTTCAAGAAATCTCTTTGAATTTAATCTTGCTCCATAAAGTTCACCCTGCACTTGTCAGAACAGTCATACAAAACAAAGCTACTTAATTCCCTACAACAATTAATTTGACAATGGTAATAATTGCAGAAGATCTAATCTCTGCTACTGAGACACAGAATGCTCACTGTGGGCCTGAGAAACAGAAGAATGAAAATGAAGAATTTCTTTCTTGTGTGTGTGTGGTTTTTTTCCCCTCTCTACAGTACTTAATTTGCTTTGAGTTGAAAATCCTTCCTCTGTAGGGTTTTGGGGACACTCAAGGCTTCAGGCCTGCTCCTATTAATCAGTGTTAAAATACACTTTGAAATCTGTGATCTGAGATTCTCAGATTCTGATTTTAGAAGGAAAAAAAAGAAAACAACCTTGATAGTCCTTGATATTTCCAGGGTGAAGATTTATTTTCTGCTGAATGTACTTTTCAGTATTTTTTCCCTTGCAGTGGTGAATTTTCTGAATGATGCAATCGTGTTCTCATGGTTCAAGTAAAACAGAGACACAGTGCATCATTTCAAAGAAAACTGGAAGGCCAAAGGTCAGAATGAGTTCAGGTAAGAAATACACACTAAGTGCAACAGATAAACATACTTGGGACTCTGTGCACATAAATCCATCTTAACCAACCTTCAAAAAAATATGTAAATCACCTGGGGTTTGCTAGAAATGACCAATCCTAGTCTGACATTTTTGATACTTCAGCCCCGTGCATTCTGGGGTTTTATAACTGACCTCAGAGAGAGGGAAGAAAAGTGGCTGCTGCCTTTGACATTTCCCTCATTTCAATGGGCTGAAGGTAAGTCTCTGTCGGAGGCTGGGTCAGCTTCCATCTTGGCTCAGTGCTACTCTTTGCTTGGCATGTGAATGCAAGCTATACTGCCATCAGCAAAAGTGCTTTCTGGAGGAAAAATAAAAATCTTTAAAGGCTGTTTTATTTTTAAACACTTCCTTTCTGATAGCGGGATTCAGCAGCGCTCTGTGCAGAAACATTGACACTCAAATTCACCTGACTTCAGACATCCTTCAACTTGTACTGAATTAAAACAAATGTGCAGGAGAAATCTTTTCCCCAAAGAAGGGCACAGGAGCTGTCACGAATGAAAGTCCTCCCAGGTTGCATTTGCCTTTCTATGGTTCATTGCTACTTGGCAGCCAAAGCTAAATGCACACAAAAAATAAAATAAGTAAATCACCCTGCATTCCTGCTTTTCCTAAAACAAATAAGCAAAGTGTTGCACTCAGCAATTCCCTTTCAGCCTGAATTATAGAAATGGCCATCTTTGAGGACCATTTTTCCTGGGTGTTCTTGTCAGCACATTTGCTAGCAGCAACTGGAGACGCTATTATTCAGGCTCCCATTTAAAAGAAACCTTACTAGAGTATATACAGCCATCTGTGGTTCCAAGTGATTCACAACATTAGTCAACCATTAGTCAACCAAGAGCTTACATTTTTGGGGAGAAAACGAGATTTCTGAAGACATAGATTAAATACTTTTAACATATACAAAAATGTTTCAGGCCGAGGGGCTGCAAGAACCAGTGAAATATTGATTGCTGCCTTTGAAAAACACTTTAGAATAATGACAGACAGGGAATTACAATCCTATTACTATACCAGTAAGGCTCTGTAGCACGTATATCTAAAGCACTAGAGATGCCAGTCACAGACCAAACCATCATTTTCCTAGATAAGACAAGCACACTAGAGACTCATCTGTTATTAAACCTACTGTTCCTCAAAGCCTTCACCCTCAGTTGGAGTCTTCTTACGAAAGAAAAAAAAAACAACCCAAGAAACAGTTGTATATATCTCTTCAGTATCTTGTGCTTTACTTTGACTACATTCCTGGTTGCCTAGAAACTCTCTAAAATAACTGGAGTTTCCTCTCCTTTTTTTTTTTTTATTTTGCCCCAACTGTTAGTTAGATAACAGATTAATCCAATCACATTTGCTTGTGTCAGAAACCTGAATGACTGGTTCAGAACCTGTGAAGTGTTTGCTCCTTGTAACCCAGGAGCCAGGCTCTGCCAATGGCCTTGTTATTATAACCATGGAAATTCCAGCCTACATCTGTTTAGATCAATGGAGATGACTAAGGATTGCATCCCTGCTGGACAGACTGCATTTATCTGTGTCGTCAGTTTCTATAATTAGCAGGACATACACTTTACATCAACCAATCCACAGCTCACATGTGACTTCAGGACTGTAGTGTTTGCTTTAAAAAAATCCCCTGCAGTGTTTATATTTAATAGCTGTAATACCAAAAGGCTGGTTCTGATTTCCACTAACATTAACACAGTGGCACCAAGAAAACCTTCCAAAGTGGTTTAGTTCCATTTTCCACCCGCAATCTCTTATTCTGCTGGGCACAATGAAAATGGATAACTCTTACACTTTTGGGGACTTCAGCTCCACGTGTCAACCTGCATACCAGATGTTGGAGGAATCAATTACCTAAGACTGCTATTGTCAAAAAAGAAAACAAATAAGCCTCAAAGGAGCAGAGCAGCTGACGCTTTCATCTGACAGTGCATCACTGAACAGCCGTCCCGATCCCCACAGGTCTTTTAGGAGCCTGTTAGCACCATGCAGCAGATCTCAAGCTGGAAGGCTGTGCACAGCCAGCTCGGACAGCGCTCAGCCCCATTCACTTCCTATGGGTCACGTTTCTCAGCAGTTCTTTCCTCTTAAATGTTTATGATAAAACATTAAGACAAAACTCAGACTTCCTCCCACAGTCATCCAAAGCAACTTTCTGGAGTCAACTATTCCAGCTTCCAAGTAAGCTTCAAATTAAGGGAGTAATCCCCCATCCATACATTTTTACCTGAATTAAAGCGGCTTAAATAGTTATGCGCAGCATTAGATGATAAAGCAGCATTTACATCCTTCAGAGCCACTCTTCTGTGCTGTCATTAGTTCTTGACAGAATAAATCCTACCTCTTTCCTAAATGAAACGTTTTTTAGAGATTTTAAGCAGTATTACTGTGAGATTTTTTCCTAAGTGTTTTAAAAAGTACCTTTAGGGGTATGAAAAGTGACTCACACATCATTCAATAGCAGGTGAAACTGAGCAAGAGTGACTTAATTTCCATGTAATTTTCCATTCTTATCAAGCTTAGCTTATTCAGGTCTGATTAATTAATGCCTGTAAAGTGTTCTGAAAATATATAATGCTACATAAATACTAAATAATAACAGCACACTTAGAAGTAAAAATAATTTGTTAATTTGCATAGAGTTTTAGGAATTAGCATTTATTTTCCCTTTGTAAATGTATCTATCCTATCCCT
Source organism: Odontophorus gujanensis (assembly GCA_013399175.1). NCBI lineage: Eukaryota > Metazoa > Chordata > Aves > Galliformes > Odontophoridae > Odontophorus > Odontophorus gujanensis. The sequence goes on along the minus strand of VXAB01005912.1, from coordinate 621,508 downwards.
TTCAGCTATCAGAAAATGTGCCAGCAGTTTCAGGACAATGTGGTATTATGTCTTTTACGTGAGACAATTTGTGGAAAAAGAATTTAGAATTATTTGTGATGTTGTGTTTCTAGAGGACCACAGATATATCCTCGTTCCCTCTCAGCAAGAATCTAGTTGTGCTGCTTCTGGGATTAAAATAATCAGAATTATTCCAATTTGAGGGGTTGCTACAGTTTGGGGAGCTATGTGTTTTCTCAGTCTGTTGTCCAATGCCCTTAAAATTTGACTGTCCACTTCTAAGGCTGTCTGAAAAAGGCAACAGAAAGAATCACACATTTCCCTACATCTTTATATTGGGGCATCTTATGACACCTCCTCTCAATACATGTATTTTCATGCTTCTGATGCTATATGAGAGCAGGGCTATACATATATCCTATTACGAAATTCTAACAATAAGATTTTCTTGCTCAGAAGGGGTACGTTTTCCAGTCCAGCTCTATCTACAGAAAAAAGACCTTCCAGGAACAGAAGAGGGGCTATTCGTATCAGCACTTCCAGGACACACGCTGTCCTTTAGTTTATAACACAAACAGGAGGTAGGATGGGTATGGAAGACTCTGAATCCCCTTTGATCATCTCAGCATAAGTCAATGAAGAGTGAACACCAGATAAAATAAACAATCTGTTTCTAAAATGGTGTAAAATGCACACAGCAATACCATCTGGGATCAGCTCCTAAGCAGGGTTGGAAGCAGTGCCAGCGGTACAGTGAGTGCTTCACACTTGGAATTGTTTTTGAACCAGTGCTCATCACCTGCTAAGAGGTACTAGGACCATGTATGGGCAAACAGAAAGGGCAGTTCATGTGTGTTCCTTTGTTTCAGAGGTGCCATTTACCCCCTTATGTCCTTTTGAGGCCTCAAAACAATCTTCACATAAAACCCAATGTTTTTTCCCACAAGGCTTTGGTTGGTTCCTCTCCAAAACAGGTCTCAGCAGCTGTGGATGATGGAAATGACAGCACAGCTCAACGAGAGCCTTCCCCACCACTACCCTCTAATAAGTGCTATAGGACTGAAGCTTCTCAGCAAGTATCTGATCTAGAGGAGGAGATAAAAACAACTCCACAAAGAAAGCTGGTCCTTCCTGCAGCACTGGGGTTATCATGGCTGTCACCCAAACCCACTCCTGACACAGCAGTAGGCTGCATGCAACTGTGACCATCCATTTGCCATTTCTCCTTCCTTTGCTGTGTCAGCCAGCAATGGTCTGCATTCCCACTGCATCCTCCATGTGTACTTTCCTACTGAACACAACGCCTACACTGCCCACCCTGAGGGAGAGAGATGACTTTCAGGAAGCAAACCCTGAACCACTGGACTACACCGTTTCCATCTGGCTGCCGTTCCCCTGGAAATCCCAACAGCCTGACCCCGTGCAGCTGTGGAAATGGGAGGTTTCAATTAGAAGGAGCTTAAGGACCTGGGGAGAAGCGTCCAATGATGCAGAAAAAGGACTCTTTTCCAGCATTAAATTTTGTTTCATTTTCTCTCATTAGTGCTAATGTTTTATTTATCTTCACATTTTGAACGTGCTGAATTTGGCAATAAATCAGTTAAGAAATTTATTACATGGAGGATCATCCAAATGAAAATGGATAGTCTGGGGCAATTCCCAATAGCCCGTGATTGTATTTAAGTCCTCCTCTTTCAACTAAAATGAAAATAAAATCCCCCAGCTTATTTACAGGTACCTCACAGACAGAATGAAGCATAGAGCAGTTGACAGACCAGTATCTCACCTGGAGACCCTCCCTGGCCATGCTGCCTTCTGTGCACCTCAGAACAGTGCCTATTAAAGTGCTTCTGATTCAACACCAAAGGATTAGCCAGAAATGAGCTGCAATATCAATTCATTACAGCAAGATTGTCTGCTAATAAGGAGCTATTTTTTGCTAGACAATGTGCAAAAATCAGCTCTGTCTTCACACAGAAACCCCAAAGCAAAAGAAAAAAAAAAAGAAAAAAGCAACAAAAAATGCCTCTCAAGCTTGCTACAAAATGTAAATGTTAAGAACATCAAATTTTATGTTAAGGGCTTCATAAACCCACTAAAGCAAGAAATCAGCTCTTTTCATCAAGCTATTATTCAAATGTTACCATGCAGTCTGCCACATCTTTATCTAGAAGAAAAAAAAATAAAAATCAGGCTGTTAATGAGGAAAACATCCCCACTGCTGTTTCCAGAGCCACCACCATGCAATGACAGAGTAAGTCATCTGCGGCTCTTTCTGTTTTCTACCGCATGTTTAAGGAAGCAGCACGGAAAACAAACTCATGATCAACTGCAACAATAGAACAGATACTCCAAACAGTATGGATGCAGATGCCTTCATGTTAAAAGGCCCAAAGCAGCCTACAGAAGTGCAGACATCTTAGAATGATGGAATAACAGAACATCCCGAGTTGGAAGAGACCCACAAGCACCACCCAAACCCAAACCCTAAGTCTGAGAGCAGCATCCAAATGCTTCTTGAGCTCCTTTTGTCCCTGTCTGGGCAACACAGTGCCATAACATGCACCAGACAGTGACAATTAAGTGGAGCAGCACTGCAAACTGGCAGTCATAAGGGGATGAATTGCAAATACAAGCTGCTGCTCCTGCCATTAATGCCATCAGTTCTTCTCTCAGCCTGGGGTCAAGCCAGCGAGGGATGTTTACATGCAGCAGCAAGTAATCGCCCACATGAGACCCCCAATTAAGGGGTAAGGTCATAAATCTATAAAAGTTTTTTGCTCTACTCCACAGTTACCTTATAATGACAAATTGTGTGAGATTAGCTCCACTTCAAATTCAGGTTTTGCCTCAGATTTTGTCCAAGGACATTTAGAGATAGCTTAAAGCAGATGCCGTGACTGCGAAGAGATGAAGTGAAGCCCTGGCCAAACCCTGGCAGAGACAGAAGCAAAGCTCTGATCCAGCACTGACAATGAGCTTTGGGGTTGGATCTGCTTTTCCTTTATACCCACAGTGTTCTCCATGGCACAAAACCTGTGCTATCCATTTGGAACCAGCAAAGCTATGTGCAAGTCAGTTCACGCACCACATTGTTTTTATTTTATATCTGATTCATCATCGCTACTTGATAATATTCCATCCACACAATTAGAGGTTTGTTTCATCTCCTCTAGTCATGCTTACTGTTTACTAAAAGAAAATTCTCTATTGACTTTTCCACACATCATTTCTCCTCTATCCCTCGCTGTCAGTAAGTGTAGCCTTTGGCAGTAGGAACTGGAAATAAGATTTATTTAGGGCCTTGTTTACCTTTAGAAGTATCTTCCCTTGTTTTTTTGCCCTACTAGGAGAAGCCAGCGGCCATGCAGAGGAAAATACCAATATTCCTTGGTTAATTAGTAGAGTAGAAAGAAGACCAACATAGACAGAGAGAAAGATCAGAAAAAAACAGTTCACCCTTCAGAACTGCCTAGCTCAAATTTACAGAGCTACTGTTACTCTAGTTGTACTCCAGAACATTCCCACTGAAATCACTGCATTGGTGTCAGCTTGAAGCTTCAGCACTAAAACAAATGTCCATCAGACCCAAATGTCCACAGACCCCTCAAGAATAGATGCACTTAAGAAGTAGATACTTTAGTTTGTTTGGTTTTAAATAAATCATCAGCTTTGAGCTTTCTGAACCTATACACCTTAAACTCTGCCTGGAAAACATGTCCAGCACCTAAACTTTCACCAAGGATTTTGTCCTTTTCCTGTAATTCCAAGAGGACCTTTTGTTAAACGGGTACTTTGCAGCTCACTGGTCTGTGTGGCACTCGAGGGAAAAGCAAAGCAGTAACCAGTCCAGTTGTTTGGTTTAGCAATGAAGTTTCTCCTCACTTGCATGATAATTTATTTCATTGAAAATGTCCCAGCTAATTGCAACATTCACCCTTAGAGCACATGCACGGCAGTCACATTAATACTCCAGAAGACAATGGCTCCAAAGGAGCTATTACCATGTACCAGGCCAATAATCCACAAACAGTAAAGGATTTACACAAAAGACTCAAATGGTTTCCTAGGAACCATTATGGCATATCAGGTAAATAAAATATTATTGAAAAGTATTTTTTGCATTTAAATCATTTGCAGCAGGTACATAGGAAGTAGCACATAATAAAATGGTTCACGTTCCCCTGAATACTAATGAGAATCAACGGAAACCTTTAGCAAAAAGAAGCAGCAGAAGTTACTTACCATTGCAAGAGGAACAATTCCTGAAAACACAGTTCGGCTGACAAAGATCTCAGAGACCACCAGTTCACTCAGAGAATCGTCCCGAGGGTATTCCACCTGCCAGGTGATTTGCTGGGCCCCCGCCAGGCTGCTGGTGTTGTCGATCTCAAAGTCCATCTGCAGGATCTCGTAGGAGGTGATGTTTGCTCTGGAAAAAAAAAAAGAAAAAAAAATTGTCCATAGAAGAAATATTCTTGGGATGTTACTGACAAAATATATTCCAACTTTTTGTTTCAACAGAAGATTTACCATTAAATTTAACATGCAGACTTGAAGACAAAAGCCTAAATTGAGCTATACACTGGGTAATAGCCATCCTTTATAGATAGGTGACAGAACATCTTTTAGCTCCCCGACGTAGAGTTGTCTTTCCTATTAAACTCAAGCATTCCTTCTGTGTAATCACAAAGAACATATAGAACAAGCCCCAAACCCTGGGAACTGCACTGTATAGATGTTGCTGAATTACTCAATGTAACATTATTATAACAGTGCTGCAAATATTAATGCTCCAAAACAACAGAACTGACCATTCCTCATGCTGTACCAGAAATGAGCTTTTCTGGAAAAGTAAGTCTTTCAATCCCAGACTTGTCTTTATCTCATTGAAAAAAACTGATTTGCAGAGATTAGTTTGATGATAAATGTGGGGTGGGCTGTCCTTGTTTTCAGTTCATGAAAGTATTCTTTGCATCAGTGATGTTGACTTGTAATTCTGCAGTGATCATTACAGATTTCTCATCTGAGAATTAAAAGTTTAAAGGTAAAAAAAAAAAACATTACATTCAGAGATGTGCTAAAAAAATAACTTCTTTTTTTTCTTAAAACAACACCACCACTTAGCACTCTCCTCTGGTCCAACGCTACGTAAATACTAATAATTAATCCTCATATTAGAAAGTCAGGCACTCTAATCTTTGAGTTACAGGTAAGAAAACAGACACCAAGATTTAACCAACAGCAATCAACATACCCATAAGCAAGGGCCTGTTTAGAAAGTAGATCTTTATGCATCCAGGGCTTTACTGTTGTATAAAAGAAGGTACTTTACAGTGCTGCACCCCAGTTCCTGCCCCAATCCTACACGTGCTTGCATATGTAGCACTGAGCATCACCCCTCTCTGTATTTCCACCCTCTGTCCTGTCCCATGGCACATTCTTGGGATATGTAGCAGTGATCCAAGAGCTGTGCTCATAGCAAGCTGCCGTATGCTGCTACAAAGAACAGACACTTAAACATTCTCTTCCTCTTCCTAACTGCACAGAGGAAAGAAACTGTTTTTGCCATATGTTTTTGAAGGCACATTGTAAAGAGAAAAAATCTGAGCAGGAATTATTGATTTTCATGTTTTCTTTCTGACAAGAAACAACACAAACATATGCTTCAATGCCTGGAGGATAAATATTTTCCATGCTGACAGAAGATAATATCCACCTTCAGGCAAAACTAGAAGCATCTTTGGGTGGCCAACCAGGGAACCAGCAAAACTCTATAAGAGAAATACTATTGCACATTGCTATGGATGTAATTAAGACTGTTCTGTTAAAAAGTGTAACCACTGTGGGCACTACAGTGGCGCACTCAACTTCATGGTTTTCCACTTATCACTTCTGGCAGTTTGTTTTATCTACATTACATAAAATGAATTTGCTCGCAATGCAGAAATAAAACGTTGAGATGAGCTTTACATCAACTATAGATGTGGTTATTAGCCCTGTTAAGTACATCTGGATCTGCAGTTGAGGTTCAATCTGTTCGAGCCAATAGTTGTCACTCACAAACACCCATAAGCAGCTTCCAATTCTGAACAAACCACCAGTGGAAGGTTTTGCTTTGGATTCATCACTGCAATAATGTCCAAATAATGTCAGGTCAGTCTGCACTGATGGATCAAATCTGTATGTCCCACTGTTGGGCCTTTGCTCTGTCTGTCATGCATTCAAGTACTCCTTTCATCATTTTTCTTTCATACATTCCCAAGGTAACCATAATAATGATTTTATATTTTTATGGAACACCAGGACTCAGATCTCTGTAAGAAGAAAATGTGTGTCTTGCCTATATAAGCAAGCTGAAGTAATGCCTGGGAGTAAATGACTCCTACCCCTACAAACACGCAAAGACCTTCACTGCATCCTTAGCAAAGCAAGGAGTCTTCACTGGAGAGCTACACCAGACAAAAGTTTCATGTAAAGACAGACATGACCATGCACTGCTGGGTTGGAAATGAGCAACAACACAACAGAAACTTTCCTCAGATCCAACTGATGGTACATGCACACTGCAGCAGAGCTGACTTCCCAGACATGTGACAGTCCTGCTTCCAAGGAGAATCCTTATAATTGCCTGAACAAACAACAGGGCTCACCAACTGCTTTCTGTTTTATCTCAGTAGCAAAGCATGTAACGTGAGATAGTAATGCTAAGGGTCCATTTCTCATTTGGAGTTCTGCTGAAAGACCTATTGTATGCAGCTAGCTTTCACTCATAGAGTTTCTCCACCGACAGTGTAGCTTCAGCAAACAAGCACTCAACTTTCTGCACCCCTTTGTACACCAGCAGGTTTCCAGTTACCTCCAGAACAGCAGGTCAATGGGTTTTCTCAAAGCTATGGGCTCTTTTTTTCCTCCTCAGGATAAAGACTCAGCTTTCAAGCAATGCCAAGCGTGACAGTATCTGGGTCACAGAGTACCCCCATGAACTAACACACCTTTGTTCTGAGCCACTTCCTGGGTTACAGCTGTAACAAAAACATGATAAAATCTGAAAAGTTTTCTCAGAGTAGAGTTTTTCTGCTCACCACTGCATCTCCTGCAGAGGCTTCTTTCCTAGCAAGAGGATTGGTACTATCTTAATGCTTCTTGCAATTTATTATCCTTCCTCTACAATACTGTGTGGGAGATCACTGCCTTTTCCAGTGAAATTGAAGGAAGTTGACCAAGTAAAAACAGAATTAAATTAAATCATAAGCAAGACCTTAAAGGTTAGCATTTACTTATATCAGCTCCATCCACTGATAATGCCACATCACAATACCTTCATCTAAATTTCTCTCCTCGATACTCAGTACTGTGCTCCTTTTTCAGAGGAGTTAACCCACCCTGACATGGCCAGTCCCCAGCTTTTCCTTGGTGTGTCTTTTAGCAGGTGACTGATGCTGGTCCTTGTGGTCACTGTCAAAGTGTAAATGTTTGGTGAAAACAAAACACTATAAGTGGGAAAACCCACTAACAGAGGAGATGATGACTGTAACTCATGCTGTTATCAGTTGTCAAATTCCCAAACCATATTTTATCATTCATCCTATTTCAGCTTTTTCTTGAGACTTATTCCATTTTTCTCTTAAGTAAGTCTGCACTACGGGGAAGAGCCTGATGGAATCTAAGGACTATAAATCACTTCCCCTTTCCACATCTTTCTTCTCTTTTTAGTTTAATACTTCTGTTGGCCAGTAAAGTCTTTCCTCAGTTAAGAAGGATTTTGCCAAACCTCAGTTTGAGTTTAGAGGAGCAATAAAAAATAAAAAGTCAAAATTACTTTTATAAAAAAAGATTATTTCCTGCAAGCACAAGGAAAAGACCTTATAATTTTAGGCAGCTGGCATGGTTGCTAATAAGTCCATTTCTATGGAAATGAGTTCATAACTATTAATTTTGCCTGCTCCTGATCTATTCTTGATGAGCCTTTCAAATTTAGAAAAGCGCTTCATGATTCTCTCAATTTGGTAATTACTGACTCCCTTTGATGAATCCAGCCCAGTATTTCAGACATGAGACATTCATTAGACATTTTTCTTTCTGGCAAGAGGAGAAAAAGAAACCATGGCCTTGGATTTATTTCCTCTCCCAAACTCCAGAAAGTAAATCTTCTTCCTCCTTTTGCAATTTATAGTACTGTTTGTGTACTTACACAACACTGCCTTTGGTGCTGGAAACACCACCACTAAGCTCTGACATTTGGGCACAGTTTCCTGATGTCACACCTTGTCCACTCCACCAGGCTGAAGCTGAAGTATTTCCTCTGGACGTTAAGCCAGAAAGCAGCTTGCACCCACCCACCTTCTCCATCAAAACCACTCTCCCAGCAGAACAGAGCGCAGGCTGCACAATGAACTACAATAATAAGACTTGGGTTTCAAGTGCTCCTAAGCACCTTGGAGAGCTCCTCCATTCCTGCATTCAGGTGCTTTTTTAGCCCTTCAAGAATGGTGAGAATCTCTATCTGTTACCTTGTCACATGTATTCTGACGGATTCTCTTCCTGAATCTGCTAGTATATGCAAAGAGTAAGAAATATATATATTTTTAAAATCTGAATCTAGAAAAAAAAAGCCATTATTCTGCTTCTCTGCATTTATTATCTTATTAGTAATTAATATGGAACAGCATAGGCTCATCTTACAAAATCACAGATTACTCTGAACGTTCACTGTAGCACTAATATCAATCATTTCTGTAAGAACTGCAAAATCACCTGGCATTGTAAAGCTAAAGAATTACATTTATTCCTAATTTTTGTCAAAGCACAACATGGGATTACTGAATTAAGTACCCGAACAGTGCACAGTGATGGATGTTGTGGTGGCAGTGGCAGTCTAAATAGTTAGCAGCTACCACAAATAAACAAACACCTATTATTAGCCATAAATATTTGCAGTGCTAACCCAACGGAGGAGCCTGCCCTGCATAACTTCACAGAGAAGGAAATCTGGCCCCCATCACCACTGCACTGACAACTTAGCTGACAGCCAGAACCTTCTACTGGTGCTGCTGGCTACCACAAGAAATCATGAGCTTCAGCCATTCATAAAATCACTAGAGTAAGAAGAGGTAAACTAACTGTTTACGAAGCACACGGCAGTGTAAATAAACTCATAAAAAACAGAGCAGACACAAGGTAATTGAAAATAATAAAATGTCTGGTATCGTGTTGCCTGCGAGTCTTCTCAAGGTTAATAATGATCAATTCCACTCTCACTGACAAATTGTCATCAAATTCAATGAGAACAGAATTATATAAGCAAAGTACATTAGTTTATAAAATATTTCAGTGATACAGGTCTCACTCCTTTGATCTCAGGGGGATTAATTTCACAAGGATGGCTTACCAAAGAACAAACACTTACCAGAGGAGAGTTTTCAACAACTGATTGGAAATGCTCAAAACCCTAATTTTCTACTGAAGTCAAATGAAGCAGCAGACAGACAGGATCTCTTGGGGAGAAGATTCAGACTGAAGGTCTTGACCTTTTTCCCCTTGAGGAAATTAAGACTCCAGTAGTCCAAAATGAAGGAAATGAAACACAGTGTCTCCTAACAGAGCAGCATCCAGTTTATGATTTGCAAAGATTTGCATATTGTCAGCCCTTATTACCTTGCTGAGTGTTGCTCTTCACAGACGTATGGGCTATGCAAACAGCTATATAGGATAAAACCAAGCAGCTACATCTGTTAAGAATGCATAGATTGACAGAGCAGTTTTTAATAATCTAGTAAAAGGTACAAAAATGAACCAAAGAAGAAATTTTTGTTTGAAATACACCACCAAGACCAGGTATTATTCATGGTGTTTTTGCTTAGTCAACATTTTCCCACGACTGAAAACAACTGATCTAGATAATGAGGAAACCTTTTAAGATTTTCAGCTTCTTCCACTGCCAGTTCACAACTGTGCTGCTCACTAACAACTCACAATAACTTTATTTGATTTTATCAACATCATCATGACAACCCTGGAGACAACTGAGACAATTGCATCAATTATTTTTATTTGCTTCTACCCTTTAAAGGTGTACAGAAATTCTTCCAGTAAAAGAGTCCTTAGATACTATTTTAGTTAGCCTTTAGCAAAACAGAATTTAAAAGAACCAAAATCAGTCTGGATGTAATCGGTACAGTCCATTGCTGGGTACTGGGACTCCATTTGCTCCTTTGTTATAGCTCTCCCTTTTGAAACAGCATGTAGGCTTTTGGGGTTTATAAAAGCACTTTGATTGCACTGAATATTTTCCTGACTACTATTTAGAGCCTCTTTATTGCTGTGCTGTGTATTTCTTGAAATAAAGCTCCTCTGCCAGGAGAAAGCATCTTGCTGGGGTGTATAACAAACCCATCCAATAAGAAACTGGAGCCAAGGTTTAGCTGATGTTGGATGCAAATATAGAGGGAGCTATTTTTGTATAAAAATAATAAATCATTTTTTTGATGAAAGACTTGCGCTGAATTCTAACCAGTTAATAAATACCAGTGCCCAAATGGTGGTTAGAATTTTTCTCTTAACTGTTCAGAAATCCTTACATATTTACATACCATAATCACATGGTGTACTTTCACACCATTGTGCAAGCAGCTGAAATACACCATAGAACAGTGATGGCTTTTAAAGCAGCCAATGACTAAACTTTCAAGACAATAAATTCAGTGATATAAGAACTTCTTTGCAATGTGTAACTTCCATACAAAGAACATCTCCCTCCAGAGACTCTCAAAAGACCTTAAAATGAACAAGAGTACAATTTTGGAAGACACTTCTTTTACCATTTTCAGTACCATGGTTTAATAACCCAAGGCATGCATACATTCAGTCGAGCTGCAGACAATATCAGGGTAGAAAACACCACAGTTAACCTTCAGATAGGACAGTGAATAATCTGGGTCAGGGAATAGATGGTGCAGCCACTGAATATACGGTTACTTGTTGCTGGAAATCCACTGCCATGCAAGGGGACAGGCTCAGTCTGTTGGTAAAGTCACCACCTTACAGCCTAAGAAAAGTGCTTCCAGCAGGTAATTAAGCAGAAGAAAAAGGCTGATCTCTCAGATAGCTCCTCCATCCTTCTACTCCAGGTTAGTGGCTACCAGCTCAGCACAGTAAAGATGCTTCACTCCATCTTGTTCTTCGCCAGCCAATGATGAAATGGAAGAAATGTAATAATAGTTCGATTTTCCTGATCAATTACAAATTTACCTTAGATTATCAGGAAGAACAACTCTACATGACAGTTCCTGAGATCATACCTCTATGCGAGGTTCCTGGATCTCACTCAGATTCCTCATCTCCCTGAGTGGAGTGAAGAGCTTGGTTATGAAAGGATTCATCAACCCTTTCTCAACCTACATCTCCAACAAAAAGCTTCCTTGGCATTCTAGTACCTTAAAATTTCCATGTGGCTGACATTTATGTAGGAATTGACCAAACTCATTCATATACACCAAGTGTACGGCGTACAGAAAAACGCAACTTGTCCCGGGAGAAGTTACTGGTGATCCAGTTGCTGTTTTGATTTCAGAATCACAACTGAAGCTGGCAGCCTCGTCGCTGGGGAGAAACAGCAACCAGAGGGGATAATCTAAAGATGCAAACTCCCCACGCGCTGCATTTATGAATGAAAGGGAAGAGGAGACAGACTGCAGATGGTAGCACTCACATACCTAATTCACTGGAGGATGCATGAAAACAGTGACAAATGATGCTCTGCTCTTGAGGACTTTAAAAGCCTAATGTGACATCCTGAACTTAATCCTCAGCTTAATGGGCAAAGGGCGGAAACGAACTAGCAGCGGAATGCCAAGCAGTCAGCAAGGACAATGGAAAGTTAAAAAACAATGGTTTGTTTCTAAACTTGCTACAGAACTCATGAATCCGCTCCAGAAGATACTGTAATCCCACCTGCACAAAATAAAGAACAAATCAAAGCAGGAACCTGGGCAAGAATTATTTTCTTCCTCCTACATTCTGTTCAGATTTGAGGAGTAAGCATCTAATGAATTAGACAGCTATCTTTGAACTTAACGTGTTCTCAGATGGAGAGAGTACATGCAGGGCTATCCTGTGGCTAGTTCACATTTCTGCCAAGAAAAACATGGCCATGACAACATGCCCAATGAAGCCAATGCAGAGATCGGAGCCATCCATCAGTGTTAACACAAACATGACTTTCTCTCCCCCACATACTTCAAAGAGACCTGGTGCACATATGATTCATATGATTGCTTTATTTTACAGTCTGATAATTATGAGAAAAAAGAGCTGAGCCTTTCCCGTTGCCATTGATACCCACTGAACAGACGGTAAAACCGTGAAAGTTAACTGGCATCTAAAAGTTTCCTGTGTTTTAATTGATAAACATGATTAATTCAGCTGAGCAAGCAGGGTGAGCAGTGTCTGCACAGTCTAAGAACAGAAAAGGGACAATCACAGTTCCACTATCTACCTCTTCCCCTTGTGAGCTGAGATCTGCTTACAGTTCTCATCTTCACAACAAAAACCAAAGCAAGAGAGAGGAACAAGCAGATTTAATGTAATCCACTCCCATGAAGCTTATTTTTTCTCCAAGAAATGAATCCAAATTTCTCCAGAATTGCCAAGATAACTCCAAATGACAAAAAGCAGGGAGGTGGATCTAGTATTTCTCTCTCTCTCTTCTAAAATCATTCCACAATTAGCTTCTAATGGCATTGTTAAGTGAGGTCAGAACAATGGTCACCACATAACATCTGCAGGTCACCTTTTTAAAGGGTAATCATTACTTTGTTACACTTGCAAGACAATGATGTCCCAACACGTGATGGATTCCCACACAGTGACAGCTAATGACATGCACTGGGTGGCTGCTGGGGTATTGTTGAGAGCTAAGGTCAGCTCATGAATTAATGAGCCTGGCTGCAAGCGAGCAATAAGCGAGGTTAATTCATTTAGGCTCTGGAAAGGAACGATTAGAAACAGAAAGGGGCAAAACGGCTTCCCAACCCACCTTCCCCACTCCCCATCTATAGAGATAAAAATGCCCCACAGGACTGCACTTCCTTGTATTTCCTCAGCAAAGAAGACTGTCTGTTGAAGTCATTCTCTCCCTCCTCCTGCCATCTCCCAGCTCTCTTCCTCCCCATAAAAGAATATGTTCAGCCCTAGAAAATTGTTTAGCTGAAATCTGCAGATTTTGTTAAGTCCTGGCATTCCCTGAGACAGTCGTATTTACACCTACCACTGCTGGGTACTCATGCTGGAAGCAATCACCTTTCAAGTTTTTTTCAGTTTCCCCTTGCAAAAACTTCTGAGATCCCTCACTGCTATCAGATGTAGAGATGCATTCCAAAATAAGTAAAAGATCCAAGTTCCTTCAACCTAATTCCTAATAACCTAATTAATGGCTGGACATGATGATCTGAAAGGTCTTTCCCAACCTTAACGATTCTATGACTCCATGACTCTAATTCAAATGTTGCAACCTCAGCTCCCCACCACCTAATCCATCCCTCCACATCCATGAACCTGTTTCCAAACATCACCAAACTCCCACATCCAGCTTCCAACCTGCTAGGCCCACCAATCGTAACAGCAGCCATCGCTCATTTGGATCAACAGTCACATTTGAGCATCTCCACGGATTTAACAACACTGTCAAGAGTGTCCTTTATGTTTACTGAGAGAATTCTGTCAGCATCGGACCATTTAAAAGAGAAAAAAAAAAAAAAAGAAATGGAAAGAAAAACACGGTATGATAAGACAGCAGCTAAACATATACTGATTGCAGTAATTGCATCCATTCCTCTGTTGGAAAGCCTTGTATTGTATTTCTAATATGTGCTGATAAGTGCATTCACAACATAAGATTAACAGCCTCCAGACAAGAATGGCTATTATGTTTAACAGACTGATTAGCAAGTGACAGAGCTGCAAACTGTACTCCTGGTAAATCGGTTGCTTTTAAATTACAGCAGCGTTTTTATGGTCCCATTTTTAAAATGCAACGGTTTGTTACACATATGCAGTGTAATTCCTATCTGACAATAAGTAAGAGAGGACAGCAAGATTTTAGCTTTTAATCTTCAGATCTCAATTAAAGTGTTGCCTATTTTCTTTTTAATTACAGTAAAATCTGCGCTGTACGTGGCACTCTTTATGGAACCTCCTGGCTTAAATGTCTCCCAAACACTATCTCCAAGCTCAGGGACAGCAATTCTAGCCAATATCTTTTTCAAGTCCTACTTCATTCAAGCTGCCATTTTTGTGCCTCCACCAACCCTACTCACCTCCTGGAACAGAAACCAAAGCACAGAGATCATTCAGACTTGTTCCTGCTACGACCAGGTCTGCTTACACCTCAAGTGAACGGAGCTCCTAATTAATTCCCTGTATTTTCTAACAGCAAACTGTAGGATTTAGGCACATAGCTCCTTGCGGTGCTTCTGAAAATCCTGCCATCAAATGTGTGATTCTGTTTTTGTTGACTGCTCTTATTTTTCTCGCTGTAACATATGAGAGCACCAGTCTTGGATTTGGGCCCTCTGTGTATTTCGTACAAACACAACTATAAAGGCAGTCCTGACCCCATAGAGCGTGCAGTCCACAAGACAGAGAGAAGAGAGATACAACAATCTGCAAGGCTTTAAATTCATACCCAAAACAGAAACCCTTTAAGCATGAATTTATCTACAGACTTTCAAGCTCAATGACATCATTCACTTCAGACCAGTTTATTTATAACATAAAGCTTAGTATAACTTGTAAGGAGACAGAATAAATGAATTTGTTCTATCACAGAACTACATCAGATACAATACAGATGGCTCTGCTACCATGGTTAAAAATAACCTACACATTTTGAAATCAGCTCAAGGCATTTATCAAATTAGGAAACTGGTGAAGGAGGATGTCTAGCTTGTATACTGTAATTGGAATATTCACCCAGTGATTTGGTGCTTTTATTAATTCTATCGCATGTTCAGCATTTAGTCCTGGATAGACAATGGAACTGGGAGAACTCAGTTCCCCAAACTTTGTTAAACAGCACGAAAGAATAACTTGAGGTTGTTTTCCAAATGTAGAAAAGAAGGGGGGGAAACCATCCAAAGAGTCGTAGAGTGCTTAAGGTTGGAAAGACCTCTCAGATCTTCAAGTCCAACCACCAACCTCTCCCCCCCATACCCACTAACCATGTCACTCAGTGAGACAGCTACCCTTTCCTCTAAGGGTAAAATACTTCAGAAACAAAACCACTGTAAAGCAAACCCAGCATGCTGGCTAAGCAGCCCAACACTTCATGCTGGATGTAAAAGGAAGATTGCAATTAATAGGTCCCAAGCGGAAAGCCCTACAGTTAATTAATTGTCAGTGAGGTTGCACCACAGAAGTGTCCTCATTGATCATGGCTTCCTCATGCATGGTCCTGGAGCCATCCACTTGCGTTTCCCAGCTAACCTGGAGCAGGCAGGGAGACAAAGTGCAAATCCCCCCCACGGTCCTGCAAGTACTGCTGTCTGAGGAATGAAATTCATTTCCTTCGCAGCTTTCATGGCTCTTGTTCTCACATTCCACCCACAGATGGAAATTAGGTGTTGACGTTTGCTGAGAACTTATTTACTGAAGAATTTAAAGCAAGATTTTTGAAGGAGCTCTGACTTCCTTTTCTACCAAGCTGCAGCAAACCCTAGGGTCTCCAGGTCCCCAGATGCCTCTGTGTCCTCTGCAGCCCCCGCCTGCTCCCAGTGCATCGTATTCCTGCTCCCTGGGGGCTTTCTGCAGAGCCTATCTCACTGCCAGCTTCAAGCCACATCTTCTGGATTTTAATAATAGTTCCATGTCCAGGTCCTTGTACAGTCACCTGTGGTCAGAACACCAACAGAATTCTGATCTACTACCAGTTATCTGACCAAGAAGTACATAGGATATTACTCCCCAGAGCAGGCGTTCAGAGTACAGGGCAGGACCACATAGGAAGCTCAAACTTAAGAAGTCAGTGTGAGTTTTGCAGCTGAGATCCGTGGGCAGATGATGAAGATCTGTTTTCATCTAAATCTAATACTTTTTTCCTGAAGGGAAACGCACATTTTAAAAGATCAACGTATAATAACTTCTGGCCAGAATATCAAGTTCAAAGTTTACTACTGCCTTTACAGGATGCATTTACAAGGCAGAAAGATACCATTAGAATTCATAAGATCCACACAGTGGACTTACTGCTTATTAAGATAGGTATTAGCTGCCTCCTCCTACTTCAATTTATCAGCAGCACCATGCCCATATTTTGTTTTCAAGAGGATTACAACAGCACATCTAATAGTACAAACGTTTCCGCAGGTAATAATTGAAAATGAGATCAGTTGATAAACTGCTTTGATAAGGATCCCAACACATTCAGAGAGAAAAATATGACATGCATCCCTCTGGTTTTGCTCCTTCGTAGTGACCTCAGAAGTGAACAGAAATTGCTTCTCATCCACTCCTGCTCATCTACAGCCCACCCTCAGTCCCTCCAGACACTCCTGCTCACAGCATCCCTCCTCTTGCTGCCTCCACCTCCATCTCTGAAACATCAGAGGAGAGGGGGAAGAAGAACAATTTAAGAAAGCAAGGGAAATTTCTTTTAGTGAAAAAAGAGAGGGAAAGAGAAGAGATTTAAAACAATTATTTCCAACCTCTGTTTTGTTGTTTTTTTTTTTGTTGTTTTTTTGTAATTCAAACCACTTCCCTCCAGAATCCCAACCCTCCAGAATACTTAGCACGCAATTTGGGAGGGAAGTGTCGCTTATCAGCTTTAGCTGCAAGATTTGTACTTCTGCATTCACTTTCAGCAGAGGAAATGCAGAAAAATAAAAACAGCAAAACCTTTAAACTCAGGAAGCAGGTCGGTACTGACGACACGTTGGTTCTAAACTTCCTTTTGCACTGGTCTGTACAGTTTGCATTTGGTTTATGGAATGAGAACAAGAAGATCTTCCTGAAAGCAGCCTAACCCTGAAGCTTCTTTTCTCTTGGAGAACCCTCTTCTCATTGCTCCTCTTTGTGTCCTAAGAGTTCTTACTTCTCTATTACCTTTTACACTAAGTATTTCATGTATTGACAAGCAGCATACTGTGAGCTGCAGTGCTGAGTTTGGTGGCCTTCCTCCAAAGCACCTCTTCATCTCACTGAGAACAAGCCCCCCCCCAAAAAATCTTCTCTTTCAGAAAAAAAAAAAAAAAAGGTCCAACACAACTCACATGGGACGCAGGAGCACAGAAGGGCTTAGGTTGGAAGATCATCCAGTTCCAACCTCAGTGTGAGTCCACAGCCCTGCCCAAGTCCTCGCCACAAAGCAGAAGTGGCACAGAAAGGACAAACCATGCACTTAAGTGAGGATCATCTCCTCCCTGCCCCATTTCAAGCCATATTCACCAAGTATCCAAAGTGCAGTTGGAAACCTGCTTCCAGGAAAGAAAGAATCAGGAAAAAAAACACTAAGAACATCAATCACACAAACATCTCGCAAATAACCCCAGCAGGGCACAATGTTTCTTTGGAGGTCTGCAAACATCCAAGAGATGACAATACTCTAATTAAAACGACAGGCTGCAAAATGCATTCAAATGGCTCTCTTTCCAACCCAGCCCCTGCTCACATCCTTGGCTCTGAAGAAAACATCAGGTTTCAATGAGAGTGGTTTCCATACAGAAAATACAGATAATGATGCATCCCTAAAACTGTCCTCTTTTCTTTTAATTTAAAACTGAGAGGGCCATGTGAATAAATGGGGCAAGAGGCCAGATGGTTCTGCTCCCAGAGCAATGCACAAAAACGAGGCTCATCACAAGCCTTTTCTTTTACTTGGGATTTTTTTTCATTTATTTACTCTTCTTTCTCTCTTCACTCATCTATTCATCTACCCACTGGAGTACTGAAAATTCAAGTTCTTGCTCTTCTGATTCATATTCAAATTCAAACACATATAAGCACACAGCACAGCCTTCGGTGTGAAAGTTTGAAGAGTTTTACTGTGGATTTAGGGCCTTTTTAAGTGTGTAACAAGCCAATTACAGAGGCTGAATCAGTACCTTTTAGATGAATACACAGGAAATGAGAGGAACATGGCAATAGTGATACATTTTCCAGCCTGAACTCCCAGTAACATGTGGTATATGCTATTATTTTATGTATAATGAGAAACTTGTAATGTGTTTATCTCATCAAGGAAACCACTTTTCCCCTCACTTTTGCATCCCCTGTGTGCTTAATGAAGTGGGTTTGCTTTTGATGAAGGTAAATGCATAACTAATCTCTTCTGAATGACTCCTGTGGTTTCGTCATGATCTCTATAGACGCACTCATGCCCTCAGCTTCCAACCAAGAACAACCAAGGACACCTGCTCCAAAGGCCTGAGGGTACAGGGGATTGTCCACAAAGCACCACAGATACAGTCAATGCCATTCTCATCACTGAACGTATGCACATTACTTATGCTGAGTCCCCTTCTGTCACACCCTCTGAGACCCTGCTCATATAACAAAGCAGGCCCCATCCCTCACAGCAGCCCCCAAACTCAGGTACAGGCCATGTCATGCAGCACATCTCAGACCTCGCAGGAGAGGGATGGTTTGGCCACACCGAGCTCTCTGCAGGAACCAGGTCTGCAACCACCAGATCTCTCTGGCTAAAAGCACGTGGCTGAGCCTAAGGTCTCCCAGACAGGCAATGGGAAAAGCTTTTCTGTCCGGAATGACTGACCTAGTAAATGTCCTGCTGAGACCAAGCTACTAAATGGTTTTTTTGAATGGATGCACATCAACACATTTCTGACCAGACCGATAAAATAAAAAACTCCAATTCAGAGTATACTCCCTGAAAGGAAGGCACTGCAGTTACAGTTTACTGGCTGAACACTTAAACACTTACATAAAAGCTAGGCTATCCTGGATTTCCTGCTGGGAAACCATTCTGAAAACAATTCCAGCCATCACAGAGGTGCCCCCTTCAGTGGGGCTCAGCTATTTAAGGGACAGGGGCTAAGGCCTTCTGTCCAGATGGCCCCTGCTGTCTGAATTCACTGCTTATAATAGAAGCACCAAAGGAGCTGCTAACATGGCAAGCAGCAGCTGCACAGCCACACTGCCATACCACACCTAAACTTGGAATGAAAGGGGTTTATATCCAACAGAGCACACAAGAAAAGTTTAGGGAGACAGCACACTCAATCAACCAGGACATGGGAACAAACAGCAACGTTTCTGCAAGTACCAGAGACCTATAGATATGAGAGGCATCATTTTGTGATAAGAAAGTTGTCCTCGATCCACCTAGATAATGCTCCCATTCTGGAACAGAGGAGCAATTGCTGCCAACCAAACTATCAGGACTACAATCCACAGCACAATGATGCTTTTCCTCCTGAATATAACACACCTCTTTCTTGCACCTTTCCTTCTGGCCTTTAACCTTGGAAAAAAATATATGATTTGTAATAACAATAATAAAAATGGATTTCAAATGAATAGTCCTTACAACCACTGTAATAAATTTATTAAAAATGCATTTAATTATTACCACAGCAATCTGGAAGGTGTTTTGCTATAATTAAAAGGATAATTATCTTTCTCTACTTTAGCAAACTCACAAATCAATAATTTAGGACAGCTTTGCCAGAGAAAATTTATTTGCATATATTACAAATAACACACTCTCATGATATGATCACTTTGGATCTGTAGATCCAAACCCACAAGCTTGACTTGCTTGAGGAAAAATACTGTTTCAATGACCAAAGTAGGACCCCAGAAATCTCCAGCTAGGGTATAGTCCTTACTGGTAATGCTGGGAGCTGCCTTGTGGCCACAAACTTACCTGCTCATGATTAGTACCATATACAGAAAGAGTACTGAGTACCTCACTCGTGCACAGACCTACATGCTACGGTCATTCATGAAAGCTTCTTAGAAAATCACTTCCAAAGCCAAATGATGTGCTCAAATCACAAGCAGCTCACAAACAGCCCAAACCAAGCAGAAGGAAAACAAAGCATTTGCTACAAATTGTACCTCCAGCTCCAAAAATTACCGAGAATAACTCACCATTATGTTTTGGTTTGTCACCTGCTATGATACAGTACCGAACAAAAATATTTGCTGAAGAAAAAATGTATCCTATTTAGAGCCCCATTCAGCAACGATGTTATAAGGTTTGCTGGTGTAGGTCACAGATGAAATACAGACCATGAATAGGGTTGCTTGAAATATAGATCTCTATAAAGAGTATTATAAAGCTGGTGCTGTCTGGAAAACTGACATGTCTTTTTTAGATAGAAACAACAGACACATGTTTGTATCTCAGTTGAAATAGAGAAACTTATAAAGGCTGCAAAGGGAGACAAATCAAAATTAGAACAAAATCTGAACTGCAAGGGTGTTTAGTATGTAGTTATTTAAGCAAAGTCATAGAGTCATTTAGGATGGAAAGATCATCCGGTCTGACCATCAGATCACCTCATTTGGACATCAAAGATCCTTAGGAAGTTGCATAAACAAGCTTAAACTTAGGTTCAGTTTCTGGGGGAGAAAGAAAGAACTAGTGTTAGATCAGTAATATACGTTAGTATGGCTCCTTTGCTTCATCTATGAGGTATGTAATATTAATTGTATAACGTTGAAGCAGGACAACGTTATTTATAGCAAAGAGTCAAGAAAAAAGCACCTGAAGATTTGATGAGCACAGGCACTGAACAGTCAAAGATGAAGCATGATTTTCCAGTGGGAAATATTTGCAGGGCTGTAAGAGTCCAGGCAGGACTCAAGGCACAGATCCCTGTGGGTTAGCACTGAGTCTCTTGCAAGTGCAGCTTCCCAGCAAAGGAGAAGCCTGAAGCCCATGTCAGTACATGTGCAGTCTGGCACCACCACGCCTTGTGGCTGCCAATTTGAGATTCCCATGGATGGCAGTGTTCAGCAACACCAGTGACCATCTGTTTCTTCCTCCTCCTTCTCCTCCTCTTCCTTCTCTTGCTTCTACTTAACTCTCTCTATAATAACTGAGATATCCTGGAAGCAA
Source organism: Odontophorus gujanensis (assembly GCA_013399175.1). NCBI lineage: Eukaryota > Metazoa > Chordata > Aves > Galliformes > Odontophoridae > Odontophorus > Odontophorus gujanensis. Next base: position 600,429 of record VXAB01005912.1, on the reverse strand, counting down.
AGGGAGTTCAGAATTCACAGTGAATGATGCAACATCTGCTGATTTAATTCCCAGTAAAAGGAGGGGAAGACAGGTTTTGAAAGAGGGTGTAACGTAGAGGGTTAATGAGGAAGATGGCTTGGGGCTGGAGTCAGGCATCAGTGTGATTTGACAGCTTGTTTCCCTGCCTGGTGGGTGCAGGAGCAAGGCTCCATACAGGGTGTGTCAGAAACAGGAATGATGTGATTGCTGCAAGCAGGAATCAAGAAGCAAGGCAAGCTGACCCCTGGCTATCTCTGCAGCAGCCTGCTATGCAAGGGTTGAGCCGGAATGGAGATTAATAGCTCCATTCAAGTGCATTGTTTCTGCTTTCCACATTAAGTGCTTTAAAGCAAGCATTTTGATGCTTTGCATTTCCACACTTGCAGCCCACGTTTTCCCATGACAATGTACTGAAGGAGTTTCAACTTTCCCTTTAGAGCTTCAGATTAACCGAGGAATGCCCACACCACCTCTCACTCTGCTTTGGAATGAGATAGGGTTTTGCCTCAGGAGAACTCAAATCTGATGTCAGCAGTTTATCGGATGCCTTCTGGCTAAGGGAAGGATTAGAGGACAAGACCTGGTTTTGCAGCCAAATGGCCTCAACGAGGCCAACCAACTGCTTATAGCTGCCTGTTACCCAGCTGCACTCAACTGTGGGAGAAAAAGGGCCAACAGCCCACACGGAGGGACTCAGCCATCTCCAGAACTGCTCCCTCCTCCTGGAGGCACCGAGCACAAGAAGCACTGCAGCTTGAGCATCCTGCATCCCCGCCCCATCCCACTTCGTTTCAGGACTATCACTCAATCAAGAAACCAGCAAGGAGCAGTGCCCATTCCTTGTACCCTAGGTCTGCCTAGCACCCAGGCTTTGTGCTGCTCCTGTTGTTATGCTCAGGGGCTGAGGCAGACCACGGACACATCCTTCTCCACACTACAGCCCCAAAGATCCCTGGGGGAAGGTGTCTAAG
>VXAB01005912.1:501576-599333 GCA_013399175.1 Odontophorus gujanensis | reverse complement strand
ACGCCGGGGGGGGGGGTGGGGGGGGGGGGGGGGGGGGGGGAATGCCCCAAGCCCTCCAAGAGCTAGTAGCAGCATACTATGCAGAAACTTCCTCCCCAGAAATGGAATTTAGTAATACCTAACGCGTTTTTCAAAACATACTATTTGCTCTTCCAAACCCACGTCAACTTTTATCATCTCCAATATCCTCTGACTTTCATGGGTCATGCGGTCAGAGACGCAGTACGTTTTTTACACCAAACCTGCCAGCTGCCACTTCCAGCTGATGCCAACCTATTCTCTGAAACAGTGTTCATTTCTTCAGATCTCATTCTCTCTCATGAGTAGGCATCCTCATGCCAGTGGATATATCCCCTTTCCTGCAGACCACAGACACTGCCTTCCTAGCTGCTAATTTTTATCCCTTCACTTAATTAAAAATTACCTTCTGCATCCTCAGTTTCATAACCAAATGCCTGCTATATATAAGGCAATGGAGTTTATAGAAATTCAGCTGAAGAAAGCAGGTACATTTCTTTAAATAATAAATACTAGAAAGATATTCATTAAAGTAAATTAAGACGAAGGTACTCTGAAATTAAGAGGTTACAAGTAATAATTTCTTTCAAATACAGAAAGCACTCCAAAGTGGGTTCATCTGCAGCAGGGAAAGATGTGTTCTATATAGGAGTATTTCAGGCAGTCAGCCTGGCAATTTCAGCTCACGGGGTATTACATAAGGACAGAGAACTAAACAGTTCTCATATTTAAAGAAATGGAGTCACCGTGGCTTTGCTCACCAAGATCCTGCTCCAAACTGCCACGTCTGCAGTGACTGCTGCTGGGGCCTGTACTGCCACTGTTATCTCCTGGAGAAAAGGATTCCCTACTTGTGTGAAAACTAGAGCCTCTAATTTTTCTAGTTGTGAAGGTGAGATGCCAGGATACAAAGCACAGCTAGCACAACGATGACTCCACAAACAAGCAACAAGGCCTGCAAACAACTGGAAGGTCCAAAAGAAAGAAAGAAGCCTGAATTTAAAATAGTCAGTGTACTTGAAAGAGGCAGAAATCTCCAACTCTCTGTTTCAGCAGCAAAAACACGGAGAAAAACGACTGCCAAATATCACAAAACCTGTAACCATGGCGTGTTTGAGTAAGCTTGCAACCAAGCATTACAAGAAAGGAATTTCAGTGCTGAGCACAACTTAATTTTAGAGGGAAGTGGATGTTCTGTTGTGATATAACATAAATGAATATAAACAAATTAAGCCTCTTTAACGGGTCCTCAACAATAACGCACATTAAATGCTCGGAGAAATTCCTCCAGGCAGCAGTGATTAAATAAACATAAAGTGCTTTCACATTAAAAGGCCATGATCCTGCATCAGGAAAGAGAGGTTTAGCTTTCTTTTAACTGCAGCTTCAAAGCATCGGTGCTGAGCACAGTGCCATACACAGACAGGTGAGATGCAGCATCCAGCCCTACATGGGAGCAGCACAAAGCCCATCAGCAGAGCACATCAACAGTGAGATCAAAGCAGCAACGGGCTGCCTCTGTGCCAGCAAGGAGTGATGCTATCAGCCCTGCACAGGTCCCAAGGTGAGCAGGACCTGCTGGGAAGATGATGTAAGGATGGGAGCTCTTAGCAAAAAGCCACACTGACCAAGAGCTGACATTGGTCGGTGGCTGCCGTAGCTGTGCTGGTGGTGGATGGAGACATCCTGCCATCACACCAGGGCAGGGCAGCCAGCCCAGCCGTACAGGGGTATGGATGAATCACGTGCTCCAGGGTTCAGCTACAGAGGTCTCCATGCTAATGACTGGTTTTGCAATTATTTATGCACAAACCATCTCCCAAACGCTCTCTGTTGTAAAAATACCATACGTTTTCCATTGATTCAACCCCCAGTGTTCCACATTTGTATGAATGGGATGAGGTTGCACACCAAGTCAGAGGCAACGGAGCTGTGCCTTTGAGCTGGTTTAAACATAAGACAGCTTTCTGCTGAGATGCACAACACTCTTCCTCTGAACAGCATCTCAGGAGCTCACCTTGCCTGGGTTCCCTTCGCCAGCCAGCAGGCAGGAACGCTGCTGTCAGGGGGCTCACAGGAGCCTGGCAGCTGTTCTAAGGCCTCTTTAGTGGGCATATATAATTCAAACCTCACTACTAGCTTTACTTAAAGGTGAAACATAAAGCAAACACCAGGGATGTCAAAGCCGGAGGGGTGTTTGCACAAATATATCCACAAAACCACCGAGTTTTCAACAGATCTTCTCAGGAGCTGCTAGTAGGAATTCAAAACGTGGCTCCTAATGCAGCATCTCTTGGGACAGAAGATGCCCCATCCATAAGAGAGAAGCAGTCAGCATCCTCCCACCATTGGAACTGCTGTGATGCTGTCTGTGGTTCCAAGCAAAGCCAGCTGCAGCCCCCTCGCACTGACACGCACTGACAGAGCTGGACTTGTTACAGATTCAACTCTGCCTCCCCCACGTGCCAGGGAAATAAAAATATGGTATTTCATAGACATGGGACATAAATTCTAGCTTGGTTTAGAACCCTGTGGGCAATAAAGTGTTTCACCCATTAAAACATAAATTACCATCAGAGGACGGCTGGTGAGAGGCTGGGGCTAAAAGGAAATGGCACTAAATCAGAATTATAGGAATGCTCTTTGCAGGCTGACTATGGGAATTTACTCTCCTCCCCAGTGCGTCTCGAGATGACAGATAAAATTAAGTCTGGTTTGTATGGGAGATCAGAAGTAAATTGTTACCCTCCCCAAAAACACCCTTATCAGTAAAACACCTTCTTATTCCTATCAGCTCTGAGTGTACAACACCTGTCACCCCCAAACCTCCCAGCCTTTATAAAAATGAGGTATTTATCCTCATAATCATCCCCTGCATGCTCAGACACATGGTGGAAGGCAGATGGACCATCCTCAGCACCAAAAAGTGGCACAGCCAAAAGCAGCAAACCTGGGAACAAAGTGGGGTCTCCTCATTATTCCTCTCATTAAGGATCACAGCCAAGGATCTGTAACAAACAGCGGCCCCAGAAAGAAGCCCTGCTCTTCTCCCAAAATCCTACTGCTGCTTTTGCAACAGTGCCTACAGTATCACCAGTACAGAGAGTCCTGTTCCCTGCTTGTAAAGACAGAGAGCATCGGGGCAAACTACAATAACTCAGTGATGTACCCAGTGCAGCAATGAAGTCCACAGCAGTCCCAGGAATTGAATCCAAAACACTTCAACTTTTCCCCTGTGGTTTTAACCCAGACCAGCTCTTAACTCCTCTTCTGGGAATTAGAATAAAGTAATTAGGATGAACTTACAGTGCTCAGAGGGATTTAAACTGTCAGCTTATTTATGATCTACAGATAAATCAATACATTCAGATAAACTTTCTATTTGCCAGTAATAAGTTCTTTGACTCTTGAATTCACTCATCTCTCCAGATGCTTGTTTCCTAAGCAACACTAACTCATACTTCTTATTTATGGCCCATCTACACTATTACTTGCTCTCCATTCCACAACAGGATCAAGATACAGCTCCAAGAGAAGAGCTTCTCACCAGCTCACATTCAGAAAGCAATGTCAGCATCACAAAGGAAGACTGCAGTCTGCTGCCATTCCTGCAATCTGCACCACGTGCTTCTGGACCTGCTGAGTACATCCCTGGGCACCACTGGGAAACAGGATTCCTGACACAGATATATATATATATATATATAGATATAGATATAGATATAGATATATATATATATAAAAAAAAAATGATGATTGAAAGCCCGAATAAATCAAATGTCACTGCTTAGAAATAGACAAGAGCCATGGGTTCACCCACAGCTGCTGTGCACAACTCTTAAACTCAAGGTTTGGCTTCTTGCCCTACTGGCTCTATAACTGACATTCCTTTCACTCTTTTAGAGACATATTTAGAGCAAAATAGCTACACATTAAAGAACACTGCACTGGTTTCTTTTTTTTTTTCTTCCCAACACAATGAAGTTATACTCCCCATTATAAGTGGAAGATTATTCCTGCATTGGAATGGCTGCTGCAACAAGCAACGTGATTGAAACTGTGCCCATGCCACCAGAACTAAACAGCAGAGGAATGGTTTACACAGATCCCAGGGTGCCCACTGATGAGAGACGTGGTTCTTATTTATTGGAGAGGACACTTGCAGACATTGAGAGAAAGTTATCTGCTGGCCTTAAATCATTCACGCAGGAACCGAAGGCAAATACATGAAGAAGAGATTCAGGACTGAATATGGAAAGACAGGGTCAAAGCAGCCAAAAGAGCTTAAGTGAAGATAAGTTCAAGAGCCAGGGAAAGCAACATATTTTAGAGTGGAAGAGTAATCTGGCCTCCAGTGCTCCCAAAGGCACAAAGATACTTCCCACTTTCAGAGCAAGACCACAAGCATGCAGGCTGTGGGGTGGCTGGATGCTCAGGGTGGGATTTGAGAGGAGCAAACAAAAGCCATCACCTCATTTGTGTCATAGTGCCCCAAACTGAACCATTTAGAATCAAACCAAAATAACAGGAATGGTAAATGTTATTAAATTCCCAAGAGCACAAAGTATGCCTAGCCCAGATAACACCTCCTTGTCGTTAATTTGTACTCTACACTTCATAAACTTTTATTGTAAAGAGCGCACTTGGAATTTAAAGAAATGCTGAAATTCAGCAACATCCAGCAATCATGCTCATCATGTCCCCTGGATGAGAGAGAAATTGTTGTGCTTGTTTGCTCTTGTTGTTATGAAGTGGTAACCCATATGTTCCTCACATTAGGAAGATATTTAATGTATGCCCTTGGCAAATAGCAGACTATGGAGCATCTGAGACAAACAGAACCATCACCCAAAGATGATGCATATTTCTCTTGAGAGAGAGGGAGGCTATTTACAGTAAATTAAAAAGATATGTATCAAACCTCATTTATGGTAATACAAAACTATTTCTGAACTTTAATTATTATGATGAACTGGTCTCCTGTGGCTTGTTCATTTCATGCAGTTAAAAAAAAAATGTTAACAGTCTTCTAATTATATCAGTTTTCAGTGTTAAAAAAAAAAAGCTAGCTCACATTTATTACTCTGTCTAGGGAAGCTATGGATCATCTTGCTATTCACTTTACGCTTTTAATTTACATATCAGAAATACTAATAAGTACAGTGTTATTAGATCATATTCCCATTCGCTTCCAATCCAAGAAAATGGCCCGTTTTGTTTAGCTGCCACAATTAAATTAATTTATTTTTCTATGGCTGGCTTTTTGATAAGGGCTTTTATCAGAAGTTTGACTATATTAAGCTTAATACGACATCTCTCATTAAAATAAAGTGCAAAAAGAAAATATGTTTCATTAAAATCAAACAATGGCTTTGACCCCCACCCAACCCCATTTGGGCTTCATTAGCATTTTTAATAGAGGACGTAATTGCACCTTTCACTTGAACAAGAGGCACAAAATCTGAAGGTTTGGATGTGTTTAAAATTCAATAGATTATTTCAGTATCATTTGATGAGCATTACTGCTGTGCCATGAGATGGCCAAAGCAGAAGTGGCAAGGAAGCTGGATCTGGCATGTTCTGAATTTGTTTGACATGAATTTTCTGTTGCGCTCACAGCACAGTACCCAATAATTTGGTCTTCACTCCCAAGAGTATTTACAATATATTCCAACGGTATCAATTATAAAATATCCCGTAGTCCACTCTTAACAGACATAGAAGCGTCTGTTAGAAAAGGAAAGGAGCCCCAGGCTACAAAATTGACTCTAGAAACCTTTAATTGGGAGAGCTAGTTCTTCTCTCCAGCAGAAACAATCTCTAGTGATCACTGGGCTCATTCCTGGTTGGGTTGACAAAAGGAACAGGAAAATATAAATCCCTTTACAGAAGAAAAAAAAAATAAACACCTGAGAAAAGCAGTTTTCAGAATAACACAATCCTTGGGAGAGGTGCTGAGGTTTTGACTTCTTGTTGTTTCACCTGACTTTGACTCCTGTTTCTCACCTGCTTCATCAGGGCAGGGCACAGCATCCCCTGCTGTGCCTGGATGCCCAAGGGCTCTGTGCTTTTGGAGCTCCCCCTTCAAACATGCACTTCCAATAAGAGACCAAACTCAGGAGCCCAACAGATACCAACCTGACAAAGAAAAGAACACATTCTGGTTCTGGTTTGATGTTGGACAGAAACAAAGAGAGCTTGGGAAAGGCTGATTCAGTGATCCTTTCCCACTGTCAAAACAGCAGAGTCTCAGGACAGGTGAAATCAGGGCCTCTCTCAGAGAAGCAGAAACTGATAAGAATGAGGTGGTACACCCTCCTGGTAGGGAGCAGACAGACTAAGGAAATAAAATCTGTGCTGATCAATGTTGTGTACGCATCTCATCCATCATTGCCTGAGTGGATCCAGAGAGTGATTTTATCCTAATAACGCTATTTCAGTTAGCATCATTCTTTTGTTCTTCCCCTGACACCCACTTAATTCTTCTTCTCTGCCTCCTTGAGAAGTTCCTGAAGTTGAAACTTTCACCTAACCAGCTGCACTGCTATCTTAGGGTCTCTTTAAACAGATTTCTGTTCCCAGTGGAGCAGACGTGAGCTGCCGTAACAAAGCAGCAGCCCATATGCAAAGCGTGCTTGGTTGCACCACCATGTCCCGTGCCTCAACTCCAAGCCAAAATGCCCATATGGCCCTGGAAAAATGAAGGGGGGAGAGCGTAGAGTAAAACGTTGAGTTGCTTCTGCTGGAAGGAAAGAGGGACTGTCAACACCAAAATTGGATTAACACCTCAGCCGTGCAAACAAAGTTTGTCATTCTGCCGTACGCACTACACCAACTGGGAACTGAAGAGCAACAGCACAGCAATTTCTCCTGAACATCTTCCTTTTCTTAACTCCTCTGAGCCCAACCTCCAGCACCGGGGGACCTCCACGACCTGCAGGGATCACAGTGCACACTGCTGGTGTGAGTGGGCCCACACACCCCAAAAGGCAGAACTACACACTGAGTTCACCACTATTTGCACGAGGCACTGTTTTTCCACACATTGTTATCAAAGAGTTCTTCAGCTGCTCATTTATCAGTCTTGTATGTAGAGGAGCTGAATAAGGAGGGCTGTCCCCTGTACCAGCATCACTTTTAGGAGAGAACTCAGGCCTATGCCAAAGCAGAGCTCTGTTTGATTTTTTATTCCAACAGCTGATGAGATATATTCTTAAAAACCCAGCCAAAAATGAACTATAAAAAAATCCAAAATACAAGCCTCCAGAACTCAGTTTTTCTGGTTTTAAGGGCTGGCTTGGAGACAGCACCTTTTAAACAGCCACCCTCTGAGATCCCCGGCATCAGAAACACGTAAAGCAGAACTGGAAATGATTGTGGGGCTTTCAGACCTGCATTTGGGCAGAAGAACAGCAGCAGCAACACAAATGATTGCACAGAGGAAGCAATCTGCCAGCCCCTGCAGAGAGTACCTAGAGCATATGTTCAGTGCAGCATGCAAACATCTCTGATTGCAGCAGGCAGATCAGCAATGCTCTGGCTACACGTTTTTAGCAGTGGGAAGCAGGAGATTGTGGCACGAGATTTCTCTAACTCTGCTGCTGCTGTCTAAGTTTATTATATTTATACCTTTTATGGATCATCACTTCGGCAACTCCGAACACAGAGAGTGCAGGTCACAGGGAGGGGAGATGCATGGGGCACACAGTAGGTCCTGGTGAGAAGCAGGCTGGCTCATCTGCTTCTGCTGCAGATCTCTTCAGACTCTTGCCCGTGTGCTATCTGCACTTGCAGTCCTGCTGCTGCTTGCGTTAGCTCTTGAGCCAGGCTGAATTCAGATGTCCTTCCCACCTGCACAAGGTTTCCTTGTGCACTGCCCGCAGCACTTCTTCAAGCAAACCCAACAGGAATCAGTGCTAGTTTTCCTCTGCGCCCTTCCCACCTTACCTAGATGGCTCCTAGGCTCACTTCTCCAAAAGCTTATGGACCCCCACACAGCCTCAATATTAAAGCTTTGTATGTATCTATTTTGTTACTTTTATTTTTTTAACATGGTCAGATCTGAAAAACAAAGAAGCTGTAGTATTTTGAAACAACATTGAAGAAGTCCATCTCTAAAATAAAATCACCCAGTTCATAAATGAGCCAGGACATGGGCTAATAGCTACATTCCTAAGAAGAGAACACTGGCACCCCTTCTATCCCGGTGTAGAACAGCCTTATTCTTACAGCAGAAGCCAGCACTAAAACAGCCTTTTATCTCCTGTTCTTCCCAAGAGGGACTGCTTTTCCTGGTGTACATTACATTCCCTTTTTCCACTTTGCACCATTTATTGTCTCAGTCTTGGTGAGATGCTCACCTGCTCTGTAAGCACAGGCTGCAGTCCTCCAACCGCCAGACATCAGTCTCTCTGCTTCAGTCACTCACGCACCCCAAAAGCTGACAGCTTGAAGAATTACCAGCTCTGCGAACATGAAATCTAACTACGCCTGGACAGCTGTACAAGGGAACAACCTGCATTTCCATGTTCACAGGGCCCTGCATGACACAAAACACTACAGGTATGCTATCAGCTTGTCTGGGGAAAGCATTCAATCTCCTTACAGGAACAAAGCAGGCAAAATCTGCAGCCTGTTTCCTAATTATCAATTTATCATGCACTTAGATCAGCAGCTACAGCTAAAAAGAAATGAAGTTGACTAGATTGGTGATAGGATGGAGAAATGGAGACTCCCCATCTGAAGATGCCCAGTTACATGTTTTTTCACCGAAACTTCATCAGAATCAAGCACAACAGGGATGTCAATGACATAAGAGGAGAGCCAAATGCATCTGGCTATACTGAGTGTAATTGTAATATCAAATGCCTTGTTGGGTTGTGTCTTTTGGAAACAAAAACAATCCATTGTGATGCTTTGGAAAGGCTCCTTCTCATCTGCATGGAACTCATTTAGAAAGGATGATTTAAAACAAAAGAAATATTATCCAATATTAGAAGTAACCGTTAGCAAGGCTCATTATTGCAGCGCACTGAAGCTACATTCTCTGCAATTCTATTGCACAGCTAAACTACTGTAATTAAACCATAGTTCCTCTGTGTTATTTAGCAAAGTAAATAATTACACCATGCCCCTGAGGCTCATTGTTAATTTGCAGCATCAGGCAGAAACCCTTGCTGTCGTTTTCAAGCCTCCATTTTATGGGTCCACATCCCTATAGCGCTGCCCTGTTACTGCACAGAATGCCAAAGTAACTGCACTGACATTCTATGTTCATTCATTGATGAATAGCAGTCATCATACAGCCTTATGAACACCTGTATCCAAGGCAGCCATCAAAGCTTCCTACCTTACAGGCAGGGCTAAAATGATGGGTGTGGGTTTATTTCCCAGGGTGGGACAGCTGGCACTCCGCCTTGTGCACCAAAAACAGTCTGGATTTGTTCACTTATCACAGTTTGTTTTTCTATGGTCCAGAAGCATAAATGCCAGCAGAGCAAGGACAGGTTCCTTCCAGCATCATTCCTACTTCAGTATGTACAGCTCCTCCTGCACTCCTGATGACATGGGCACAGCTCTATCCTCAAGGATAGAGGGCAGAGAAAGCCAAGAGCATGGTCAGCAAGATTACAGCTGCCTCCCAGCCCAGGAGCAGCAGCAGCAAGAGGGCTGGCACTGCACAGAGTGACAGCCAGCCCATTGCTAGTGACACACCTAGACAAATGTCCAGCATCCCTATGCAGTTTTTAACCACAATGACCCAATAATAATACAATTCAAGCAAAACAGACAAACAAACAAAAAAAAACATATATACACCTCTATCCCAAAAGAAGAGACCACTTAATTTTCACGTGCCAGCAGGAAAAATCAACACGTCAACTTTAGTCACTCCAGCCTGGGAGCAGCAGCTCTCTGCTCCTCGGGAGGAAGATGCAGTTTCGCTTGTTTTCATGCACCTCCCAGTGGCTGAACAGAAAGGCCTGAGCTGCTGCAAAGCAGAGGCTGCTTTATTTCTTCACTTTGGCCATTCCCACTGTCCCTTGTAACCAAGAGCCAGGGAAGACTTAATCACAATGCTTTATGTGCCCTGAATGAATCAGGAAAAAGCTCTCATGTAGAAGCATGGATTTATTATTCCATTTCCTTGGAAAGCCTGTGTCAAATGCTGTAAATAGTAAAGGTGATGCAATAGAAGTATCTGAGACAGTGAGAGAAGGGAGGAAAAAGAAAAAGGAAGGAAAAAGAAGAAAAGAGGAAAAAAAGAAATGAAGGAAAATGGAATACAAAGAAATAGGGAAAAAGGCTCTTTGCCCAGGACACGGGTTTGCACTGAGACACTCCTCAGATCTACCAGCAAAATTCAATCAGTAGCTTGTCCATACTCCCCCAGGACAAGACAACACTGTACATCCTCCCCAGTTTACATCAATAGCATCCTCAACGTACCATGCAGTACTGCAAAGACAACACTACAACTTGGGAGACACTTCTGAGTGACTCCTGAACACCAAACTTTTGCTTCTGACAGTAGTGCACTGACTTTTCATGTCTTTATCATGTTTCTCCCAGTCTTCTCAGTCTTTCCCTTTTTCTTTTCTTGTTGGTATTTAATTTATGGAAACAAAATAATCGCTGCTGGATCTAACCACTACCACTGTGGTGTTTATATGTCTGCCCACCACCTAATTTTTAAGCAGCACTTTATTTAGCCTCAGTGATTTGTTGTATGTCTAAGCCAACTTTGTGTGTTGTCATTTGGAGGATAAAATACTGTCACTGCTAATTAGTGCAAAACACTCTATATTGACTCAAGAGAGTCAACACACAAAGTAGGTTGTAGGTGTAATGATCCAGCCCATTCAAAAGGTTCCACAGACAACTGCACTGCATCATCCCATTTGTAGGCTCTGTTTCAGCCATGGTTGTGTGTCACCTCCTTACAGTGCAGTATTTCACAGCATTATTCAAATACTTAACATGTCCTTCGCATTATCGGTCCTTATAAATCAGAATACCTCATTAAGGCAGACATTTCTCTTGTGCTGTCCATTTCTGATTTCATTTAAGTTAGTGGAAGAAAGACAAGGAGTTATACACAGAAGAATTTGTCTTATAAAGCTTTATAGGCAGCAATCCCTCATCCTGATAGTTTTAAAAGTTGGTTGCTTTCTTTTTTCTTTTTCTTTTTTTTTTCTGTCAGTTTCCCTCTTTATCAAAGTACATCTAAGCAAGCAGACTGGATCGCAAAGTTTTGACAACAGAAATCCCACTTCTCTTGCCTTTTTGGCTGATTCTGTCAAGTCTGTCTTTAAATAACGCTTTAAAACATCACTTCTGCCATGAAAACAAAAAGAAGAAACAAGAATAGAAAGAAAGAGAAAAAAGGCAAAAAAAGAAAAGAGGGAAAAAAAAGAAAAAAAAAAAGATAAGGAAAAATATTTAAAAAGGAGGGGGAGAAAGGAAGGAAAAAGATCTTCATGGATGATAACCATGGTCCTTAGAGGCTTCCTGCTTACCTCAGTCTCTTAAGAATTCTGCTAATTCAATAGCTCCGTTAGAGCCCAGCTCTTTTCCTAAAGAACTGAATCAGGAGTCATGTACCTGATACCTCTGCCCTCACCTTCTTTCTCATTTCCACTTAATCCTGCTGGAGGGAAGGTTCTTAGGTGCCAGCAAAGGCAGCAGAAGTTCACAAATCCTGCTACATAAGGGAAAGAACAGCATTCCCATGGGTGATGTGCATGACAGCAGAAATAGGCCAGGGCATTAAACTCACTTCTATAACAAAAACTGAGTATTCTCCATCATCGCTGTAAAAAAAAAAAAAGAAACCCTTAATACGAAACTTGTTCCTGGAGGTCTGCAGAATACCTCCTTGCCTTTTACACCCTCCCTCCCCTTCCTGTATATGCCAAGTGCCCGAATCCATTACCTTGACAACACTGTGCATCACTGTAACAGCATGAGTCAGACTCATGATTTTTGTGACCATAACAAAAGCAGACTCTCATCGATTGGCATGGAGCTTCCTGTTCGAAACCATAATTTCAGAAGGATGCTTGCTTTTAAATCTTTCGGCTCCTTGCTTTGGGTCTTGCCAAACTTGCACATATACCAAAGTCCATGGCTTGTTTTATGGTCTCATTTTAACGGGTTTGTATGTATTCCAAGGCCCAGCAAACAAAACAGAACAGAAACCTTCCACAAGGCTTTTCACCTGGGGCTGTTTCTTCATCCTTTACATAGCCAGTCTTCAGAGGATGAGTTCAGCATTTGGAACCACCACCCTGGTTTCCAAATGAAGGTTGTTCCAGACTAAACTCCAAGCATGCAGGTGCTACACTTGTAAAACCCCTTCAGCATACACGGATCGGGACCAAAGGCTTAGACTGGTGAAGGAAGGAATGAAGGAAGCTAACAAAGCTATATGTCACATTTTCTATTGGAAAAACTACTGCTACTAGCAGGAATTGATCCAAAGACAGGGAATACTGCTGGCTAGCACGTATTTAGCTGACAAGCCAAGAAAGTGAACAGGGTACAACAGCGACAAAAAACGCAAGTCACCACAAACACACAGCAGTACATCTTCTTTAGAGTACCCAGGAGAAAAAAGGCTTGATTTCCTGTGGTTCAGTCCCCTTCCATTGTCAACAACCCCCTTTGATCACCTGTGCTATATCCAGCTTAGTTTACAGACACATGGCAGGGACACTTCTTGCTGTGAGCTTCTGGCAGAAAAATGCTGTTTCAAGGAAGCATGTAAAAAAACCATGTCAAATCCTGTGGTGACCAGACTTCTCATCAGTAATGTGGGTTATGAATTGCCCTTTAGGGTATTCAATAGGTCATGTTCTAGTGCTCTTTTCTGATACCCATTCATCAGCTTGGAAACATCTAGCACAAGACAGAAAGGTACAAAGATCTCTATCAATTCTGCAAGACGCTGATTAGTTAATGTTAAAGCAATGAGAGAGGTGATGGATGCCTCTAATTGGTCTTAGGAGATATTAAGACGTTATTAGAAGATGAGATGTGAGCACCACTGAGTATCAGTGACTACTATATGTACAACATGAGAAAAATCTTACAGTACCCATCAGCATCGTTTTTCTCCGAAAGCTAAAACACAGCATCGTATCAGACATCATGAAGAAAAAAATCACCTCCATCCCAGCTGAAAACAGGACAGAGGAGATCACCTAAGGCCAACAGGAGCCTGCAGCTCACCCACAGGCAGCAGGAAGGATACCCATGCTGGATGAGTGCAGACAGCCTCGAAGGGGAGGGCTGGACTGATGGCCATACTTGCGAGGGGGTGCACACCATGGAGGACCACTCCTCAGGTCTCACAGGAGACCCCAAATACTTCATAGCCCTAAGCTTCCCATCCATTCTTGAGAAAGGGATGAAGGACCTAATTAAGGCGAGATTCACAGCAAAGGCTTGAGGCAGCAGAGTCCCTGCTGGAGAGAACTCAGTAACCTGCTGGAGCTCTTTGAACAAGTTAATACAATGGTAGAGAATTGTGAAAGGGAACGTAATTTTCCACAAGTTTTCAATAACTTTCCATGTAATAGAGCAAAGGCCCTATCCTAGCCATAGGGAATACAATGTAATAGTTCAGAGAAGGAAAAAAAAAAAGAAGGAAAGAAACAGGTAAAGCAAGATAAAAACTGACTTTCAGCCCTGTATTCTGACATACTTGGTGATACTCAAGTAGCAACGCACCATCATGTCCCATTAGAAAAAGGACACATTTCTGCCTTTCAGTTTCCCAACATACCTATCACATATTCTACCTGTAGAGCATGAGGACAGCAGCAACCAGGCTTTGCTGGACTATCCAACAGCCATCAAAGAGGATGGAGAGGCTCGTGGGTGAAGTAGTGGGATCTTCTGCTACATGGCTGCAAACTTCAGTGAGAGTAAGTATTTCTGAAAAGCCTAAGGAATTTTGTTGACATGTTTATGCAGAAGAGCACGGATTTTACAGTCTTCTCTTGATCATTCCCTTCTGCAGCCCAATTGAAGCTCTGTAACTAGTGCATTCGTTACCCTCAGCTAAGGAAGCAGGTCAAGCCAGACTCAAATCCATGGGTGTTGCTGCCTGTCTGAGGAACACACACCATCCCCACAATGCTCTCTAAGACCATTTAATACTCTGATTTCTGTAGCTAAGTCCCTTGTAAGAAAGGTAGATGTTCATATCTGCATTTTAAGATTAGAAACTGAGGCACAAAGAGTCGAAGAGACTTGGCTAGAGCCACAGAGGGAGCATCTGGCTCAGCAGCAAGCTGCAGCCCAGCACCAGGCTGGCAGCCAAACTCCTGGAACAGCTTCTGTCAGGAACAATTCCCATGTGGAAACAAGCCATGAACACAAGGACAGCCTAATTACAATTAAAAAGGAATCTTCCCAGACCTAAAGAGGGTACCAGCAACCAAGGTATGGTTAACCCCTTGCAGCAGGAACCAACAGCAAGCAGGAGGGGTCTTGCCAACCACAACACTTTTGGAAGGAGCCTACTCCCCTCTGTCACTGCCAGGAGGTGGGCTGAGAGCCCTGTAATAGTCCAGGCCCTGTGATGCTGCTCAAGATGGCCATGCTAATCCTACAGCCTTCCCCACACACCCCTGCTCACACATACTGCCATTTCACTGCAAATACACTTGTTCACTCTACTTAAATCCCCTCTGCGCTTTCCTTTGGAAGGGAGGATTTCAAAATTTGATTTGTTTAAGTCACTAAGTACTCCCTGGTATTCCCAGCAGCTCCTTTAGCTGACAAGGTTTATCCTTGTCGCCACTTTGTTTTGTTTTATGAATAGGGACCCAGCAAAACCCAAGACAGCATTTAACACAGAACACATTAGTCTTTTACCCCGCCTTGCTCAGTGCCTGGTACCACTCTCACTACCAGAGTGTTACACACAAAATGGTCCCTCTAGGCAATGTACTCAGTCAGGAAGGATATTAGCTGCCCCCAGCAGAGCGTGCGACTGAAATTCCTACAACCCCTGTAGTTTACAGCACAGCTGGTAAAACATTTGTGCACATCAGAGAGACACCAATCTGGTTCCCACCACAGCGGCCTCGAGCCAAGCACCCTGGGTGATGTGGGGAAATGCCAGCAGTGCCACCCAGCTATGTGCAAAAGCCTTCTTGGTGCTTTCCAGTGCTTCTTCCTGGTTCCCCCATCCTTTTTCTTAGGGCACCAGGATCTACTGTTGCCTTCTTCGCTAAGGATGCAAGTTGGCCAACGTGGAGCTGCCACCAGGAGGCACAGGGTAAAAACCATGTCCTGCCCAGGGTGAGCCCCCCTTAACAGCAGACAATGAGATCAGATGCACTGCACTGAAAAAAGATAAAAACCCAAAAGGAAGGCACTACCCAGCAAAACACAACAGCTGATGTCAGAGCATGATCACCCATTGCAGGCAATCAGAGATGATGAGCAAGAGAAACACAAGAGAAAACCAGAACAAGGCAAATGCAGAGCACTGCTGATGCACGGGCCAACCCCGTGCACATACACCAACCTCCCACAGCAAACAAGGAATCAAAACCTGTCTGTCCATCAGGAGGGGTGTTACACCCACCTCTGGCTGGCAGAAGAAACAAAGACACTCCTCCTTCCCCAGAATTCATCAAAGCAATTAGTAAAATCCAAAAGAATCTCAGTTATGCTTAGGGTCAAACGCACAGCCCCTTAAAACACCCATAATCTTACTCATTTTCAATATAATTTATTTTCAAAGTATTTAATAAGGCAAAACTAAGATCTTTCCAAGTGTCACTATTTCCAAAAATTATGACATATCATATTCACTATCATCTGTCACATTATGCTTTGGGATGGAGTTTACGGTGAGTGACAGAACATGGTAAATCAGTAACATGCAGGTGTGTGACTACCAAAATCAGTGTAATCACAAATCTCAGAAAATTGCTTTTAATGTTATGTTTATACATGTAATTCCATTAAATTACCTGGGCAGGATATAGATGGATTTCGCTTTATACAACTGCCTAGAAATCCTAAAATTGCATGTATAATTACTGTACAGATATGATGCAAACTGTAAAGAAGTGTCAAGTAGAAAGATGACACTGAAAATGCTGGTAATAAAGCAACATTTAGGTGTTGCAAATCAATGATGAGAAATGGTTCCACGTATACTTTATTAAAAGAATTGAGTGGGTGAATGTATTCTCTTCCAGACAGAGACCTAAGTATTACCCACACCACAAATTTTACTCACCTCAACCCTTAAACTTTAATGGAAAGATTTTCAGGGCAGTCGGTAAGGCATTACTTGGTTCATCTCTGTAAGAGCTCTAGAAATCGCCCCAAGCTTCTTGCTAACAGCATGAAGTGGCTGTTCAGAGGCTCAAGAAGTTGATAATGGGACACAGAGCGTTTAATTGCTGGTCACTAGTTCAAACCTCACATAAACCAGGGATGGCCAGGAGTCACTGCCACAGAATGCAGCTTGGTTCCTGATGCAAAAGGAGATGTGGAAGGAGCTATGAATCTTCCCCTCCTCAACAGAACCCATAACATAAATGTCCCTGCCACATTCAGGGCTATATGATCCCTTTACCAGCAGTCATAGGGACACTGCTACAGTTTACTGCCCCTGGGCAGAGGATGGGGGGCTGCTCTGCACTGCTTCTGTCCTGCCCTCAGGCAGCCCCTCATCTAGACAGAGTGGAACCCTTAGTAAAAATCGGGGAGGGGGGAAAATAAATCACATTTGTAACTAAAAATAAAATGCTATTTCATTTGGTGGCTGTGTAATAGTGATTTTATACAGTGCCGTTAAAAGTAAAATCCAGATAGGACGAACTGCTGACTGCTGCTAAACTGCAGAATTTCTAAGTTCTTTGAGGTAGGAACATGTCAATCTTTTATATGTCTGCAAAATGCCATGAACATCTATGGCACTGTATAAATCATAAAGAGAACGATGCAAGCAAACAGGAGTTATGGGATCTTATCTCTTCGGCAGATTTTGCCCTATGGATAAGGTAGCTTACAAAGCAATAATGAAATACTATCAGCAAAATAAAGTTTTAGTGGCTTTTTATTCTTAATAGCATTTTGCTAGCACCATGTCAATAGAAGCAGAGCTTCATCTGGGACCAAAAACTTCTGATTTGCATATGTTATCATGCAAAATGAGATTTTATTCTACTCTTGCCTTCAGAAACACTGAGCCATGCATAAGATCAGATCGCAAAATTAAAACAATTTATTGTACTGGAAGTCTCTTCTGTTAGTTTTGGCCAAGTTCCCAGATCCAGTGATTAGTGAAACCACAGAAATACTAATTAGCAGTGCAGGGATCCTCAGAACTTCCAGTGTTTGTGTTCACGGTGTATTAGCAAGTTGACTGACCATGTTCATCTTACAATTACTGTCTGCTCCATCGATTGTTAAGACAAGAAATCAAATGACCACCAGCAGAAGACAAATGACTTAGGGCTGGCCATGTGGAAGCCTGCCCTACCACAGCATGTCCAACTGGTCTAGTGCAAGAGCCCTCTTTGGCACCACCAACATGAAAAAATCCATTGCACCTTCATGAACTCATCCTAAGGATTCCTGGAGTTTTTAAGTGTTCTTTCTTTGCTTTCTTGTCTTTTGAATCTCATGAAATTTTCATAATTTTTCATGACAAGAAGAATCTCGCTTTTGCCTTTAAATTCAAGATCTCTTTTTTTTTTAATTAAATTACTTGACTCGAGGAGTTTGTGACTTACAGAATAAGGATATGAGGGTACATGATAAAAATGGCAAGACTTGTCAATATACATCACCAATACTACTTAATAAGGTTCCTCTGTTCCAAAGGGTATTGCCCTAGTATTTCATGGGAAATAAGTGAAACCACAGCAGAAATTAACTTTGTTCGTTTAACCCACAAAGAACCTATGTGTCACGATTCCTCCATTGCATTTGGACAGCTTACAGAGGAGTCCAACCACTGGCCCAATGGTCAGGTGCAAACCAGGGAACTACTCAATCCCAACCAACTCCCCAGCTCTTTGGTTTATGAAAAGCCCTCATTATACAAGATACCATTTTACACTTGACCAAAAGTGAACTTAGATGTTCACCCACAGACCCAATTAAAGCTCTATTTAAAAGTAAATTAAGAGTTGGGTACAGTGTGCTCAAATGAGTCATCTGCCCCAGTCTTTTGGGGCACGTTTTGTCTCCAGTACTATGCTCAATCCTGCACCAAGCATATTATTTGCACATACTGGCAATTGAATAAAACTTTCAAAGGTAAAACACAGAAAGTGGTTAGCTATGAAGGGAAGGGAGGAAAGACACATTTCATCAAATGAAAAGTGCACCAGCAGCTCCATAGAAAATATCCAAAACTCTAATTAAAATGTTCCTCCTAGAGCAGGCCCTAACCCTGCCATATCCCAACTGCAACACACACTTCATATTCCAGAAGGCATCTCCCACATAATGGTTTAGCAACCTACACTGTTGCCTGGAATAGAAAAGTACATCAGATTTGAGCAATTAAGTTTTTCTGTGCTACACAAGCTGGAGAAGAACCACACAAAGAAAATAGCACAGAAAATGAATGGATGGATTACAGGGATCAGCGTTAGCAGATAAAGGAGTAGTTTCTTTCTTTCGCTCAGTAATATATTTGGAGGAATAAGGCTTGTGCTGACAAAGAAAAATGTAACAAGCAGGACTACAAATAAACTTGCAGATAGCATTCATTTCATCACAGAGAATTCCAAAGACAACTGAGGATTTATATTCTGTAGAAAATTTCTACCTAGGTCACAGGGATATCCTACAATTTAGGGTAAAAGGAAACATTTAGAATGAATTTTATTTAAATTGGAAGACGGATGTCGTTAAGGAAGATCACACAAGCCAAAAACATTTTATTTTTGTATTTTAAGCTCTAGGTATTACTGAGGAAAAAAAGAATAAAGCTTTAACTGGGGCTTTTATGCATTAACGTGCTTTGTTACAGAATTCCTCATGTATAGAACCAAAAGGTGTGAGAATCTAATCAACCGCTCACAGCAGGAACACAGAAACACCACTTCCAGTGTGCAGCAGATTGTTTTTATGTCATGGCTGAAGCAGAACTACAGCTCACATCACCTCATTGGTTCTGCTGATCTCAACCGAGGGAAGAAGTCCAGCAGACATTCCTTCATCACAAACAGGTGAAGTATAGATGAGGACTAACAGACAGCCCAACCGAAACCTTCAGGAATTCACTGCATCACAAGAGGCATGAGCACAAATTGTCCCACTGCAGGTGATCAACTCCTTGTTCCATTCCAGTTGAATGAAATCCTGCTTCCACCCACCCAGATCTCCAGCTCGTTATGATATTTACTGTTATTTTATTTGGGAAAAAATAGATAATTCATACTGTAAACTAGAAAGAATGGGGCCTACAGTGCCTTTAAGCACTTGTGCAAAGGATAAATGCACCCACAAACCAACACAACTCCGACAGTATTTTCAGCTCCTACAAATGACATGGATTTTTAATTTCTCCATCACAGACTTCTTGGAACATGCAAAAGTTCACCTGGCGTAGGGCAACAATGCACATTAAACCTAAATAATTAGAAAAGTTGAGCGAATTATGAGTTGGTAAACAGGAGGGAGCTGCAGTGCTGCTCTTGACCTGTTCGGCTATGGTGTCAACCTTGATAAAACACAAAAGGGCAGCTCCTGTGCCCATCCAAGAACTGCCACCCACGCTCTGTTGCCTCAAGTGCTGTGATGTGAATAACACGTATCCATCCGAATAAGTACGTAAGTGGCAAATTTCCAATGTTACTAAACATCAAGCAACCCTTAGCCCAGCTGAATGCGGAGCAACTATCAAATAACTCAATTACCAGCTAGCTTTCAAAGGAGATCAGCAACCTTTAAAAATGAAAAGAAAAAGTGAAATAAAGGCATAAAGACCAGCATGGACAGTTGCCCTTTTGCTGTACACATTTCAAAGGACTACAGAACTGCAAAATATCCCACCTCTCACAGCAGACACTTTTTGAAAAGCTCCTGAAAGAAATTCTCTTCTCCGACCGTGTATGTCTCTGGCAGGAGTCTCAAGGTGTTCTTCATTAAACAAATAATGGTTTTCATTATTAAGGCATTCACAGTCAATATGTTCCACACTCATCCTTAACATTTTTATTTTCTTCTTAAAAATTATTATCTAGTTTTTTTTATGGCACGGTTCGGGAATGACAGATGATCCATCAGATTATCTACATATTTTTAATGACAGCATTTTGCATTCATTATTCCCTACTTAAATCACTCTTTTTAAAAGAGGAATAACTTATTTCCTTCTCCTGTCACCAGAGAAATTAAAGAGTACACCATTAAGAAGAGTGCTTATCTAACAAAAAGATCCACCAGTCAGACATAGAAAATTAGCATGGATGAAAACTGCCTTAAGAGGAAGAGCAAAAATGTGGGTGATGCCAACTTCAGAGCTGCATAACCCCTGTGTGGTTACCCCTGAGGATCAGGAGGGACTCACAAAAGTGACAAATCTCCATTTATAGATCCATCAAATTAATGAATGTGCAAGGGCACTTAGCTTTAATCCGGCTTCATGTTCTCCTCAACGAAACACTGAGGTTTGATTTAAAAAAAAAAAAAGAAAGCCAACCATACACTGACATTGATAGAAGCATCAGCCAATTTCCACTCAGCTTACTTTCTCTTTTTGCAAGAGCTACATTACAGGTTTCAAAAATAAACTTCTTAAGTTATAAACACGGGTGAGGAATATCAATGGCAAAATGACTGAAAAATTCTAACTAAAGCAAAAATTAATTCATGCAAAGTTAATGCTGGGATATTATATAATTTATTTGGCACAGATGATTCAAATAAATCCAAGTAACCAATTTAATATTTGCCTGTACTTAATAGTTGCCTAGCAACATCACCTCCTAACAATAAAATGAGTTTAAATTTTGGCTAAATGCCTAATAAATGAGTTGTTAGCTTTGGTACTTTCATGCACTGGCTGTTAAGTCAGCAAGTCAACACACACTGAATGGAATTCCTGTGCATGCAGGAGGCTCTGCCACAAGACAAGCTCATAAACCAGCAAAGGTGGGAATTAAACGTGCCACTCATACCAGCTCTCTCATTTCATACTCATTCAGTAATCTTTTCCAGTCCTATTATATCAAGGAACCATCCAGTTGTGTCTCTCAAATCTCTGCATACAGTTGCAAAAAATAAATTCCTTAGTAAGATTTCTAATATACTCAAACATTTCTGTGCCATAGAAGAGGTCAATTTCCAATTTCCCTTGATATTTTCAGGTGTGACATACTAATGCTTCTTATTATACATAGAGCGTCTTACCACGAAGACCTGTATTTTCCACACAGAGCTCTCTCTAATTGCCAACTCCAAGTACCTCTTTCATCATTATAACATCAACAGAACTAAGGTAGGTACTTAAGAGCAAGCAGGTACTTAAGTGGTACCCTACATAAAGAATCTAGAATTAAGTTTGCCAAAAGAACAGGTTTTATAACTGGGAGCATGTGTCTAAGTACAATATTTGCAGAAGAATCGGATAACATTTGTGGCATAATGGTTTTAACCACGCGTTCTCCCTCCCTCTGAAATCTCCACTAGGCTCACTGAAACTTTCCCACCAGCAAGGATAGACCTTCTGTAGTAACTCACATGCAGTAATTCACACAACCATGAAAACAGACAACAGACTGGCAGTGCCTCAGAGAAGCCCACTGACACTTGAGTATGTCATACTCCCTTTGTCAACTAATAGGGAAAAACCATGCAAGCACCAATGGATGAATAACAATTTGAAGTCATTCACTCATCAGCATGCATTTGGTATTTGTTTCCAGCCTCCCTGCTATACTCTCACAGTCCTAATTATGCAGACCATCCTACCCTGAAATTAAACTTTCCCAACTGTTACGTTAAGATTCACATCTAGGAATGATATACCCAAAATGAAGTTAATTAGGTCAAATTCAAAAACAAGACTCATTTCAGAATGATTAGGCTCATCTTTCAGAAGAAATATCACTCAAAATATGCATTAAATCAGGTTTGTGGAGAACATCGGTGAAGAGGTTATTGAAGTCACTTGGTATATTAGTTGTTGAATTGAGAAGACCAAAAAATCAAGTGGCACATACTTTTTTTTGCTCTCTAACCCAGATAATATACAAAATCAAAGACACGCATTAAGAAATGGCTTCCATTGGCTTACACCTTCTGAACTGCCAATACAGAAAATAGGAGATCAAAATTGAAAGGGCTGAAATTAAAAGCTCAATGTTTGTCTGTCAAACCACTTCTAGAACCTGGAACCAGATTTCAACCTTAAGCCTCAGACACAGCTGATAAAATGTGACCTATGGAGTTGTCAGGAATCGAAATCAGCTCTTCTGATCACACCTAGAGGTAAGCAAGATCCAGTGATCTAACTTAGATGCTTCTTATGTCAGACATTATCAGATGTTAGTTTTCCAAGTCATTTTCATGCCCCTGTACTACATCAACTTACTCCATTGAGTACACAGAATACTGCTGAGTTCTTCCAAACAGAAATTTCCTGCTTTCCAGATTTTCCAGGCAACAGTCAAGGTCCCTTGCTGTACTGCTCAAGAGGTTTTTCCAATTATCAAAGACACATTTGTTCACAAAGATTTCCTTGGGTCATAATGAAGGTATCGTATCAGCGCAGCAGGGACACCATAAGAAGAGTCACTACCTTCTTGGATGCATGAACCACAGTAAAGAAGCAATTACCCAGACTACCAGTCAGTAATCCCTCTGACCCATCTCTTCTGGGGACCTTACCAGAGCAGCAGCGAGTTTAACTAAGATAGAGGAAGAAACAGTCATCTGAAAAAGCTGGCTGGCCAGGAGAGGAATCATGTGGTTACCAGGCTATTAAGCTCCCATCAGGAGATGGACAGACTATTTCATTGTTCTTAGCCTTGAAAGAAAAGAACAAGAAGAAAAAGAAAACATCCTAAGGAAATGATACATTCCCATTTGATCCTAGAACCACAGCTTTCTACACTAAGTGGTCCTTCCTACTGCTGTTAATTGTCTATTATTTTTTATGTCCTCTTTAAGCTACTGCGAGGTGTCAGCGCTTTTATCTTATAGAAACATTTCCAAGGCAGCATGGACTCTTTTATACAAAAAGGCATACATGTAAAGAATAAAGGTTAGTTAAAATTCTTCTTATCGGGCTTTCTGTGTGACACCATTGAGTCATTTATGTTTGAAAATGTGTGTGGATGCTTCTCACTGAAACACTCTTTACACAAAGCAGAGCATACTCCATCACTCATAATAGAGGTCACAACCTTAAAACTGGTGCGTTAAAGATAAAATTCTCTTCATCAGTGGCTCAAGAGACAGTTCTGTCTTGAGGTCCAGCCAAGGTCAGAGAATGAACTCCTACAGGATCTGTAGGCCACGCACACTCCACATTCAAAGCACATTTTTTTGCCCATGACACTTCTGACCTAAGCAAAGTAGCAAGTGCATAAGAATAGGAGAGGAACACCCAAGGCAGTATGCAAAACCACACAGTCTACGACTTCTGCCCACACCTTCGGATCCTCTTTTCCTTTTCAAGCAGAACCTTCCTTCCCAAAGACCCAAGGCTGGCTGCTGTGGAGGATGCAGTGCTGAAGGACAGGAGCTCACACTCCCACTGCCTCCCCTACCTCGGACCAGGGCCAAGCTTTAAAAACAAAGGCAAATGATACAACTTTTTTGCTCAGTTCATCAGCTCCAATAATGCAGATTTACTTTAAATAAATATGCGCCCATACCTCAATTGGCAGCCAATTTCACTCTTTTTTTTTGTATTTTTCTCCTACGTGAGATTTCAGGTTCAAAGGGTACTCCCAAGCACAGAAAAAGAAGTGAATTATTTCAAAACAGGAGGCTCTATTTGCATACCTATAAATACATGAAATAACTGCTTTTCCTGATTTAAAGATACATATATAAATGCACACACTATGGTTATAATTTTTTAAAGTCATTTAAGTTATCTGAATTCTTTGAACACCTTTTAAAATGGCAAACAAATGGAATATCATTACAGAATCTTAATCTTTTATTCAAGTGTAAAGATAAATGATGTCAAATGCCAAACAGCTGAGTGGGTCTGCATCTATTAAAAAAGATATAAAATGTCCATGCAACAGAACAAATAGTTCTGATGGAAACTTCAAGAAATCCCTCTGAGGATCTCAGCCTCCCTACTTCTGCTTTCTGAGCATCTCTCATGCAAGTTTAATTTATGCGGTGATGGATATCCTAAGAGATGGAAGCTGCATTATTGACACAGAGATAAAATAATCCCTGAGTGAGAAGAACAGGTTTGGTCACTTTATGCTCAGCCTGCAGGTAAAATCAATTTCAGTAACTTCACCAGTTAGCATAAATACCTTTCTGATTAAAGCACTACTTTGTCATGGAATTAGAATCTCCCACCTGGCTAATAATCCAATAAAATGTAATGACAGCTTTCCTGAGTGAGGAGAACGATGTCTTTTATACTTCCTTCCAAAGTAGAGTTGCCACTTACCAACCTCAACTTTTCTGTGTGTGCCACATTCTTCCAGAATCAAAGGTCAGGCCACATTAAGGTGTCATTCTTCAGATTCCCAGCAAAGTAGAAACCCAGCATCGTGAATTACACTGTTTTATGGGGCAGCTTGCAATAATTCAGCATCAGCACCTGATTCATATCTAAGCACACCAGCCTGGCCTTCCTCTGCTTCTTGCAAGATACACTCTGCACTCAGCACAGAAATCCATTAGGATCCTTTCCCATGGAACCCAAGCACCAGGTCCCAGCTGCAGGCATCATACAGGAGCATTTGTGCTTGAAGTAGAAACTGTGTCTTTTTGAAGCAGCAAACTTCTGATCCATCCAACACTCCCAAAATGAGATTCATGGAGTTCTGCCCCAAGCAGAGAATGACAGCAACCCATCTCCTCACTCAGTGAGCTCCCAAAAAGCTCCTTTGAGATGACAGCGTAAGGGCAAAGAAAGGCTCTGCACAGAGCAGAATGGGTGTGTGCAATATACTTGTGTATATTTTAACAATCTCTTATTTTTATGCTCTTTGTTCAACTACATTGTCAAAAGGGGTTTTAAATACAAGTTTTTGGGACAACTAAAGAGGTGAATTTATGAATGTATTCCTAACAAAGCATACTCTGCAAAGCTTTAATCTGAGAATTGTGACAAGCTCAGACAAAATGGATTTTTAATAGAATATAATGTAAACTGCCTGAAACATTATGATAAGGATTTTTTTAAGCAACGCACAGAAAAGGCATGATGCACTCGGCATGAAAGGAAGAAAGGTCTTAATTTAAACCATCTTAATGAACACTCAATTTGCATAGGGAAATGCGAGAAATGGAGATGAAAAGCTCATGATAACGATAACGTTGCAGAGGAGAGAGGGAGCAGATTAGGAAAGTAAGCAAATTTGAAAAGGCTCCCACCGATAACAGCAGCTGAAGGGAATGGAGAAGGGATTACCACCAGGTCACAGCCCAACACAGCAGTTCTCCTTGCTGTAGGCTCTTACCGAGGTTGTGCACTGGGGAGGAAGGAGCAGCCCAAGTGCAGAGCAGTAGAGAAGCAGTGGACAGACAGATTTTGGCAGCACGGCAGTTATATGGTGGGATGGTTCCCATTTTCAGCTAAGCTCCACTTGCATACAAACTTTAAGGAGCTCCTTCTGTTACTCAAAGGCACTTTCACCACGCTGACCTTAGCAGAAGCAAGTTCAAGTCTCTGCTTGTTTACATAAAGCAGCAGAATCCCTATGAAACACTTAACATTCTTCAAAAGAAACAAGAGGGCCACTGCTATGACCAAAAAGGGAAATTAAAGTAAAGATCAAAGCTAAATATTTACTCTAAGCACTACAATATTTGCAAATCTGGAAGCGATCTTTCAGCAGTTTCCATTTGCATACTTTAATTAATCCAAAAATATTAAAACTAATCTCACAAAAGGAAGGGTCAAAGTATTAATTAACTCGAGATTCCTTGCTTTTGTGCAATTTAACAGTTCAGTACAAAGCAAAAATCAGTTTTAATAAAAAGTAAGTTACTGTGACAGGTATAAATCCATGGATTAGTGAAACCACGTACAAGGCAGCCAGTTTTAGTACCTTGCCTATTCTATTTTTAACTTAAAAAATAAAAACCAAACAGTTGCATTAGGTAGAAAGATTTCTCTGTTACAACAAATAATTTTCAATCCCCCTCTCACCTCAGCATTTCAGCACCACGCCCAGTGCTGTGCCTCCAACCCCAGAGCCACTGTCCCTGGATGAGCTTTCCACCAACAATGGGTTCTTGTTGGGAAATCTAGTTGAAAGACAAAGCATTTGGTCCCACTGCTTCATGTGTTTGCAAAGCAAATGCACACGTCCCACTCAGTCACCTCCACTCTCCATCCTTACTGAAGGATGCTCTGTTTGCCATGCACTAGGCCTGCTTTACACATCCAGCAGTGCTCTCACCTCAACAGTGCCTTATCCATTCCCGAAAAGCGAACCCACGCAGCACACATACTGCAGGTACCCAAAGCTTGGTGGGGGGTCCTCTGCCCCCCAAATACAGCTCCAGAAGTCAAAACAGAGCAGAAATACACTTTGCATGCCAAATCTTTGACAATAATCTTTGTAGGTCTAAACTAGGAGCTTTCAGGAAGGATGGGTGAAAAAGGCTCCTCAAATCAAAGTTCTGAGATGAAGTTTTGTGCTTGTCTAATTATGATGCAATTTCATGCAAAACGTATGCACACTGTACTCTAAATGTACAGTAACTGCATGATAATGAAGAGAAATTGCTTGCATTGTCAAATACATAATTCTGACTAACAATATAAATTTCTCATTATGTTTGATATAGCTGGTGGGAGCATTACCATAACAAATGCACCCAGGATTCACAAGACAGCCCATAGATCCTCATAGGTGTTTTGCAGCATTAATGAGTAATACTTAATAGCTATTACTTCTGCAGCTTTTCAAATAAAAGAGACAACATTGCCCTATTCCGATTATTTCTCTATTAATCTCCATATTTCTCTATTTTAATCCATTTATTTCTGTCATCTCTTTGGCAATGGGAATTTTGCTGCCCCGAAGGTGCAGGAAAAGCAAGCGTGAGCCAGGACAAGTTGGCTGCCTCTAGTTACACTCAGTCATCTACTTCTCAAGCTCTGAAGTGAAACAAAAAGAACAAAGCTCTAATTACAGCACTTACAGTTCTTCCAACACAGATAAGGAGGAGCAAATGCTGTTGTTAAAAGAGCAATACTGCTCATTAAAGAAGTTTTCATCAGCATTTCAGCAAGAGTTAATGTACAGAGGAGCTTACCTGCTCTCTGGGTCTGGGTCATTGAGCATGCAGGTGATCGTGGCAGTGGTCCTGGCACTATCGGTCTCCTCTTGAACTCCCCACTGATCTGCATCACTGACTCTGACGTCCAAGATCTTCACACCAAGGGCTGTCTTAATTCTGTTGGAGAACCACAGGAATCACCTTAGTTACAGACCCCATACAAATAAATCCATAGAGGTAAACACAGAAGATGAAAGAGGAAATATTCCCTCTTGCATTAGTAATGGACTGATACATTGCAACTGTAACTCAGCCTGCTTCAAAAGTACAAAACGGGTCCAATTATTTTAAACAGATGAAGTATGAGTTTCATTATGTGCAAAGGCAGTTAATTTTCAGCTGGAACAATGTGGAAAGAATAAGAATGCTTTCTGCTTCAGTGGCACCAGTTTGATACAAATGAAACAGATGTGACTAAACATAAGTTGATTTAATTTGCTGCGTCTGTCCTGCAGTCTGAGATGGAGGTGCAGAGCACTGTGATGTAACGTAGATACTCCTTCCTGAAAACCTTTGGGAGTGAGGTGGCTCTCAATACTAGGGGGATTGGCACAGAAAAAAATGTGCTCTGCTGCTCAAAGACCGTAACACGGGAAGAGAAGAGAGTGAATATGTTAGAATAAACTCTGGTCACAAGGCTGGAAATAATGATGCCATTGCACTGAGATCCATCACATGGGGCATACAAAACTTGCTGCTGGCAATAGTACAATATCAACACAAAAAACTGCAACTTCCCAAGCCCAGGTAGCACTAAAAGCAGTCCAGTACCTGGTAAAGTCACCATTTTTTTGCCATTTGCTTAAACAAAAAAAAAGTCCACACTCCAGAAGGGTTCTGCAATAGGAGCAGATTGCCAAGGAATAGGAAACAAACTGCTTTTAATGGCAGGAACTTCATTTGTGCAGCTTGACTCCAGAAACAAGCCTGGGATTTCGACAGGAGTGCTGCAAATATGCCTGGAGAACAATTAGGCTGAAAGCAACTGCTGTAGCGCCACGTTCACCACTACTGTGACTTAATTAATTAAAAGCAAAGCCAAGAGGGACCTCTTAGTTGTATGGTGGAATTAAACTGCAACTGCTGTGACTTGAAGCGTTACTTAACAGCAAGTTGTGATGGATTGGCCCCAATGCCTCATGGCCAGTCGGCCCACACTCTGCTCTATTACGAATCTCCTTTAAGTTTTAGCTGAGTTCGTGGTCTGGGATCAAACTAACTTCAAGACTCGGTGGGCGGTCTTTTCTTCTGAAAAGGAATTAATTCGTCCTGCTTTTATGATGTCCTTGTTCCTCCCTGCAAGGCTTTCCTGACTTGATGGACCAAACCCATGCCTGGCATAACCAATCTGATGAAAAATGTTTCCTGCAGGGAGAGAATTTTATTTGATATTTTTTCTAATTGTTTCCTTCATGTTTCTCCGCAGACATTCATATCTCCAGACAACATGCCTCAAAGCTTATGTGCCCTTTCCGTATCATTTCCTCTTCTTTTTTACCACAGGAACATTCATTTATTTTGTAGTAATTACCCTGGACCCAATCATTCCTGCAAAACACCTACATGGTTTCATTTCAGACGGACTTGTAGTTTACATGGGAGAGAGAGAACCAAGCCTTCAGCAATGGAGTCAATCTTTTTTTTTCTTTAGACTTAGTCAACCACTCTTCAGGGGAGAAAATAAAAAAAAAAAAAGACAAAAACAAAAAAAAAGGTGCTATTCTAATTTTCTCTTTCCCAGACAAAAATTATATATATTTTCAACAAATTCACCACCCCACTGCCCCCTCAATTTGCCAATTTTTACTTGACAACGCGCTTGGAAATCTCTAGCCCAGCTTTCCACCCAAGGCTCTGGTGAATAGAAGCTTCACTGAAGGGCAGGAGATGCATGGGGCCAGGACAGCTGGATTTCACCACAATTTCAGGATTCATCAGCCTCTTCCCATCTGTTAGAAGCCTGTTACGCTCTCCCACGCAGCTCTTGCACTACGTATATCTCCACTCTACAGCACGCTCTGTATTCTGCTCCCCTCTGAGCCTGGTGGGTCTCAGCACCCCAACAGGACGTGGTGCAGGAGCAAGCTACACCACATGGGAC
Source organism: Odontophorus gujanensis (assembly GCA_013399175.1). NCBI lineage: Eukaryota > Metazoa > Chordata > Aves > Galliformes > Odontophoridae > Odontophorus > Odontophorus gujanensis. Next base: position 569,725 of record VXAB01005912.1, on the reverse strand, counting down.
CTCTGCACAGCTCCATCCTTTCTCTCCTGTGCCTGAATTCAGCCCATCCAGGCAGCAGCTGAGGCTTTCCCAATGTTCTGATCAACATTGGGCTCATCCTTCAGGACACTGTCCCATAAGTGGGGCCTCCTGGGCTCAATGACTGTGCCAGCAGCATTAACTTGCTGCCTACCCATCTACTGTCTTGCTGGGTTAGCATCAAGTGAACATCACAGCCACTGCTTCCCTGTTCTGTTTTCCAAAAACATCCCTGAATGCTGCATTTTAGGAAAATTTCCAGTCTAATCCTTTGCAATGCATCTGCTCTGGTGGGCTGAGACAAGATGTCATTTTGCATTTTTGGATATCAGTACAGCCAGAAAGGTTGAAAGAAGGAAAAAAGTGAATTCAGCTTCTCGCTTAGGAAAAAGTCAAGAAATTCAAATTGAGCAGCCTACATATGGAAGGATGGAGCTTACTATTCTTCTGATAAGTGATTCACATCTTTTAGTCTGCCCCCAAATCCACAGGCACAAAACTGCTGTGAGAGCTGCTGACTCAGAGCGTGGAAAAGAATGGGAAAACCCAAGGGGAGCTAGAGATGGTGAATGGCCAATGTGAGAGCCCAGGCAGTGGGCGTACTGCCTGCCCTGTGCCAGGCTTCGGTGACAGGGTTGGGTGGATTGCTTTATTTCCTTACACCTCCCTTCCCCATACAAATGATGGGGAAGTGCTGTTCTTCCATCTCCTAGGGGGCTGCAAGAGTGCACAGAACAGACTGAAAAAAAAAAGAAGTCTGACATCCTTTAAATTTAACACCTGTATTCACAGCCTGTACCACAAAGGAGGTGACCATTTATTCATGATGCTGTCTTCTTAAGGGCTGGAGGGAGCCCAAGAGAAATGTGACATTCTCAAGCACTGCCTTTCATGACACTTAAGCCTGTAAGATCTTCAGAAGAGGGAGCTGGTGGGGATGGAGGGGGGTAGTGTCAAGCTGTCCAGAAAGGGAATCAATGACACAATTGCTTCACGAGCATATCTTGCCCTCTTCTCCAGCTATAAATGCAGAGTGGAGGAAGCTGCTTTCAAGTTAGAATGCAGAATACATCTGGTATCCCTGGCAGAGCTTTTCCTCCTAAGCAGTGTGTCCTCTTTTTACTGGGGAATATAAAGCTGAAAACATGAGGGACTGATGGAGTGGGTAAGCAGAAGCATCCCCAAGCTGCCAACTTGGAACAACTATTTTAAAATGCAATCCTAGCCCTAAATGTATGCGACCCCATGAATTCAGCAGCTCTCTCATTTAGTACAAGAGGAGAAGGTACAAGTAATCACCAGGGCTGGGATGTAACTGAAGTGCTGCAAGAGGGATTTAGGCAGACGAGCACTCAGCAGAACGGTGCTGGGACTGCCACTGCCTCCTGATCAATTAGCTGCAGCATCTGAATGGTAAATGCAGGCGTGCAATGCACCCAGCACCCCTCCTAGCAGCAGTAATTGGAAGTAAAATCTTGGTAAAAAGAACTTTAAAATAGAAACAGAAGAGAAATACGTTTATGAAATAAAACAGGAATGTGCTCACAGCAGATGGAACGGACTCAAAATGATGGGAAAAAGACTTTTTCAGAGCTGTTTTGGAGATCCACTCATCTCCCCCAGCCCATTACAGGAGAAAACATAATCTAAGTTAAATCCTCTCTCAATGATGTACCAATAATAATGGTTACAATAATAATTTCCTTTGTGGTTTCCAAGTACTTCTGCATTCAGTCCTTCAACGCTTCTTTTTAGCCCAATTAAAAATAAAATCATTATTCTCCCCACACAGGCAGTCCAAGCTGTAGGCTGGGTTGGCTAACTCATCTCTGCAGAGCCAGAACATGCACCCATCCACCCCAACCCCATGCTCACACATCGGCTAGACACCCCGACCCATCTTTAACACTAAACAGAGCGGAGCTGAGTAATTCCAAGCCCTCACAGAGCACTTTACAGATTTGAAGAATCGCACAAACAGCAAGCAATTAGTTCTGAACGAGGTCCCTGTGGAGTTTCTAGTTAAAATACATGCGTTTTAAGAAACATTAAGCCAAGCACTATAAATTAAAATAATCACTGAACTCAGACGTAACAGCTGAGAACTTTGAGGAGTGTGGGTGAGACAGGCAACTGCTCCCGTATAGCAGTGACACAGGCAGCTCTATAAAGGAGTAGAGCATATTTTCTAAAGTATTTATCCACAAATGTTATTTCTTTGTTCTGTTACGTTTTAGAAGATTTGTCACAGTTTTATGTTCAAGCTACTTCCCTGTCAAATCCTTCTTAAAATAGCAATGCCAGGCCAGCTGTGTTTGCATTAATGTGAGTAAAGCTATCTAAGTATTTAAAACACACATCAAAATACACAAAGATCCTGGAATGAATCAAGCCCTCTTCTAGAGGCCACAAGTGCAGAAGCACAAAAAATATGCATTTTTAGTACGTAAGTGAAACAGGCACCTTGCAAAGCCCGGAGGAGAGGTGTAGTGAGACGTGCAACAGAGGGCATTGGAGAGCACAGAAAAAAAAAAGGAAAACCCTAAAATGTTTGAGTAATGGCATCAGGTGGTTAAGTATTTAACATGATCCCGGTACAAACCCAGAGGTAGTATGTGTTATAGTGAAATAGTGGGAACTGCTGGTGGGACAAAAACCCACCATGTTTGGCTTTATCCCTTCAGAGAGCTCAACAGAGATGGAAGCAATGACATTCTAGGTCAGGTGGAGTTTCACTCAAGATATGACCTCCACATCTCAACCCTGCTAAAACCTACTCCAGAGGCTGCCCCTTCATTGCCAGTCCAATGCATAATTGGTCCAAATTATTTATCAAAACAAAGCATAGACTCACTGTGCTCTGCCTGCCCCGACAGGCCATCATGGGGCCAAGGTTCCTCATCACCACCCCACAAAAGCACCTCTCACCTTCACACCACAACAGGAAATTTGCCTTTTCCTCTCTCCAGGATAACTCAATATCTCTCAGCATCTGCTATTTTTATATAACCTCTTGTAGCTGCCTTATTTAACCCCATCAAGCACTGGGGATGCAGCTGCTATAAAGGCAGTTATTACCGCTGTATATCAACATATCTCCATCCAACAGGCACTCAAGGAATAAAAGTCAACACCAAAGGACCAGGAAGAGCAAAAGTAAGAGAACACAGCTGCAGTGACCTACGCAAGGCAAGGCAGGAACAATGCTGACATGGTGGTCAATAAAGCACAAAGCCTTGGGGAGGAGGAAGCCCTCTACAACCTCAGAGGGGACAAGTGCTGAACATTTAGAACGATACAATCACTGCCCTTCCAGACAGACACGTGAAGGCATAACCTATTTTTTCAGCCCACTGAATGGATCAAAACGTGCCGCGCATCAGACTCGCTAACATATTGGATTTTGAATAATGAGAAGAGTAAACAGGACTTTAATTTGGATTCTGACAGTAAAGTGCTTTCCACGTGATAAATCAACTATTAAGTTAGACAAATTAATGCAGCGTACCACGCTGTGTGGTGCATGATGGTTTGTGATCTGGAGGAAGCATTTACAAAAGCATAACCGAAATAAGATGGTATGACCAACAGGAGGTGGTGTTGGGGCAGTCTGTCATCAGAAATCCTCCCCCCGCCCTTTGATCAAACTCTACATAGAACTCTGAAGAAGTACAGCAAGTTTTCTCAGGAGGACCTGTTTTTCCTAAAAGCTTGTAAATGTTTTAGGAGAGATTCTCTGCTGTTCTGAACCACCAGAGATCATTGAATTTCATAGTGAATTTATGGTATTGGAAAGTTGAATTTCACATCCGTGAAGGTGAGCCAAAAAAGGAGGGGTCACCTCTCAAGAGTTTGTTCAAAGGGAAACTCTTTCTAGATATAAGAATGCATTCACAATACCAGCAAAGAGGATGCAAGCATCTCCAAAGCAGTCAAACATTATTGTGCATTTACACATCCAAATGGAAAATTCCAGGTGTTTTGCCTTTTTTACTTTAAAAGAAAGGAGGCATTTTTAAATTTTATCATCACATGGCAGCAGAAAGTTCATTTTTCAATTTGCTCTCTCTCTTACTCAGGTACATAAAACAACAGTAGAGAGACACTCTAATTGGCTTGAAATTAAAGCTATTAATTTGTATTCTTATTTATTCCTGTCACAAACCAGACCTGTTTATATGGGTTTGCAACACAGCCATGGGAATCTGAGAGGTTCTGAAGTCTTTCTGAGGTACAAAATCAAAACACTTTCTCCCAGTGATCTCCGTTCTCATCAAAATATGTCAGCAGTGAAATGTTTTCCTTCAGGGAGAAAAAGGCTCCACATACTGGAGTAGAGACCTCGGGTCCAATCCCTTTGACTCACAGCACTCTATTAACCATGTAACTGCATGGGCGTATTCAAAATGGGAATAAGTATCTTTTCTCGCCTTGGCATAGAAATTCATTCCAGAAAATATATATATATAAATACTGCAGGTCAAAGAGTTCTGCAGCAATTGGCATTTTCACAATAAAACTAAAAGCTATAATTTTTTTTCAATCCATCTGAAAATATTGTTGGGCCTTTGACACATCGATGACTTTAATTACAGCATGAGCACACGTGGCTTGAGATTGTGCTGAAAGCTCTTCAGTTCCACAGCCCAGGCCCCTGCCCACCACACAGGGAAGCATTTCAGGTCTTTTGGCTGGGCTCACCCGGAGGGCAGCAAGCACTGAACATCTGCAGAGAAAAACCCAATTCCAGCACCTGTCTGACACTTTACACTTTCAGAGCATTCAATAAACATGAACTGAATATTATTACTATTGATCAAAAGGAGAGAGGGAACCTTCTCCAAGCACTGATTCTTATGCTACCAACAGCCCTTCCTCATCAGTATGCACACCCTGCTCTGAAAGGAAAGTGATATTTTCCTTTCTTCCAGTGCCTCCACTCAGTTAGCAGAGTTACGATGCGGTGATCATTATTCAAAGAGCTCAAGAGCGCTTGCTGCCATGCCACCCTCCAACACCTGCAGGAACTGAAGTACGTGCCCTCTCTTCTGCAACACAACAAGCCATACTGTCCCTCCCCCAGCAAAGAGGAGAGGTAAACTGCTGTAATGGTTTCCTATAACACAAGGTAGCAGAACAAAAATCAAAGCCCATTCAGACTCTTCAACCTCTCTCTGAAACATCTGAAACACTCTATGTCCTTTACCTTGAAACCAGTGCAATGCTATAATAGATGAAACCATTCCTTCAAGCCTAGAAGCACAGGAGAAAATGCATTATCAAGTCTGAAGGTGTCCGAAGTATTTGAACTTGGGATTCTTGCAATCATGCAGAAACACAGCTTTGAAAACTGTAATGAAAATATCAAAGCAAGTCAGAGGTTTCCTCCCGCAAAGACAAAGATACTTATAGGTTTCCTTTTATTGAAAGGCTCCTTTCAGAAATCGGTGCTGCAGAGATGTCTGCAGCCTGAACAGAGTGCAGTCCTCCTGGGAGACAACGGATCTTTGTGAAGGGGGTCATTTTTCTGCCTCTACAAGTGAGAGGGGAAAAAATAAAAAAAGAAAGAAAGAAAAAAAAAAAAAGCCCTGAAGGTCATGGTTTCTGAAAGCACCTAAACAACAATAATAAAAAAAGAACTTTCCATCCTTGCAAAAGCAGATAATGAGCTCCACAGCCCGCCCTGTCATGGCCAGCACAGGATGGGGTTTCACAGCGTCTGAAGTCATCCATCACAACGGCTAAATTTGGTCACCACCTTGGAGACTCATCCATTTCCTTTAGGGAGGAAGTCTGCTCAGTATATACAACTGAAGTCAGACTCTGACAGCGAAACCCCAAGCAGCACACGCTTGGGAGGCCCATGGCAGCCCACCTGCAGCCCAACTCATGCTACAACACAGACAGCGTTCCTTTAGGGCACCTATCATCCATTTTTCAACACTTGCTCTGTACTCCAAATCAAAAAACCAACAAAGGAAGGGTCGCTGTCAGGAACACTGCACAGGCTGTGGCGAGGAGGCAGTGACCTGAGCACAAGGGAGGAGAAAAACAAAGCACTGCAATGAAAATCCATCCAGAATTAAAAAGGCCACAAGAACTTTGCCTGAACTAGTGCTTGTTGTTTTTATTGAATTCTTTTACAGTGTTTTATGTTGTTTAATCGAAGAAAGAAAATGGATGCCATAAAATATGCAGAGCTAACTGGGGCTGCAGAGTACATTGCTGAATATTGCTAGTAATGTCATTTCCCCTTTACTGTCAAAAAATAAAAATATTGTTCTTTATATCCCTGTCACACGGAGCAGAGGTCCGCTCGCGCTCACGATCAATCTTCCTGGAGTGCACCTTTACCTTGAGCAGTATGTGCTAGGACAGGGAATAAGCAAAGCTCAGGAAATAATCTCCCTTTCCACAAGATAGAATTCAATTTCCAGTACAGCTCAGACCTGTACTTTTCTTGAAAAGGTGGAACCATAAATTACAGTAAGAAAGCATTTTTCTGCTTCTAGTGAAAAGTTTAGTGAGCATTATGATTATGTGGGTTGTACTCCAGGCACCAATGACCAACAAGCAGGCTAATAATGCGTGAATTCTGATGAGAGCCAGCCCTCCAGCTGGGATAAGCCATCAAAGCCTTCTTTCCTACTTTTTTCCCCTCTGTGTTCCCTCTTGTAAGAATCTCTTCTAGCTGCAGACAACTTTCCAAGATTCTTCTAGAGAGTAAGCACTTCCCAAGGAAAGGGACACACCAGGCAGCCCTTTGGCCACTGCCCCAACAGGACAACGAGGCCAGGATGATGCACCCCTGAAGCCCACCCAGCCCTGCACAGCTGCCAGGAAAATCTATCAGCCACAACAAAAAACCTGCTTGCCATTTGTGACTGTGATTGATGGTAATGCAAGAAACTAATGGCATTTTACTTGCTTGTCAAAAGAAATTACTCACCCTGGGCCAACGGGACTGGGGAAGGATTATTCAATACTTGCAGCAATTTTTAAATTAAACTCGAGCATTTGTAGAAGAGCAGTTGGGCAGCAGCCTGCTTCAGGATGGATCCAAACGTGATGGAGCACACGGGCAGATCTGCTCTGTTTACCAGCAGGGCTGTGCTGCTCAGCTTTGCCTTTAGTCCCCGTGCACGGAGGACAGATCCTTCACCCCAGCTCAGCCCCAGCATCCCTCCTGACGAGAGTCACTCCGACAGTTTGGGGACAGGAGGCACTCACTCATTAACCACCAGGACAAGGGGTTCTGCAGCCCTCTGCCAGGATTTGATTTCTACAGGTGGGCTCCAGCACTGAGCACCGTCCCCAGGAATTTCAGTGACACAAATCAGTGATAAAAAGTCCCTTAAACCTGGAGTGTTTCACAGCATACACTGTGTTTGTAATGACAAACGCTCTAAAAACATGCCTTTCCTCGGGGAGCCGGGGGACACTGAATCAACTGCCAATAAAAAAAAAAGGCTATGATGCTTTTTAATGTATTCATTACTTTTCAGTGAAAAACACTCAGTGAGATACTTTGTCCCACTGAGCATTAAGCACTTACCATCCTTGTTCTCCTTTTGCAACCCTAACTACTCCCTACCCGTCAGCCGTGAATTTGCGATTAATGAGCCTTGTTTAGAGGATGCAAATGCTGAAATAGTTCTGATACACGGGCTGGAAGCACAGATAGATGAGCTCATTCAGCGAGGGAATCTGCTGTCCTTGGGGGGAATCCAACCCTCCCATAAAGGAAACCAGCTGCTCAGTGACTGCAGCAGGGCAGCACGCTGTGCTCTGCCCCGAGCTGCCCAGCCACGCTCTTGCAGCTCAACATCCAGAACAAAACCATCCCCATGCATTAAGGATGTTGAACGTCTGCTTGTAAATCCAGGGCCAGACAAAAAATGGCTGTGATTGGAAGGAGGATGGACTAACTACAAAAAACAGGTACACATACACACATCGGGTTTAATATAGTGAAAGACCAACAACTTAGGGCTAAACTTAAACTTACACTACTTTTATGCTTATACTTAAGCAGGAAAACAGCAGCCACTCCCCTTTTGCTTCTCCTCATGCTGTTTTCCTGCTTATCATCATCTACTATGTGCTCATCAGTACTGATGTAAAAATACTGGATTGGAGGAGAGGTTTCAGAACGTTTGACCAGTTTATAAAATGCATCAGGATGGAATGCATTGCTCTGCTTCAGCGTTCACTCCCAGATACATTTCAGGAAGCTGACCCCGGACACCAGGATACTCTGTACCTCCAAATTGCAAATGTATCCCAGTGACAATGCTAACGAAGCCAGAGCTTTCCAACCAGCCTCCTGCAGAGGAGGGGTTGTCAGTGCCTGTGCCCCGTGCTGTAATTATTTCCTCCAGCAGTTACTGCACTGTATCTGACACTATCATGGATTCAAGCGCCAAGGCATTAAAGTGACAATATCTTCTGTGCCAGTAATTACTGACTCAAAACCACATTCTCAATTACTTGCATCGATAGTTTGTGAATACTCAAAGAGAAGCCGCTATTTTACTTTGGCTGAGGTTTTTTTTTTTCTTTTTTCTAATCCAGTAGTCTGGATATAAATTACCTGATTTGTTGATGAAAACCTCAAATGACAAAGCCACCATTCACAAAACCACTAACAGCATGGACGAGTTCCTTTGATTTTAAACGGTGTTGAGAAAAGTGCTCTGTTCCTCCCGGCACCGCAGCCTCCCTGACTCGAATCTTCATTGTCAAGCCATCACCCTCAATTAACTTCAGACCCAACGATTTCAGGTGTAACAGCCGCCTGCCAGCAGGGCTGAAGGCTTCAAAAAGCAGGCCTTCAACCCACAGACTAACACGCATCTGTCTGAAAGACCAACACCATCCCACCGTCATCCCAAGCTGTGCAGCCTCAGCACTGCTGGTGCAAGCAGGCTGTACCTCGTCTCATTTTCACACAGGGAAACCCTTTCCTTAGAGACCTCTGCAGGACTTTGCAAAGCAAAGTAGCCAACGTCATGCATGTGATGCACTAAGAGTAAATGGTGGCATTTAGGGAAGGTCAAGGTTCAATTTTCCTCACAATATAAAATACAACTGCAAAATGCATTTATTTGTACTTATTACATCTTCCACATCTACATCAGGCAGATTTAATTCCATAGATTGAGCCTGATCTGAAATCATTTAATGGGAGGCTGCTACACTGCAGTTCTGCTGACCTGAAGGACTCACACACAGATCAGTTCTGCTCCCTGGGTGAGGAAATTGATCATGAAGTTTGCTGTTATTTGAAGAGTTTTCAAGTTTTCCTTTGTTGCACGTGCTTCTGAGAGTGCGGTATTGAAAACTAGTTACAAAGAAAAGGCCAATAAATGGACACGGCCTGTGCACTATGAATTGCTAGAAGAGTTCAGGGAAAAACGTCACTGCAATCTGATGGTAGACTGTAAGATTCAAGCTTAAACAGAAGGACAGAAGGGTGACCTCTCCTCCCACCACTCCTGTGGCCTCAGCCCCTTCATGCCTACAAACCTCAATAAGGTTTCCAGCCCTGACTGCCTTTCCAGCTCAAGAGTTCTGCAAAGGATATACGGAAATACAACAAAGGAATTGGGACCACCTCAACACACTCAATCTCAAACCAGGACCAATAAGAGAGAAATGCAGTGATTCAAACCTGAACTAAAGATGGTGAGAGATGAGAAAACAGCTTGGCAATGGTAAGAGCATCACTGCATTAGCAGGGAGGTCCACAGGGCTCGTCAGGGCTTTTATTACACAGCAAAACAACTGAAAACATCTTTGCTCACCCACCAGCACTACAGCAGTTACATATTCAGATTTCTTTCTGGAATAAGTGCATATTCATTTTGATTGACATTTCTTCACTTCATACATTCAGATCATGTCAGGGGAAGAGTTGACTGAATTCACAATGTGGTACTGATTGAGTTTCTAATAGGTACAGCTGTCAGAAGGATGTGTAGGAATAACTTTCAGAACCACTTTCACTCGGTCTTTCAGCACAAGGAGAAGGCAGGATGTGCTGGGATATGCAGGCAGTCATTGGTGCCCTCATCCGACCCAAGGCATGGAGCTCAAGGGGCAGCAGAGGTGGCAGGAGGGCACAGACGGAGTGGGCAGCTCCCAAACTGGGGGAAAGATGCCAAGGAAAATTGGCACAAGAAGAATCTCAGCTTAAGTTTGAGCTCTTGGCCAGAGATCCAGCCTTGGGTTGTGCTTCCTGGCACAAGATGGACAGCTCCCACTGCTCTCAATCACTGACTAGAAATCAAAAAGCCCTGTGGTTTTCCTCTGTTCACAGTCCTTCCTCTGAAGTTTTCTCATTCCCTTAGAAAGACCTTCAGGAGATAACTTTGAAATAGGCCATGGTTTGTTCAAATGTTTTTCCTTCTCTGCACCAACCCTCAGCACACACAACATCAGCATACAGGAGCTCTGTCCACCTCCACCCTTTCTTAATTAGACAAAGAGTGGAAAAAAACAGGGCTCTTCAACACTTAAAACCAACCAGTTTCAATCAAATATTTCAAATGGCCCTGTTTGTCAGAGCAGCAGTGTCCACAAAGAGACTGCAAACGTTGCAATTGTTTTGCAACACGGTCACCCACAGCTGGAGGCTCCAGGATACCATTTCAATCAGAAATTTTCCATTTCAAATGCATTTGGCAGTTTTGTGCGTGGTGAGAAGTGTTCCTCAGCAAAGGGAACTTTTAGAAAACTGCAAGGAGCAAAGCGCAGGTGGCTTTTCTTAAAGCCTGGGTCAAAACACAATTTCCCAGGTCGCTGTAAACATTCCTTTTTGAAAATAAATAAATAAGCAAATAAGAAAGGCGAGGTGCTGTGCCATGCCTTCTGCACTGCTATTAGGAAGCCCAGAGGCTCCCACTACAGCAGACAAAGCCTTCAGTCAGTCCCACGGAATATGCACAAGACAAAATGAAAAGAACAGTGGGAGGAATTGGCTTAAAAGTGCATTCACTGTACTTTCCTTTGCTATAAATGTAATAATAGGTAACAGCTCCTCGCAGTGTCGAATAGACAATGTCATTAACTCTTTTTTTGCTCCAGCATTCCAACCACTCATACCTACTCTGTGTGCTAACATCCATTGCATACTACAGGACAGATCTCGAGGTCCTCACTCAGATCCTCCCTTAGATGAGTTCCTAGGATGATTCTTGCACGTCGTTTTCATGTTCTTCCCCACAGTGTCACTCAAAAGCCTTAAAGGCACAGAAGCCCTGCGGGAATTAATAAAAAGTATCTGCATGTTTGTACCAGGAGCCAATCCCTGAAAGAAAGAATGAAGGAAAGAAAGAAAGAAAGAAAAAGGAGAGTGGAAATAAAGCTGGAGGATGCATTAGCAGGAGCACTTCTGAGCAACTTCCCATTTAAAACACGCATGGGATAAATTCACCTTAAGCATCAACTCAAAGGGAACAGCCCGTCATCAAAATAAAGCAGCACTGATTTGGCTGGAGGTTTTAGCCCCACAGGCAGGCTCTGCAGCCACAGCCGATCCCTCTGCTGTGCTGGTGCCACCAGAAAATGCTGCAACAGGATTCAAGCCAACTTTGCTTATCAGTTCTGAACCATGAGGCCAGCCGGCAGCATGTGCTGAACGGTGCTCTTTTCGAGGATGACATCTTTCTATTTATGTTACCTAATTCTTCTCGTCCAACTCCCCATGGCAAACTAACAGTGGAAATCACACAGTATAAGCTAATAGGGTTATGTAAGCGTCCATTTGCTGCACATATGCTCTCCCCCCTAAGGCAAGTGATCACCGTGACTGTCTGTAGCAAGAGGCACACCTTCCATTTCTGATGTGTAAGCACATGGAGTTGTGCAGATGCTTCGGAGTGCTGCTGTGTCTCTGTTGGAGGGAGAGGTGTGGGTGGCTGAGCACAGAGGCACCTGAAAGCACTGACAGGCAGAGGGAAACCCCGAGAGACGTCCCCAGGTCAGGCATCTCCTTTCTCCTGTCTGCTTGTGATACAGTTACACCAAAACAAGGCAGCTCCACACACAGCAGCTCTGCATGCAGCACAAGACAGGCACAGCTCTCCTGCCCAGTCCAACTCCTGGCACTGCCTCCACAAGAGCCTTCGTACTTCTCAGTCTCCACAAAGCAGTATTTGCTTCTCCAGTTAGTCGTAGAATCACAGAATTATTAAGGCTGGAAGGCACCTTTAAGATCATCTAGTCCAACCATCAACCCATCAGCATCATGCCTACTCTTTTCCTTCTGCTTCCTCTTCTGGTTTACTCAGTATCATTCTCCAACTCCACTTTTACAACACAAAGACAAATTAATTTACATAAACAACTAAACTGTTTCAAAACCAACTATGCATAGAGACATGGATGGTTCTTTAATTTTAAATGCATTTGCCTTAGTCTACTTAGAGCTCAAAGTAAGAAGACTCATCTCTGTATCTTCTGAATTCCTGCTCCCTTCACTCCAAGGCACACAGGAATGGCGTGGGCCCTACTTTGGAAACCACATCCCTCGCCTTCTGGAACCTCTGAAAACATCTAGGAAATAAAATTTTATGTTGCAATGCTTTATAAGTACGCATTTTGCTTACAGCTATTCCTTTTTTTTTTTTTTCCCTTTGCTATGTTTTACCATTTCATTTCATCTCTCGGATTTGGAAGGACCCGTTTCTAGATACAGTTTGAACTTTCTTCCAGAGCACGTAACCCAACTTTGCCCACTTACACGTACAGCTGCTGTCTGTACATCTCCTTTCCCTTTACACCTCCCAAGATTGCTGCCGCTCCCTCCTTGGCAGTTTGGAGGGCGCAGATGCTCCGAGCACACGGACAGCAGTGCCATTCCCAAACTGGCTGCTCCCTTTGGTTTTCTGGCCAAATCCATTAATCAGGCCTGATCCAGGGAGCCCGTGTGTGCACGCACTGTGAAATCCCCCCACAGGGCACTGTCTTCCACCAAAACACACTGCCCTTTGCCAAGCTCCCCATGGCACAGAAGGAGACAGAATCAGCTAATGCAGCCCCACACATGCTGCATGTGCCCTCCAGAGCCCTCTGCGTGTCTGCTGGACTGAAGGGAAGGGACGGTTTCCCCTGGTACATGGGAAAATCTGCTTTCCAACGCCATAGTGCTGTGACTGCTGAGCTGTGCTTCTCTCTGTTCTCACCCACAGCCTTCTCCAAGTGTGGCTGCTCCGTTTGCTTCCTCCAAGCAGTCTCATCAAGCAGATGTGTGTTATCCCATCTGTGGCACCACTGCCAGGGCAGCACGCAGCCAGATGCAGCAGCCATCACACCAGGGCTGAGCACCTCACTTGTCTCTTCATCTTCCCACTGCAGGCAGGGCCAGCCCACCTGACCTCAGCTTCGGCCACGCAGCTCCAACACCGTTACACCTCACTAATGCAGATGTGTGTGAGACCTTTTAAAATGCCTGGGGAAGCCAGATTCCACTTTGCTGCAATAAATTTAGACACCGTGTGAGATGAGGGAATCCAATAAAGTATCATGTATCTTTCTTCTTTGAGCAGAATTCGCCAGTCTCTGCACTAGTCTTCTTGGCACATCAAAACCTGCAAATTCACTGACTGTGAATTTCAGCAGGTGTTCAGTCATGGGAGGACAACGACTGTAGAATCTTAAAGGTTGGAGAAGACCACTGAGATCATCTGGTCCAACCATCAGCACAACACCACCAGGCTCATGTTGATTCACACTGCTCATCTTCTTCCACACCGAACACGTAATTCTGGGAGCAGGTTCTTCCCAGGGTACAGCATCACCAAAACTCACTCCAAAACTTAGATTCAAACACTAAGTATTTATGTGGCACGTCTCCAGGACACACGAAATCCCGAATCCAGCATTTACAGTTGCTGTTTCTTACTGCACTTACCTCCTGCCAGCAGGCAGTCTTTACTGAACCTAACAAAAATGATTCGAGTCAGTGTCAGGCTCCAACATGGCACAATGAGCAACTGCAGCACACAAGAAATGTGTCATTTTCTCCATCTTCTCTTGGGTGGTAAAACAGAAGCACAAGAAAAGCAAAGAAATCACTGAAGGCCACGCCAAGAATAGCACCAAAATCCCCCACCACAGGACATGCTACATACTTGTAGTAACAGAAATATATGTCACTGCACATCACAAAAGCTCATTCAAAACGAAAATGTATCACTTGCTTCGGACTCCAGCCAGGTGACAGCACATACATCACAGAGCTGTCAACAATCTGCTAATCTTGGCTATGAAATGTAGGATAAGGAGCTTAAAAATACACTGCTCCTCCAGAAGCCATAAATTTTGCTGGCTCTCTCTCACATACCACTGGGTAATAGGTTTGCTCCAGCCATTTCACTCCCATCTCCAGCAGTTAAACAGTTCCTTTTTACGTGTCTATTTAGGGAACGGCAATCAGACGTACAAAACAGCAGAAATCAGACAAACAAGATGGCAGAAACCAGACATACATGAACAGAGGAGAAACAAAGACCCCCTTTCGCTCATTGGTTGAGAAGAACTACTGACTTGCACCTTTCTGGAGGGTGCAAAGGGATGGCACAGCCCCACCAGCGCAGGCTCAAGCAGTGACTTCAGTGCTTGTTCATGGCATCTCACATCGGGCACATTTTGAGAACAGCCTAAAGGAAATGCAAGCCCCTGTGCAGGTCAAGTTATGGTACTTTACAGTCAGCAAGCTCACCTACAACTACATTACCTCACTCAGCTTACACACTATCCCTGCAGCTGCACAAGTCGGCATTTAACTTGCCATGCTTTGTGCAAGCCCAGTTCTTTGAATGAATTCCTCTTCCAGCAAATGGCTCACTGTGTACCTGCCATTCTTCATTTCCAGCTCTGGCCACAAACTTCAATTTCTCTCCACAGCACTTAAACAGCACGTAATTACAACTAATTATCGATCACCAAGGAATTACTAGTTGACAAATCCAATTTTCACACTGTTATCAAGCATGACGGTAGACCAGAGAGGATAAGGGTACCTGCAGGTCTGTAGGCAGGCTGGGATCAATGCTGTTACCACGACCATCCTTTAACCCTGAAGACCACCATGTTTAGGGACCTATCACGTAAAGCACCATAAAGCTATAGCAAGTGACAATTCTCACCACAGTGAGTTTTACAAGCCTAAAACAACCCGAGCCTTTAACATCTGTGTTCAGTTTGGCTGTGTTCATACCACCTCCGAGTTCCATTTCTGCAAACACTCTCCTAAGCAAGCTGGCTGGCAGAGATGTTCAGAGACAGCTCATTTCAGGAAAAAGCACCCCTTAGTTTTCCTCAAAGCAAATTTAAACTTGCAGGCTGTGGTGCACCTGTGGATCCCCAGCAATGGGTGCACCACAGAGGGCAGAGCACCACACAAGGCTCAGGCAACCCCTGCCCAGCCCATGCACGAGCTGCAGCAGCTATCAGTCACGAGTGGGTTTGCTCTAGGATTTGGGGACTGTGCAAAAGGGGATCTGAGGGAAAAATAAATAAAAGAATTCCAAAAAAAGTCCAAGGGAAAAACACACAGAGCCTGCAATGGGGCTGAAACAGAGCAAAAAGCAACTTGTTTTAATAAAGTGTCACCTGATGGATTTATTCTTCTTTTTTTCCCCCAGTTGTATTTCAATGGAGTTATTCACATAATTCAAGTAGACACAAATCCCAGTGTGACAATATCCGTGCTCTCAAAAGCCCAGTGGCATCCCTTCCAGCATGACTTACAACCAAGGGAAGGGAAAGTCCATTCCCGTGGTACACACAAATTGGTTTATTATTAGAGCTCATCCAGCACCATTATTTTCTGACAGAAAATGTGTTTCTCACAGAATTGAAATTTCTGCAAAGCACATTTTTCTTGCAAACACTTAACTTTTCTTTTGGGAAAAACCACATTTTGCTTCAAGTCTGCTTAACATTTAGATACATTTCCCTTTCCTTTCAGTTCCAAAAGAAGCACTGCACAATTTGGGAAATGCTGCCCTGAACCTCCCTGGCTCCTCAAGCACCGAGCTGAGGATGAGCCTCATACACAGAGATCTTGTAGGTGCCTTTCTGAGGGTTTCATTCTTACAACAGACTCAACCCTGCTCTGCTTCCAGAAAGTGAAATATGATTTTATTAAATGAAGCCCTTAAGACATTTGATAAGACTCTGTCACGCTGAACATTAACTACATTTCCATTGTCTTGCAAGCCCACAAAGAAAGCTGCCCTGCAGGGAGACAAACTCATTCAAAAATCACACCCGTAGGCAATGGAGATGATCCAAGTGGACACTGACAGACACAGGCAGGCAGAGCCCCTGCATGATGGATGGAGCCATTCCCATTTCGGGGGTATGCAAGGGATAGCAATCCCTGCCCAAACTCGCCACCCAGTGCTGGATGTTCTTTTGGCCATTTGGAATTGATCTGCCTTGCTGAGAGAGCAGGAAAGAGCTCTCAGCCCCGTGGCCCTAGTTCAAAAGCAGCAGAGTTTGGGGTTAGAGGTGGTATTGCCTCTCTACTTCTAGAAAGCATCTTACTCTTGAGGTGGAGCACTGGAACATGAGAATAAAAAACAGCAATTTATAAAATGAAAGCAATGACTGACGTTTCTTGTAAAAACACCACAAGACATTACAGATAAGGTAACATCACACAAATAGGCCAAGCATTAGAGCCACAATCACCGACAGCAACACGGGGCACACAGCAGTTTAGCAAAGGAAGTGAAAAATAGCGGATGTGATTTAAGAGGCAGACAGAACCTACACTGGCAAGTTGTAATTACTGCTGCTGAAACCCAGCCAGGATCCTGGTTGACTGCCTCTGGGCTTGTGAAATGCAACCCAGAATCTTTAAATGACCAAATAATTGAGACCTGGGCTTTGTGTCGCCAGTGAGATGCTGCCATCCACCCGACCCAGCAGGACGTCACCCAGCACTAATACAGAGGAGGAACAATGCTGGTGATTTCTGAAGTCTCTGACCAGATATTGACCTGAATAAGTTCTGCTCTGCACAGACATTTTTTTCCCCAGGCAGTACAGCTGTAGGTTTCTTTCAACCATTCCTCAACTTCAGCAACCTGTAAGCACCCACAGTCTAAGCAAAGGACATCATTCATCCATGTGACGGTTCCCAGAATGCAGAGATATCTACCCAATTTCCTAAGACACATTAATATTACAGTAGGGCTTTCTCAGCCCAAATCATAAAGGCTGAACCAAGTTCTCCTGACGTTTTATGACAAGGTGATTAATAATAGCAAGGAAAAGAATGAAATGATACCAGATTATAAACTATTGTAAATCTTTCAGTCATCCTGGGAATAATGAATGTAGATTTCTTAGGAGAGCAGTGCAGGTTTAAACAGAATCCTTTTAGTTTTTCTGTCAGTCAAAATGCTATTTATATAATAGCAGTAACAGACAATGAACTCATCTAATCTTAAAACGAAGGTGCAGCATACTAAAGGCTAAGGTTACCAGCACTTTAGCTTTTTTTCCATTAAAAATGGGAAGAGAAAGAAAACCATCCTAGGCTATAATTCCCAAAGTCACCGAAGCAAACGTTCCACCACAGCCATCATTTCTGAACACAATCAGGATTTCTGATCAGGAAGCACACCAAGAAGTTCAGAGCACACACACCAACCAAACTCGGTCCAACTTGGAAAGCCTAAACTGACATGGCCTACTTTTTTTCCCCCTAAATACTTGAGTAAAAGTTTTAGAGTGTGGTCAAAACTGTAGCAGCCCAAGCATCCACTGGACAGCAATGCCCCACGCTTCCTTGGCACAGGTTATGGTGTCAAGCAAAAAGCAAATGCAAGCTCTTTGTGAGCTGCTCCAGGGACACTGTTGACCTGTAGCCCCCACCTGGGACAGGGACTGTGCCTTGCTCTGCTTCTGGCTGCACAGGGGACCTCTGCTCTCCAACCCCTTCCAGGCTGTCCTAGACATTACCTCTATGAAATAATAAAAAATACTGAATTTGAGCTCATGCAACTCACACAAGGCAGAGAAGAAAAATGAATAATGCATGTAGGAGATATTCATTTGGTGAGGAAAAAAAAGCTAACTTCAGTTTGAAATAAAGCCCCGGTTGCCTTGGCAAAAGGATTTAATTGCTGTAATCACTACATCTCCCATAAGGTCACTGTTTGAGAGAGTCCACAGTACTCTATTCATTCTGTGTCTGCTCCATAGCAAATGAAGGATACTAGTCCCAAGAGCATCAGTCAAATACTTCTGAAAATGCTTACGTTATTTTTAAAGGGCTATTAGCTTTGGTAAATGAGTCAAAAGTCATCTTAGCTGGAGAGCAAAGGTACTTACACCACATTATGGAGATAACAGCAGGAAACACCATAATTAAGACGGTACTACTAGTATAACTGTGTGTCATTAAAATCAGGACCCAGAATGTCACCTCACCCTCTCCATCCATGTCCCATCCGCCCACCCCACTGCCCCCAGCACACCTCTTAGTGATTAATGGGAGCACGATGCCAAAGCACTGGCACACGCACATGTGCCTTGCACACAACCAAATCCACATTCAAACAGTTTTACTGGCACAAACCCTAAGCAACTCTACGGAAGTTAATTAAATAACCCTGTGTGTAAGAGAGAAGACTCCGGCCAGGCAAATTAAATTAGAGATGGGACACAGCCAAACTCCCAGACCCAATGCAACCCAAATCTCACAATGCACTTGGGTCCCAGTCCAGGTTCTCACAGTCTGCTCCCACTTCTCCCTCACCCTCTGCAGCCTCCCAGGATGGGACAAACCTTTCAGGCTGCCCCCAAACACCACTCAGTGCATTTTATCACCATCTTCCACTGGGGATCTGTATCAAAGCACTCATACGTGTCCTTCCTGTGGCACATTCCTTGCCCAGACTCTCATTAACTTAAGCAGAAGCCCATGAACAAGGCCCCATCTATCCCTCACTTGTCCTTCTCTTCCTTTCCCACTTGCTGTCTTGTAGGAGCAGCACAATTACAGATGGAGGCTGAGTGAAAACAAATTTGACAACTCCTTCATGAATCCCACAAAAGCCCAGGCCACACAGTGAGAAGAAAGCAACCGAGAAAGTTTGCTTGCCAGGAAAATGAAAACAATAAAAAGAGAGAGGGAAGCAGGGAGAGAAAGGTATATACTTTGTATAGACATCCTTCTGCACGTCTACATAACTCTCAAATGAAGCACTGCTTGGTGCAGGGCACTGATACAGCCTCCATGGGTTTGAGAAATAGCTCCAGGTGCCAGCCCTACTTGCAGGATGGCAGATCATTTGTCACTGCTTTCTTCTCCTGCAGCTCCTTTGATTCACCTGAGATCCAATAACTTTGTTAATATGATTGTTTCATACACTGGTCAAGCGCAGCATCCGAGGCACACATGGCAACTCTCTGAAGCAGTAAAAACCACAGAGCACAGGTCCCTGCTCTGCTTTTTCCAAAACCCGATCTTCTCATGAGGAGTTGCAAAGGGAATAGGGAATGTATCTTCCAAACCAAGAAGATATACCTCCTATTTGTTTGCGACACTACAACTCCTGCTCTTTCCCACATCATCCCTCTGCAAGGCCACCAAAAACTTGTGGGGAAACAGAGGATGAAAGCAATGCTGCTGCATCAGCAAGAACACAAAGAGACTGAGATCAGCTGCTCACTCCAAGCAATACTTCATCAGCTTTGTGTGATCCCACCCGGACAAAATGACAGCAAAGCGCAGTCCAAAACACTTATCTCAGGAAGAAAGCAAATTTCAAAGTACGCACATTTTTATACGCTTAATGCTATTCATTACACATGAGAAGTAACTGCAGCAACGACTGAATGCTGTTGTGTCTGAGTTGTTGCGACAAGCCCGTGATTCACTGCGCTGCCAGCTAATGAAGAGCCCTACAATGCTCCCATTGTCAGGCAGCACAAAGCTGAGACCAGCAGCAGACTGTCCCAGACAAAGACCCCTGCCCCGCGTCCCCTGCCAGGGGCTCACACAGTGGGACAAACTGCCACAGCAACCTCGGTTGGAAGCAATCACTCCAAGGCAGCAACCTGTTCTGACCCGTGTTCTCAACCTGAGTATACAAGGTGCAAAAAGTATAATTAAATTAAACAAAAGCAGATGAAGGTGATGCTTATCTTGCCAGATGCTCCTCCCAGCACTGATCACACCACATACTGACACTGCTCTGTCCACCTGTGCTCAGCTCCCAACACATGGTTGCAGTCAGCTGGCACGGTGGGGACAGGCTGATGGTTGGACTGGATGATCCCAGAGCTCCTTTACAACACTGATGATTCTACGATAACCTGCCCTGGCACCAGCCCCAGGCAGCCTTCTGTGCCCCCACCTGTAGCTCTGCACATAAGGGAGAAGATGCCCCCCACACCAGCCGACTCAAAACCCAAAATAAATGAGGTTTTTCCCCCCACTTTATGGTTCTGAATATGAGATGCAGCAAATCCATTTACATAACATTGCTACATCCCTCAGCGCTCATAAACGCAGATGAGCTGATGAATGAGATAGCTGTGCTGCTGGCAGGGCTGAATGCAGCACACAGGGTCTCAAGGAAAACCATGTGCCTTTCCAATACGCTGCAGGGCACTGCCCCACTCCTGCTGCCTTCAGTGGCCACCCACCCCTGGTCATGAGCACGGAACATCCCCAGCCCATCACAATTGAAAATAATGAGCCAAGTCAAGCTATTCATCATCTTAGTGAAAAAAACACCCTGGTGAAGCACATGCAGAGGCTAAATATAGCAAGTTAAGAAGTCGTTAACCCCTCCAACTCCTGGGAATGCTTCCCTGCTTCCATGGGAGGAGGAAGCATCTCACAGCCAGGACTGCTCCACTGGAAGGAGCACCTCTATTCGGACACTGCTGTCCAGCTGCAGTGATGACCCCAGCTGCAGTGCAGGGCTGCTGCTCCCCAGGTCATCCCTACAAGGACTGACCGTGGGTGGTCAGGTAGATGACCTTTAGCTAAAATTCTGTTAAACAATTTTATTGACTGTGTTCTTGTGGGGTCTTTCAGGATTCACTTGGTCATTAAGTCACTGTCAAATATCCAGAGGTTTTTAAGCTTTTAGGACTGTTTGAGCTGTAGGAAGGAGCTATTTTATCGTTGGCACCTGTAGCTGTTTTTAAGACTAGAAAAGGGGTTCTCCCTTTTCCCTGTATAGGTACCTGGAGCAGAGAAGGTTATTTCCAAGCACACAGAAAGGAGAGCACCTGGGGGCCTTGCACTTCAGCCAACACCAATTCCAGTGCAGCTGCATTATGCAACACCTCAGTGAAACATACAGCTCCATCCCATCACGTCACAAACACCATCGATTAAGATCCTCAGAGCACTGCCAAGCTTTCATCAGCTGAAGTTTCTTCTCCTGAGCCAAATGTCTGTCTCAGAAATAAGAAAAGCAGAAGAATGGTTCAACCCTTTCAAATGTATAGAAATGGCTTATCCAAGCTAAAAAATCCCAGTGACAGGACCCAGACTTCACAGGAGGGCCCTGAAAGGATGTCACTCCATTTTCTATTTCGGGATGAAAAGAAAACAAAACAGTGGGAGCAAGACAGTCTATGTATCTAATGAGGGAAACTATATGGATAAAGATAGTGTGAATTTGTCTTTGAGGAATATGCTAAGACACAACACATGGGCTGAGTTAAGACTGTATGGATACTTCTGGCACTTCCAGACCTGCAGTGCTTGGTATTTTTAATTAATATTGAGCACTGGTGTTTCGTATTTTACATTTAGTTCAGTGTGCATGCAGACAGAAGAGAGAAATAATCAATTCCAGCATTCATTCTGGGTTTATTAATGCCTTTAAGTAAAAAACAAATATTCCCAAGTCGCCAGTAATGCCTTCATTCCGTAATTATTTCTCAATCTGAATTAGCATTTCAGATTAGTTCCTGAAGTATGTTTTTCTTCTTCTCAACACTTTTGCTTCTGCTGAATTTTCATCCTAAAGTGATGCTTCAGTTAATCATTTATTTCTCTTGCCCACGATAACTCTGCCCTGTGTCCCCACCCAGAACAGCTTGCTTGGGGCAGCAGGGGCTGAGCGGAGCCCACTCCTCTCACTGCACTCCCCACGGTCTGCATTCTCTCATTTTTCTGTGCATTCCTACATCTAAAACCTTCTGTTTTCTTTCCCTTGTTTGCTCTCAGCAGCTATTGGCAGGAGACATCCTCTTAATGATCTTTTTCTGGCCTTCCAGACGACTGCTCAAACTTCTACGGATCTTTCATTATTAACGCGGAAGCCTTGTAAGTCAGTTTTAATGGCCTGTGCAATTTTTATCCCTTAGCAGGAGACATAACCTCCTCCATATGGATATATGTTTATTAATATAAATCCTTAATATCATCTTTCCTAGTGAGAATAATCAGTAAAAAGCCAACCGGTGTGTATTACACCTTGTACCAGTTCACCCCAAAATCAAAAAGTCATCTTCGCCCTGCGCTATGTGGAGCATGGCAGAGAGGATAATCCCTCTCCCTCGGGTTGCCTAGGCACCGATGACAGCCAGCTTTCTCTGCAGCCCCAATCCCCTTCAGACAGAGGGCCACAGCCGCTTTCATTTCTCTGCCATGGGATTCATTACCTGGTTTCAGTCCCTTCCTATTATTCCTGGAATATCTCCAGTCTCCACGTCTATTCTGACCGGGGATGAAAGGAAGATGGGTTGTTCACGTTGGGGACGTGTAACGAATGCCAACAAACTCACTTTTTCGTCTGCAACCCGACAAATTGCTGTGAGTGCTCAGCCCTCATTACTGGAACATCCTCGCAGATGGTTTAAGAAGGGAGATTTGGGAAACAGGATAAAACTCCACCATTTCACTCACAAAGAGTGTCCTGGTTTCTTTCCTATAGCTGCGCTGCAATTGTCCATTTTTTCCATTAGATGCTGTATAAAATGACCTCCATTTTTTCCTCTAAATACACTTTTGAGCCTCAAGTTGGAGTCAAATAATACCATCTCTCTTCTTTATACCATTCTCCCATGCGTTCCCTGAGACTTCTTTATTTTAGCAATTAGCACATAGGCTGGTGTTGACCCCACTTTGATCACAATTTCCATCTTTCCCTGTTTACTATGTTATAGCCACATTTATCAGTAAAGAAGGTAAATGAGATATTCCTGTGCATGGAAGGACAAAAAGTGCCCACAAATTGGTGACAAACGTGTGTACCAGTCCTGCAGGACTCTCAAAGCTATGCTTTGTCTTTCCTTTTTCAAACAAGGCACCTCATTAAAAAGTTTGTTCACAGTAACTTAGTCCATTTTGCCTATCTTTGTGGTTAAACTATGCAGCCCGCCTCACATAATGGCCTCAATTTATGTTCACAGATGGCAAATTTCACCGTACAGACCAGAGCAAAGCCACAAATTAATCTCCAGTGTCACAAGAATTTCAGTGTACACATATATAGATCATCCGTCAACAAAGGGAGCAATATGACTGTCAGACACAGTAGAAGCATTACATCTACACTTAGTCTCCAAATTCTGCCCCTTGACGTAGCTCAGCCCTTCAATTACACCCAGCAACACTGTCTGGTAGAATGAAAGGAAACAAATTCTCTGGGCCATAGCCCACAGCTCTAACTCAATCTTAAATTCCAGTTATCGAATGAAAACAAATGGAAAACATTAGCTCAAGCTGAGCAAAACCAGCAAGGAGCGAGGAAGGGAGGAGTGAGGAAGAGGGCTCCACGTGCACCCTGCAGCATCCATCCCCTTTCCAGCAATACCAGTGGAAGGATGGAGGTTAAACAACTGAGCACAGTGCCGGACCAAAAACGCTCTGCTGTTTGCTTTCCAGTTTCCCACTTTGGTCAAGAGCCTGCCATTTTTCCCCCAAACAAGGAATAAAATCCAACACCAAATACAATGCTCTGGAACACAGCGTGGAACGGTGAAGAGATGCATAAAATTGAGCAGATCTGTTCTTTTGAATAGTGCCAGAGCTGTACTGCGGATGACATGATTTTGATCCATCATCTCCTATGAGCCAGGCTGCAATTTCCCCTACTCCACTTACAACAGAGATGATTAAAAACAATCACTTATATTAGGCAAAAAACACTTTTCCCACGGCAAACACTTACTTCAGTGTATTTTCCCCTGCAACACACAGAAATTCAATGTATATAAAAACCTTCTGGATTTTTACATTAATACTGGGCTGAACAATGGGGAAAGCCTACAAGGGAAACCGCCAGCATGAAATGCATGTGCTACAGTGCTCGTGCTTCTGTCAGCACAACTCCCTGCCCACTAGGTGAACTTCAACTGGATAACTCCTCATGGGTCCCGAGTATGTCACTGGCAATGCTTACAGCAACAGCAGCTGATACTCTCTCCATCCTGGAGGATGGGTGAGCCATGAGCTGAGCAGCAGTTTGCTTCTTACTTACAGCTTGCAACCCAAGGTTAAATAGAAATACCTGCAGTTTCTCTGATGAAACTCACAACACTGACAAAGCCAAAGAACAAACGAGACAGGCCAGACTACCTAGAGCTGACTGTGGCTTTTCTAAGAAGTGTTTCTGGGTGCATACATCATACCTATTTATTATAACATCTCCTGGAGATGAACAGATTCTGCACATTTCTCAAAGAAGAAAATATCCCCATGGAAACTGACTGCCTTCCCCTTCCCAGCAGCTCAGGAGTTCCAGTGGCTGCAGGAAGCTGAGGTCACAGCAGTGCCCATGCTCCTGGGGCTCATCCTGGGGCTCCTGGCTTGCAGGATCCCTCCATTTCTGCTTCCTCAAAACCCTACCCCATAACCATTCTCAGGAGTTCCAGGCACTATTTGTTGTTGTTGTTACTTGTTTTTGAAGACAACATTTCAAAACTATTTCTGCAGGAACATTTTGGTGCTTTTCTGGCCAGTAAAAACTTCAAAACCACCCTTATGCCATTTGTTACAGGGTTCTCCAATACCTCAGGAATTTCATCCACAGTGTGGCAAAGTACAAAAACCTGGCAAGACCTGAAGTAGAACCTTGGGCAAATCCCATCACCTCTCTGTTTTAGAGGATTGATAGGCAACTGCCCAAGACCAACCACTCCACGAGGTCCAACTTATGCAGTGCTCAAAGGCAGCTGCTGATCAAAACCACATTTATCCAAGAGAAGCCAATAAACACAGGCAGAAGCAACTACAGAGTAACTTGGTTCTTCACCCAAACCACTTCACGTCTGGTTAAACCCTACGATGTGACATCCCTTCTCATGTATTTGACCCTACCATAATGAAATTGAAGAGTTTGACTCAGTGATCATGTACAGGTCCCTTCCAACTTGGGATAGTCTAAGATTTTATGATAAATGCTTGGGTGTAGGTGGCCCATAACCTACCCTCTGCCTGCACACTGTGCTGTGCAGCACACATCCTGGTTTGTGCTGCTATCTCCACATTCATTAATATGCATGTGCTATTTCACAGAAGTTGAATGATGTGGAAGTACTGCACAAGGCTCGCTGTCTGTTTTCTCAACATCAGTCCCTAAAGTGCACTTCTGTCATGTTCCGCTCCCATCATTCTCAGATCAAAAAGTTAGAAGTAAGGCATGAATCTGTCTGAGGTTGCCAGCACGGACTGTAACTCCTTTCCTCCTGAGTGTCTCACATTCTCACAGCAGATGACACTTTCCAATTACCTTTTGGCCCTTCTATTCCCCAAGTCTGGCTCACATTTCTCTCTGAATCCAGTCTGTATGCAGCTCTGAACCTAGAGTCTGACAGCTAAGGACGTAACAAACATGCAGCACTAACCCTCAGGGTGGTTAGGTATGCCTGATTTCTCCTATTACAAGCATATTCATGAGTAAAGGTCACCAAAAAATCTCTAAACTTGGAACAAAAGAAACTCATGCAACAAGCAGTCACAAGTTCGAAGAGGCCGGACAGTCTGTCTTGCAGCAAAACCAAAGTAGGACTTGCAAAGCTTGGATTTGAATGTTGGCTCTGCCAAAGACCTCCTATACAAGTTGAGGCACATCTGATTTCTCCCAGCTCCCCTCTACAATGCAAAGAGTATGAAATGTACAAGTTCCTTACTGCATACCACACGTACAAGATGCAGCCCATGTGGTTTGGAAAGATTATTTGGAAAAATCATAAAAAGAGAGGATACTTCACCAACGCAACAGAAAACTTGCCTTTCCTTTAGAAGACCTTTTTCTAAAACTTGTCAATAGCAGTGAACCAAGAATATCCTGGCTATCAGCCCTAATGATTGGAACTGTGTAAGTTCTGGGATCTTGGAGGGGGGAATATGGAAATCCGACACACGCGTGACACANCTGGAGATATTCAAGACCCGCCTGGACACCTACCTGTGTGACCTGGTGTAGGGAACCTGCTTTGTCAGGGGGTTGGACTAGATGATCTCTAGAAGTCCCTTCCAACCCCTATGATTCTGTGATTCTGTGAAAACACTCCTGCAAACCACCTGGCAAAATGGGTTACGGCAACTACGCTGGCAGACTTAGGTGCAATTTAAGATAAAGAAGCATTATGAGAAGCAAACAGAATTAAAACAAAAGATGACGATGCACATGTTAATAGCACATATTATAAAATCAATTTCCACATTCCAAAAAGAGTCATCCACAAAGATAACTCAAGAGTATTTATAGTATTCCTCAGTTGGAGAGCTAATACTTGAGTTCTCTGAGGAAAACACTGAATGTCACCAAAGCAATTACATCTGAGATCAATTTGTCCCTATTTGTAAACTGCTTAGCATACAGCACTCTAAATATTCTCTTACCTTAATACAAACTGGTCTGCCAGAGAGTCATCTGCCAGGGAGACATGGAAGGTCACAACGTCCCCTTCTCTGACCGGGCTGATTGGCAAGCGGATTATGACATTCTCATCCAGCCTCAGGGAAGACTGTTTTAACGTGTCTTGATTTGGGTAAACAACGATGCTACCAATCCTCTCCATAGCTGGCAAAGCCTTCTGTTCATTATCTTGAGTCGTGTGGATATTGTTCTCCCACTTTTCATCCTCTGAAGAACATTCCCCATCTGCTGTGAATATCTTATAGAAGAGCTCCACGGTAATCCCTTCCAGGGAGGCTGTATCCTCTGAAACCAGGGGTGGAGGGGAGCTGAACCAGCTGGGAGACAACTCCAGCTCTGCAACACATAATCCCAGATGGCCTGTCAACCTGCAGCTGGCCACCACTTCTCTAGATTCCAGGAAAGCAAACATCTTCACACAAGGCAACCTCTCCTCCGCATCGTAGTCATCCCAGTCTTTCCCCGCGACGTAGAACAAGGTTTGTATTTTAGGTTTGTTGGAATAAATCGAGCTGTCTATTATGTGCGATTTTAATTTCCAATTAAAAGTGAATTCATTTGTGAAACCAAAAGATGTAGAAGACAGCATGAGGTCCAAGGGAACAGCCTGTTCCACAGAAAAGGGTCCGTACGTGGCATTTAGGACAGGAGGCAGTTTGGATTTGTATATAATGAATGAATCCACCCTGGACTGCAAACTGGAATTCCTCGTGATGTCCTGGTTGGTTTCCTTAAGGAAGAAGAAAACATCAGCGTTGCAGATGTGATAGCTCGCGGGGAGATACGTTGGCAGGTTTGAGAATCTCTGTACGCTGTCCATGATCCCTCCTCGGCTCTCCACCACTGCAGGCCAAAGGAAGAAGGAAAGAAAGACAATTCTAATGTTTGCTTAGCACACCCCTCAAGAACAGCTCAATGCCATTAGCTGTTATGTCAGATTGTTTTGCAGTAAGTACCATGCAATAAACACAGAACAGAATGAGCTGGAAGGGACTCTTAAAGGCCATCCCCTACAGTGAATGGGGACACCCACAGCTCCATTGGGTGCTCAGAGCTCCATCTCTGGAGACACCCAACCACCACCTGTCTGGGCACCCTGTGCCAGTGCCACCTTAGCATAAGCAACTTTTTTTTTCATATCCTGCCATTTTTGGCTTGAAGTTCATATACCTCAAACATCCCAGTGGCTCAGCTGCAGCAGCCAGTGAAATTCAACTTGGTTTTTTTGTTTTGCTTTTTTTTTTGTTTTGCCAACTAACAGGCAATGCAGACTGAACTGGGGTTTGCAAATCAGCATCGCTCCCACTCCACTTTTGCCAGGTCAGGAGTTTGGAAATTAGCTGAAAACCAATAAAACACTGGTATTCTTGAAAATCAAAGGAAAGGGAGGGAAAAAGAAAGAAGCGAGGCTTTCAGACACAAGAAAATAAGGGGTTTGGTAGAGTCTCAGTGGGACAGATTTAAAGGCTAGGGCGAACTTGAAAATCCTTTACATGCAGATAGTTCATGAATACTTGGAAGGACTTTTTTTGTTTGTTTAATTCCGGAGGAGAACAAAACACATTTGGAAATGACAGAACTTTTTCTTTAACACAATGGCCAATCCTCCAGCCAGCGTTGAGCAATTTTTCCTGGGCAAGAAAAGATTCCAGAGGGAGGGAGGGCTCAGACAGCTGTCTTTGGTTGGGGCTGATCTCTAATTAATAGTGAGATATATTCAATCTGGACTGCGATTCTCCCAAGAAGAAGTGGTGGGTCTTTCAGACCAACAATTCATATGCTGGTAAATGCAAACTCACTCCTGGGACTGCCACAGAGGAAACAAACAGAAGGCAAATGAATTAAAATGAAGTGGCTCCATAATGCAGAGATAACAAAAGCAACAATGACAGATCCTAAGGTCAGAGCTCTTGTTGTCTCTCAGTGGAGCTCTGCAGTGATTTCACTGTTTGTCAGGGCTGGGGAGAGCAGATACACAACGTGACAACTGCAGAAACAATTACACCTGTTACAAGCTGGGTGACTCGGGTACTTACAGCCACAATTTAGTACAGATAAAAGCTGGGAAATTTAAGCTGTTTTTTTTTTTCAGGTTGTGTATTTTAAAGCCTACACTTCTCAATGACAGCTGCCAGGACAAACCACATCCATTTGACTTTGCTCCACTCCAGTTCTCTGCTGAAATTTTGCTCATTTACTTTTCAGTGGCTGGGATTCCTCCCAGCTCCACATGGCTGCATTTGAAAGCAATAGTTTTTAAGAGCCTCATTTATCATAAAATTTGTGCTGTTGTACACATAAGGAGAGGACAGACAAAAAGCAAGAGCACCTTCTGATTTTGAGGGAGCACTGCTATGATCTGCCTCCACCCAGGGTGCCCCACATTGCAGAGGAGTCTGACACAGCTCCCGAGCATCCAGAGAAAATGAAGATGAGGCAAGGCTTAAACGCATCTGTGTTTATACGACACCACTTTTCCCCTCTCCTTATCCTTCACGCAGATACTTTATCTCTCTCGAGCACTGATTTACAGGAAGTTTGAAATGTATGTTTTTCCTTTTCCTCCGCTGCATTACAGTGGCAACATTCAGTACTGCTGCTGAGAGCTGGTGTGAGAGCTAGGCTATCAGCCTGCTGTAACTCAAACTAAACGAGACACAAATTTTGTCTGAAAGCTTATATGGGAAGCCATAAACAGTAGTAGACAGGGCTGGGCTTTGTCCTAGAATCCGCCTGCAACAAAATATGATGTCTGAATTTAGCAGCATTTTATGACGCTGCAGGAACACCTGAAAAATAAAAAAATACTTCATACGATGGCAGGGCAACACCTCGCCTTTTTAATTCAGCACATCAGCCCCACAACATCAATCTCCTTACAGCCACCATCACAAACAGAACACACATCCAGCTTCTGATGTACAACAAAGCAGCTAATTAATCACCTGCTCCTTTAATAACCACTTCAGTGAGATCAAAAGGGGCAGAACACGGTTAGTCCTAATTACAAAACAAGAGCAAGACTAGAAGAAGAGTTGATGGAGGCCATCGGACATCCCCAGAGCCCAGGGCTACTTGAAAGGCTGGCCATGATTTTTCAGACAATTTTGGGACTGGGGACATTGGAGGGGTGTGTGGGAGTAACACAGAGGTGGACTTGACTTCAGATATTCAGCATCTAACTATAAAATAACCTTGTCATGATTTTTCAGGTGGTACTTGGCCCCTTTTGTTATAATCCACGTATCTGACTTGGCCCTAACTGATGCCACAAAGATTAAGGCTGGAGCAAACTCAAGGGCCACTGTTCACATGGCTTCCTACTGCATCCAAACTATGCTCCCCAGATTTCTTAAATCACAACTAAGAAACAAAACAAGCATGCCACCAGAAGGTACCGGTGGCTGCAGTAGCTCAGTGTTGTAAACTAACACCCCCTGTGTAAAGTCTTCAAGGTTCATAATTTTGTAACCAAAAATAAAATGTCTTGTTGGAACATAAATACTCTCCCTCTTGATTAGCTTACCATTTACAAGTCTTCCATCAGCACCATAAGCTGAAGGAGTGAGAAGCATTTCAAATATGCGACTCTTTCAAATGTTCTTTTTTTTTTTTGGAGGGGGGGAGGGTAGAAAACAAGCCGGAAATCTAATCTCACACCTGGGAAAGACTGAATATGTCAAAATGCATCTTTCCTGCAGCATCATCAGAACTGTAGCGTGAGATCATACTGACACTCCTCTTTGTTAAGAGGAATAATTTCAAGTAATGTGGTGCCAGTAAGTACTATGATGTTATCCATGACTCATACGGAGGCAATCAATGGCTTGTCTGTATAGGAGAAAAATCACCAGCCCTTCCCACCAGCCCCCACTAAAGACCATAAAGACCAAACTACACATGTACATTATTCCACTATGAAAATGGCTCTATTCATAATAATTATTTTGCTCGGGAAAGGAAGGCATTATCCTCAAATAAAAACACACTGTATCCCAGAATGGGCTATCCACACAAGGGAAGCTATTCTAGAACTGCTAAATCTACAATTGAGAATACTTGACTCTGGACAAGCTCGGTAGGTCCCTTTCTGCTGTGCACACAAGGGGTGAGATCTGAAGTCTGAGAGGACCCCAGCCAGGAGGGGCTGAGCATGCAATCTGCCCTGCATACAGACTACCCAATACTCCTTAAACACTAAAGTCAGCCCAGAAGCTGTCAGCATACCAAAACTTGTAGTGTAAGAAAAGATAATAGGATAACTTCAAGCTTCTCATTCATTTTCTAGTTTGGTGTGAGGATGGGACTTGATATGGGACTCACAACCAGTTTCAATTCAGTCTTGATTAGACTTCAGTGAAGACATTCACTCTGCAAAATGTTGCTAGTTGGGCAATGCCTTTTGAAAGATGAAGACAAGAAAAACGAAGCAATTAAAGAAAAAAAATAAAGAAGTCTATTTAATCCAAACATGTAAAGCCGAAGAGAGGTTAATTAACTTTTGTAGGCTTGGGACAACGTCTCATGCACTTATCCCCAAATGCCTCATCAAACTTTTGTTCCCCAGGTGTCACCACAGCTGTGTATCACAGCCACCATCGGCAGAAGTCCATCTCTGAACACTTCCATCCACCAAAACACATTTTTTTCAGTAAAAAATTAAACTGTGCATATGAACAAAACCCTCCGAGCACACCACAAGGTCAGCAACAAACTGCATTACTGCACTCCTTAGCGAGTTCAGCATTATGCCTGCTTTCCACTGCCAGAAAATGAAGTTGGATGGGAAGGCTCCTGAGCTGAGCTTACTGCACTTATAGCTCGTGTGCGTTTTGCACAGTCACCCAGACTGAAAGACACACACACACAGCAAGGCCACCTACAGATAGTAATAAAACCGCACTGTCTGAAAGACTGCCTATAAATCTTATTAAAGTAATCCCTTCCCTGAACCCAGATTATTACATTCACCTTTATGGTAGAATAAAAATTAATTTTCTCAGCTATAATAAGTGTATGATAAGAAGGCATCACTTGAGACTAAATAAAGATTATAATTAACTCCAACTGAATAAATTTAGCTTGGACTAGCAATTTGTTTTCATAGATTTGCCTCTGCGACAGAGCGAATAGGTATAGCAGGATTAGCATCCACGCCAGTTCCAGCACTGCTGGCATGGAAAGGAACAAGGAAGAGTGTAATCCAATACCCAAATGGCCTGAAGATTAATTCAGGGTTCTCTATCAGCAAAAGCTTAGAGTAGCTCAGAACTGCCTTCAGCCCTGCAAGGAAACTGCAGAAAGCACTGGACCCCAGAGAGAAGGATGCTCGCTGCGCTCCCTAAATCAGCATTAGCCAGGACAGGACCTCTGACAGTGGGTGCTGAGAGCACACTGAGGGGAAATATCCCACTGTATCTGCCTCAGCTCACTCATCCAACTGAGCATCAGCCTTGGGGTGCCTCAGCAGTAGGCTGGGCCAGGCAGGTCGGTACAGCCCTCTTCACCAGCCTGCTCCTCTCCACGATGCTCAGGGTGATCCATAGAGCAGCTGCAAAACAGGACACAGCATTACACAACGCAGATCCAAGTGAGCAAACAGAACGGGGGGGAAGCAAAGGCATCTAACAGCTGAACAAAGTTTACCCTGAATTATTACTTTTTTTTTTTTTTTTTAAGTCACAAATAAAAAGCCTTACAGCAGCACAGCACACAGCGGATCAGAGCTTTATTTATCTTTCAAGGAAACAAGGCACTGCTCACACAAGGTTGAGAAACTGCCTTGTTAAGCCACTGCCTCATTATTTGACATTCTCGGAGAAGATGATCGTTAACTACTTTATTACAGGGAAGGAGGCATTCAGGCTTGTTTATCAAAATAGATCACATATTTATCCTGGCCAGGGAACAGCATGCAAACCCAAGCAATAACACTATTGTGTTTGCTCCCCTGATTGCCATGCTGGCCCATGCAGACATCAGATCTGCCTGCATAAGAAGATTTTATCAGGCATGCAGCTGAAGCTGAGCCATTATCATTACAGCAGTATGGTTCTCCAAGCGGATATGTTTATTTCCAAAGACTGGAGTTCTTTTAGCTTAAAGTTGACACAGTCTGAAACCAGAAAATAATCTTTTTAGGATGAAATCAGAGTGTATATGTAAAGCATTACACCACTGTAATAACTTCAATTTGCATCTCATGAGGGTTTAACTTTCCTAGACAGGGACGACTTTGTGCTGAAGGATGCAAGCCCCAGTCCCATCATCTCTTTCTGAAATCTACCAGATTTCAGCACAATTCCTGCCCAAATGTGCAGTCCCTTAAAATTATGTTGTCTGAACCTGAGGAGTGAAAACTCCTCCTGGATTATTCAATTTGTCAGAGCCTCTAAGCCAAGGGTCCTGCATCACTGTATGTTATGAAGTAGAAAGTTTATTCCACCATGGAGATGAGAGATCTCCTTTCCTCCAAACACTCCCATCACGTAGGGGCCAGGAAGGACCTGAGAAACAGGACATCAAACCTGTGGCATCCATAACTGCAGGAAGGCTATGTTAGCCAAGTTTTAGAGGTTGTTCCCTGCATCCTGTACAGTGAGAAACCAAGAGACCTGGCTTTACAGAGAGGAGTGATAGAAAAAAATGGTCACAGTAAAAAAGAAAAGTGTTAAAACTCTCTAAACATCCCTAAAATAGCTTTTCTTGAAAAATATCGTGGATGGTTTCACCATCTGTGAGCAATGTCGTCCATTCCCACACCCCATAAAAGCTTTATGTCACCACACAGTCTATTTATTAATCTCCTCCTCGCTCTCACACACATGCTTCTGGCCAAAGTCTTCGCTGCTATAAACATTTATTCAAACGTGTCTGATAGTAAGAGCAAGAAGTTAGACCGGGAAGCATAAGTTACACTCCTGTAATACTTTCTGGGTGTTCTGCAGATGCAATTCTGGTCCCATCCACAGATCATTCAAAGCACCAGCTATTTAATAGAGACCCTTACTCTAGTACTCATGATCTCCACAGCCAGCAAGCTCTTGTCCCAGTCTCTTTGGTCCAAAATATTCTCCTCATTAGGAAAATGGGATCATTTCAACGGGTGAAGAACACAAACCAAATATCAGAGAGAAACTATAGGAAAACAATGAGCATTAAGGGAGTGGAGATGTTGAATGTCTCTCCAAAAACCAAGCAGACAACTTACAAATGGTGGTGCAGGGAGCAGGCAGGAACCTCCCCAAGAGTTTTCTCATTTAAGTGGCTATTGCAATCACTCTGGTCACTCCGCTGAGTTGATCACTGGCCTAACTTGCCACTTGGGTTTCAGTCTGGGGTGCTGATGTGGTAGTTAAAAGTCACGAGTTGCTCTTGGTGAGTTTCTCTGCATCCCCCCTACAACAGCAACAGGAAATTGTCCTGCCAGTTACAATTAGAGGCATTGGCACAGCAGCTAAAGGTCACAAATTCATCAGCTGAATGAGCTGAGCTGAAGCTTAAACACACCTGATTAAGCAGGCAGGGTTTCCATTCTGCTTACACCTGCAGGGGAGAAACGACCACTAAGGCTGCCCATGTGCACACACAGACACACGGAGGTTGTGCACATTGCCCCAGGCCCTGCAGCACTGCAAACACTGCTGCTCCCTGTCCCCAGGCAGAGCTGATGCTTCCAGCACAGCAAACCCTCCTGAGATCTGATACATAGGGTTTGTCACGGCTGTTTTGGGACCTCACTGATAACAGGAGGTGAGGAGAGGGCTCCCTGCTACCGCTTATCTGAGGCAAAACTCATTTTCCCATGGTCGTATTTCATCAACAGAAAATGTGCATGGGAGCGTGTGGACATTTCTCCGCACAAGAGAAAGGCCTTACGAGGGGAACTCATTCACCAGGTGATTGCAAAAAGTAAATCTCTTAAGTACATGCTCTAAACTATTAGCCAACTGTGAAATATTTGTATTCAGAGTCAAAACATCTATGTCACAGAAAGCCAAGAGACTGACAGGAGAAAGGCCAGGATTTATGTTCACTGGGGCCTATCTGTCATAGAGATAGGAAAGCTGAGCGAGAGTCCTTTTATTAAAATCACTCTCCTGCTGCAGATATTGATCTAAGCAGCTAAGGTTGAATAGTAAAGTGCATCGCCGTCTCTCACAAAGTTACTCACTGGTACAGTCGCAAAGGAGTGGGGGAAGCACTCTCATACCCACAGCACACGGAGCCCCATGGGCAGGGCTCAGGAAACGAGGGGCACTGATGGAAATGATGTCCTGCAGTGCCACAGACCCAACAAGTTCCATTCAATCTCACTTCATGGTTTTCCAAGGAAGCCAGTTTTGCTTCGCAAATCACTAGCATAGGGAGCCTTTGACTCACAGACTAAATTCCCCATTAAAATCAGGAGAAACGCAGCGCTGACTGCATTACTTACAACCCCATGCTATCCAGAGGGGAAAAAAAACAAAGCCAATAAAAAAAACAACAGAATAACAAAGCCATTTCATAAGCATCCATCCCTAAATCTGCTTCAACATTCTCATTTTTTCCCCAAGCAATACTAGCTTGGCTCCAGACTTCTGCCCCTCCCTGGGCTGACCCTTTCATGGCAGCTCTCCCTCTGCTCCTGGAGGATCTGCTGGCTGCATGTCTCTGTGCATAGCCCAAGCTTGTGGCTGCCATCAGCGGCCTCAGGCATTACACCTAACGATGAAAAGAAGCAAAGCAGCTTGAAGTTCTACACACAGCAGACTATCTGCACTCACAGGATACACAGATGCATTGTTTCATAGCCCTTCTTCCCCACAGAAGCTTTGGTGATACTGAAAAAGTCCTTGCATGAGCCAGAAATTACAGGATCCTGAAATGCTGGCAGCAGTCGCTCATTAGCGCTGTCACAAAGAGGTGCCATCGGTCCGAAGGCTTTTCCCAGAGCAATGGGTTTTCTCCATCCTCTTGTTGGAAGAAACGAACTCCAAACTGATGGGCCTGAACAGCCACGGGAAGCTACAAAAGCAGCTTACAATAAAACCCCTGTAAAGTTATTAGGAACACAGATGTGTTGTGAACGCACAAAAAATCCTCTGTCTTACAGCACTCATCCATAGCCCACGGTGACTGTAATCTGAGAAAGAGCACGTGCCACGCATGGCTGCACTGGGGGGTTGTGATAAGGCAGAATGGGATGCTGAGGCACTGCAGTCAGGTCCTGGGGGCTGCCCCAGCACCCCCTGCTCTGCCCCAGCACAGGGAGCCCGCTCACTGTGCTCCCCACTGCTGTTGGGTTTCTCACCTGGGCAGTCACCCTGACAATGTGTGGACTGCGAAGTTTCAGGACAGGGAAACACGAGGCCACCAGCCTTTGTGCTGCAGCAGAAAAAAGCAAAATTACAAGTACTACCACTCCAAACATTCACCCTCTCTTAGTCCAAGGGTATCCACACCTCACGTCTCCAAGCCCAACCTCTAACCTCCTCTTTGCATTGCTCTCACAGGCAGCCAGCATCACACCAACCGGACTCCCAAAGCAAGAAGGGCTCTTCAGCTCTCGGAGGAGCAACCACACCGCCCTACTTCTCAAGTTCAGACATCATGAAGGTATCAGTTCATTAAGTTATCAGCTTATACCTACCTGTCAAGGAGCAGCACAGGAAATATGAGTTCTCTGCTTTCTAATGACAGCAGTCTTTTTTTTTCCCCCACACCTACAACACCCAGAACAAAACTTTCTGTGCTCTCTCAGATTCCTTCGCTTGATTTGACTTTTTATTTTTGAAATGACAACAGCCTCGAGCAACTCCATTAATTTGTTACGGAGTAAAAGAGCTTTGCATTCCTGGGGTGATTGCTGACCTCCCCCCCCACTCCCTCGCTTATTGAGACAGTTCTCTTCAAGCACGTCCCAGTAACAGAACAAAGCATAATTTTTCACACTTGAATGCATTATTTTACGTTCTGAATACGCAGCTGACATATTTTACAAATTCATGGCAGATGCTGTCAGAAAGGACAAAACAACCATCCCTCGGTACCACTTTTCTCTTACTACAACCACCAAAAGCTGCAGCTTGTCATTCACACAAGGAGAGCAGCTCCTTCTGGGGAGAGGAGAAGCAGCCACAGCCTCACCCAGGTCCTCCTGGCTGCTCGTTCAGCTGCCTGGTGCCCTTCAGCAATTTGGAATTCCATTTCTTAAGTGCAAGGACGATTCCCAGCTGCTCCAGGAGGCAGCTCTAGGAGATCTAGTCAAAATATTGGTGCACAAAGAAAGTGAAACTGTATTACAGCTTTCCTACTGTGACGCACCAAATACAGTTACCTTCATCACAGGCAACCGTTGGCAAAGAATAAAATCTTTCAAGGAGAAATCAGAGTCGGATAAGGTCATACTCGCTGTGTGGTCCTCACATGTTAACACATTAACGTAAATGCACACCCATGAGTGTCTCAGCTCTGGGATGCTGTGCCATGACAGCATCTGCCCATCCAAAGCTTCCCAAACTGGAAGCAAGAGGGAAGTGAAAAGCTGCATTCACCTTCTGCCTTGTGGCACCTCCTGTAAACCTCTGCATGGAAACATCACAAGAGCAGTTCAGGTTTGAGTCAATTCAAGTTCAAGTCATATCCTATTATACCGGATATTGCTCATCTACCCATAGCCTGGAGAATCAAACCCTGCAGGAGCTGGGCACACAGCTCACGTCAGCACTCTGCTCTGCCTGGCGTTTATAACTGGAGCTGAGCCCATCATTCACACCACATAACTTATCCATGGGATTTAGCCCTTCGAACATGCACAGCACATAAGGATTGCTTCGCATCTGTTTATTTACTTATTTACTTAGAAAATTCAGTCAACTTTTCCTCTGCTCCATCTGAACTCTGCGAAAAGAAAATAATGAACCTCTGGCTACATTCTTCCAGGGTTGGAGCTCTTGGCTGGCTGTAATCGGTTAGATTAATTAAACTATTTTTCAGTCTTATTCCCCTCAACTATTGTTTCCTGAGCAGAGCAAAACACGTGCGAGTACTAAATCTCAAACATGCTATTCCAACATTTGTATTCTGTTATTCTAGAGATAACATATAACCCTATAATGATATGTAATAAATTAACATTTAATCTCGTACCAGAAAGTTCAAAGGGATCACAGCCAGCTGGTGTTAAAATAAGCATTTGCTAGGGGCTGCAAGTGGGAGCCGACAGCAAGAAGCAAGATCTAAGCTGCCCTGATGCTTTGGCTTGGCAAGGCTGGTTGGCAAGGAAAGGATTAAACAAATCCCTGATATGAAGGAAAACATCTCCAAAATCAACCCATCTGAATGCAGTCCCTGCAGCCCACCCAAGGCAGACAAAGGGGAGATTTCCCCTTGCACAGCTTGCAAGCCAGGAAGGTTATCGCCACGCAGCGCTGCACAGGGGACTCAACTCAGTGCTCAATACATCCGCCTGTTGTCAAGGTGCAGAAACACAGTGAGGCCGGGCACTCTGAGCTCCCAGCTGCAGCCTACACAGCGCACCTTTCTGGATATGAAGACCCCAACATTTAATGTTTGCTCACGAGAAGCAGCAGCAAAAAAATAAAAATAAAAAAAAATCCCACTGCCATCAGTATGATTCAGGTCCTTTCTCTGAATCCACAGACACACTTCATCGCTCCATCTCAGACTGGAATACATTATAAAAAAATAAATAAATCAGAAAGCCAAGAATCCATCACAGATAGAGACGGTACTTTGAAAAACTACTGCAAAATCTTTTTGCAAGCTTTCAGAGGAGACGCGTCAACCTCGCTGCCAAATTAGCTGGAAAGTAAAGGCATTTAAAAAGTCATGGAAAAAGAAAGAGTAACCCAGCCTTCACAGGCTGAATTTCACAGCTCTTGACACTGACCACAGCTCTGCTCTGAGGAAAACTTAATAAATAAAAATAACAAATATATATACATATGTATCTTAAGTGTTATGGAGTTGTCTTTGCTCTAGCACATAACACAAATTTCTATTACCCTTCCTGGATTACCCTTCCTGGATTAGCCAATTGAAGATCAATGTATCTATAAAACTCAATGACATGTTAATGCAAACCTTAAAAAAGATAAAATGCCTTTTATCTCAGTGTAAGGAAAACCTAATAAAGAATTAACAGTCCATGAAGCCATGGAATTTCACTCAAGGTTTTACTTTATGCCAGGACTTCCTACTCCATTAATTTTTAACAGACAGGTTTCCCTAGGCTTTGGGACATGTAAGTACAATTGTACACTGTCATTAAAATTGGCCCTATATTTTCCTTCAGAGGCCAGATAGGAACCTCGAAATACAGAGAACCACCACTACAAAACCTAAATGTCAATCCAAAGCGACTGTTAAACAAATATGCCAAAAAGGGGGGACAAATACTGACTTTGAAAATCATCTTTTTTTGACCGTTAATGAATATATAAGCAAAAACTTCCACTCCGTTTCACACCTGCAGAACGAGCGCTTCGGATCAGAACTCATTTGCAACATCAGCATTTCAAATTTACATTGGGAGCGACTGCTGGGAATCTGCTAACCTGACACTAGGTGTTGAATCTTTAAAGGGATGCAGTCAAATATTAGTCCAGGATATGGTTCAAGATTGGCTATCAGAATTCATGAGCCTTTAGTGTCTGCCACGGCCTCACCTCCTCCTCATTCTTCAGGGCACGCGGCATTGCACAGTCATGTCCAAAGACTTCAGCTCAGGGTAAGGAGTTGAATGACTCAGTTGTTCTCTTGTGTGACTGCAGAAAAAGGCCGAAAGATGGAGCCACGGGTACTTCTACCTCTACTTACAATGCTGGATGTGGCACAACAGCCCTGGATGCATCCTGTGCAGCCAAGCCATTTGTTGGCAGAAGATGCTTATTGTGCCATCTTTACTCAACAACATCTCACAGAAACCAAGCACATTTGGATCACCAAGGGGGGATGCTAAATTAATCAACAGGATGTGCTGCCTCCTAAGGCAGCCTCCTCTAGAGCCCTTCCTGGCTAATTCTTCAGGCAAAGCTCTGCCGTTCTTACTCACACAGAAATATTTTAAGAACTGTAAACAAGAAAATACTGCTCTGTGCAGCAGGGAGGGGTTTGCACCAGCATCATCTGTCACCTGGCATGGAAAATTCCATCACCAGACCCCAAAATCTGAGAAGAGTCCCTTCTAAGAGTCACCAATTGTAAAATTTTGTATCAAGTTCTGCAGCATAATTAAAAAGAAAATCAAATAAAAAAACAAGTATGGAGTACACAAATAAATACGTATTGATGCAAGGTAAAAAACTGAGCACTTTCAAACACATCCTTTAACCTCACCATCTTCATTGAATTTTACATTAAACTCACAGCCAAGTATTTCTAGGCACCAGACATGAAGTGACCCTCCCTTTTGCTATTGCCCTCCTAGCCCTCAGTTCCCAGCTGTGCAAGACAGGGACACAAACAGAGAGGGTGAATTAGCTCAAGGGGGGGGAACTTGTCAATCAAAGCCACTAATGCAAGCCCACAATAAATCTCCAGTTTAACCTCAGTGGTGACCACCCGTCATACCGTGGCACTTTGACTGCTTGTCAGCAACCTGCTTCGAAGAACAAGGATGCTGCAAAAAGTCTTTCTGAAACTCAGCAAGGAAAAAGTGCACCTGTCTTCTGGGCATCCATCAAGGCCTCCCAAAGTCTGCAACCAAATGAATTCTCAACAAGTCCCAAGTAAGTTATGGTGGGGGGGGGAAGGGGAAATCGTGGTATAAGGGTATATATATCTTCATATAGATACAGGCTGCGTGATGCTCCCCTGCCTGCCCTGTGTGCAATTTCTTTCTTCCTCGTGATAGGGAGCTGTCCAGCAGCTACAAAAGCTGCAACCACCTGAGAGGGAGATGACAGCCAGATGAGCAGGCATTCCTCCTCTCCTTCCTGCCTTGCACACTGGGTGCAGGTGTAAAAATGGGCCCTTCACATGGACTGTAACCTGGTTCCATCTTCATTGCCTAATTTATATCTATACAGCCCTCAAGCTCACCCCATTTTCTCCAAAATGCTGCAATCATAGAGGCTGGTCTGAATACAGGTATGCACAGCATTTACAGGGGATTATCATACCCTAAACAGAACGTGTTTTCAGCCTTCTTCAGGAGTATTAGTTTTCAGAAATACAGCATATTTATTCATACGATTAACTGACTAGATCATAATAAAAATAAAAATATCTATTACTTCTCTTAAGAGCGGGAGCAAAAAGGAATAACACAATTTTAACTGATCAGCACCCTAACCTTACTCCTTTCAATCACATTTCCAGCGTACACAACTTGCGAAAAGAGACTCCAACTAGTTAATTTTCCAAAAGCAAGACGCGTTGCCAAACCCTGTAAAGCAAATGAGCCAATCTTCACTTTCTGAATGTAGACATCCCACAAGAGTAGAAAAGCCACCCTGAGGGAGTACGAGCTGCTGGCTGCACCTCAGCTGTCCCTGATGGCAAAGCTCACACCAGCAGCAAGTGCTGTCGTTTTAATCAATGAGAACCAGAAATGTGAGAAACAGCTTTCACTGCACTTTATGTTTTTTAGCATAAACTGAAAATCAATGCTGTCTCGTTAACAAAATTCCGCCACGACAAACCAATTAGTGAGACTCATTAATTTTTTAAGCGTGTAACTGATGTGCACAAAGCCAGCTCACCTTTCAGTGACCAACGTAGCATACATTACACACTTCACATCTCTCCCCTTCTTCTCTTTGATTCACAGTAGTTGCCATGCATTTTTCAAGAAGCAAAGCCTGGCTTTTCAGTGCCACTCAGAGCTGAATTCTCCATTCTGCCTCATGATTCCCAACTACATTTGCCTCACCCAGGAGGGTCGAAGGACTGGGGAAGCACAAAGACACCCCAAACTATTTCCTATTGCAAAAGACAGGCAAGGGAATGGAGACAGACCTTTCACAGGGGCAGACAGTGACAGGGCAAAGGGGAATGGTTTTCAACCAAAGGAGGGAAGAGTTAGATTAGATACAGGGTGGTGAGGCACAGGTTACCCACAGAAGCTTTGGTACCCCACCCTGAAGGTGCTC
The DNA here is from genome assembly GCA_013399175.1 of Odontophorus gujanensis. Taxonomy (NCBI): domain Eukaryota; kingdom Metazoa; phylum Chordata; class Aves; order Galliformes; family Odontophoridae; genus Odontophorus; species Odontophorus gujanensis. Next base: position 527,727 of record VXAB01005912.1, on the reverse strand, counting down.
AAGGCCAGGCCAGATTGGGCCCACTGCTGCCTGATATGATGGTGGAGCAACCATCCCATGGCAGGGGTTGGGACTGGATGACCTCTACAGTCCCAACCAGTCCAACCATTCTATGAAAACCGAGGACACAGTGATCACCACTAAGATCCCAATCTCTGTGGAGACCAAGGAGGAGCAGCCCTTGTCCTGCTCCTCCCTAGAAGCCAGCTCCCAGCCCAAATGCCACTCACATCAGGGTGCTCTGGCAGTTGACTTCCTAGCAAATAACTCAAAAGCCATTCAGTCCACTTCAAACTGGTACCAAAGGGCAGAGTGTGCAGCTAACAGATGCACATGGTCGTTAAGTCAGTAAAGCAGAAATAAAAGAATTCAGAAATAAAATGAAACTTCTGCCTGGCTAAGGACCTCTGAATCAGGCATTAAATCTGTCTGGTGCCTCTCTCCAGTGTCACTGCACACCTATTTTCTCCTTGTAAAGCACAGTATTGATTTTTAAATGTTTTCATTCACACTTAAAAGCTTTCCAGGATTGGACTTTATTCCTCAATATTATCCACTGAACAGTGAAACACTGGATCAGATCACCTGGCAGCACTGCAGGTTCTTCATATCTGGAAGCCCATAAAGAGGGGCTGCGCGATGGTGTCTGCAAGGCATAGCTGAGCTGTCTTTGGGACAGAGGGATGGGCTGTTTGATCCCACATATTCCCTCCCAGTCCCATTTCCCTAAAAGCAGCTAAGCACAACAAACAAAAGTGTTGTGTTAATCTGCCCTTTGAAGCATCAGCAGTATCTCAGCAGCTGGGAAGCCCAGAGGTCATCTCATCCCTCAAAAATCTGGTTATCTCAGCATTTACCAATAAACACACTCTGAATTTTCAGATCTTACCAGACACCATAACATATTGTTCAAAAAAGAGCAGTAGCTCTTCAGAGCTCTACACACGTCTGGAACAGTACCTATTGGATCCAACATGGTCTCCGTACCTGGTGTAGGGAACCTGCACTGGCAGGGGGGTTGGACTCGATGATCTCTTGAGGTCCCTTCCAACCCCTATGATTCTATGATTCCTCACAATACGGGCCAGTTCAACTCAAGATGGTAAAGACACATACACCTTTTTTAGCCATGCACAGTTCTGAACTTGATTACGACAGAACACAAGGGCTAAGGGTCCTATGAAAAACAGTCCACAACATCCAGAAAGGGACTGATCAACAGCTTTTTGTCACCCATGGGTAGGCACCAAGCCCTCTGGAAACCCAACCCATATTCACCATGGGTATCAGTCATGTTCAGAGGGTTAATGTGTTAAAACACAGCAAAGCAGCGAGTGCTAAGGAGTGTTATCCAAGCGACAAGAGCTTATGCATATTTTATGAAGCATCTTCAACCATGGTTCACTGTATCCAAGAATGCAGTTCTAGAGAGGAAATAACATATAGAATAGGAGGACAGATGTTGCTAATTTATGATGCAAAGGCCTTTACTGAAAAGTGCACATTTCACTTAAGATTCTCTACAAACGCTATTTTAATGCTGATTTCCTCCTCTTTAGAATTTCACAAACTCTTCTCTATAAAAACTTCAGCTTGGCTCAGAAGTTTAGCTTGGATCAAAAGCAGCATCTGTAACCAGCAATTAAACCAAGGCTTCAGTACTGTGTATACAGGCATCTTTGAAGCATATCCACTTCTAATGATGCCATTCGGAAAAAAAAAACAGGGATAAGATGCTTTAGGAAATGTGAGAGCTCATTTTGCCCTCCTGCTTTCCACATGTGCCAGGATTACTGGAACTTTGTGACCCACGACTAAATTCAGAACAGTGACAGAACAGGAGCTCCGGTTCCTAATACCCAATGAGGTCAGAAAATAGAAGTGAGATTCTCTCTCAAAATAATAAAGTAATATACTGGTTCAAGCACTTCATCAGTCACTCATGTCCCTCTTGCAGGTGCTGCGCCATGCCGACATCTCCTTCTGGCACCTGTTCCAGACTGCTAGATCCTGCCAAAGTGCAAATGAGCGGCAGAAGTGGTCAAGTGTAGAAGCTGCACTGAAAAATCTGACATAATCCAGGACTTGCACTTGATCGCAGGACAGTTTCTTCTCCTGAATTAAGGCTGCATCAATATTTCACACAAGGTGTCATAAAAATAAACAAACCAACCACCTTCAAGGTTACATAAACCAATCCTCAGAACTTTAAGAATTAAGATTCTCTACACAATCCTATTGAGGACAGGGATGGTAAAACCAGAGCTTGTCACAGCTGCTTGGCTTCACATCTGATGATACAGCCTATAGGTACATAGGATTTTTCCACCAACCTTGATTAGGATGAGGCAAACTCAGGCACTTGGTTAGGTAGCAGCAAGCCTCTGCTCCGTCTGCCCTGCATCCCCGAGTGCTTTGATTCTTGGACCTCTGAGATGGAAGCCTAGTGCACAAGGACAGGCAACCAGAAGTCACCTGCTGTCAGGTTGCATGGATTTCCTTAACATCACACATGAAATCCACAGTGAAAGCAAGAGTAGAAGTTCTACAGTTCAGCTACAACTCTCTAGCCATGGATCACTACCACCCACAGTGAAGGAGGCTCTGTGCACACCCATACTACACTAGTATCATCTCAATCCAGCTGCTCTGACCCCTGTGCTAGTGCAGAGATTCAAGCAGGGTCCCACTGTCATCGGGCACAGGTTGCTCTGCAGGCACCTGGCTGGATCCCCAACATCCCCTCAACAGCTCAGGCTGAGCTTGGCAATGCTTCACACTGAGGCATTCCCACGGTGCTTTTGGAGAAGAGTGATTACCCTGCAGGATGCTATCTCACCCATCGCAAACAGGATTTATATATATACTTTTTAATCTGATAAGTTCAAATTTCAGTACACTTGGCTACAAAAACACTGCATTCCAAAGACATATAACAAACAGCAATTGTTTATAGACTGGGTTATTTATTCCCAGTGCATCTTCCTGCCTTTTACTGGCCGCATCTTTTATCAGCAATAACCAAGTACCTTTCAAGATGACATCCCATTTGGTTTACGGCAGGGAAATACATCCAAGTATGTTTCAAGCCTCCCCTTGCTGTGCTGAATTCAAATAGCTCAACGAATATAATTCTTGCAAAGTTTAGTTTTGATATGAACTGTGGTGTTTTTCATTTGTTTTAATATCAGTAAAATCTTAGGATGGTTTCTTAAGGTCATGAAAACTTTCAAAATCAACAGCAACCACTGTGCCAGAACCTATTTTCCCAGTCCAAATCTTGCTGTAAATGATAGAATCATTAAGGTTGGAAAAGACCTCTAAGATCATCAAGTCCAACCATCCACTTACCCCCACTGTGCCCACTAACCATGTCCCTCAGTGCCACATCCCCACAGCTCATGAACACCTCTGATGAAGGTGACCCCACTGCCACCCTGTGCAGCTGTGCCAATGCATTACCACTCTTTCCAAGAATAAATTTTTCCTAATATCCATCCTGGATTACAGTATTTACAATTACAGTGTCTAAAAAGAATAACCGTAATCATGGCCAAGATAATTTTGACTTTATAGGCGAGTTTTGGTCAGCATTAACCACCAGACTGCTGGGACCTGCAAGAGACATGCCCAACTGCAAGATTTCAGGGCAAGTGGAAAAACCCTGAAAAGAGACTATGTGTGTGCAAAGCAACAGAAAGGAATGCTGAGAGTTGTCCTGCAGACCTGCCACATCAGCTGCACCATGGAGGTGTTTTCATTTACATGTGCAGGGGAATGGCAGCATTGGAGCACCTCCTCACCACAGTGCTGCACATGACTCTTCCCACCATTTCTTTCCATTATAAAGAGCTGATTCATAAGCAATAATCAGGCCTTTGTGTTTTAATGCTCTGATTGTACCCAGGCCCTCGCTCTCCCTCAAGCCCAGACTCATTGTGGTGACACCTTCCCTTCGGATTTCTTCTCCAAGAGGTTTCACTTCTCTCCCTAACTAAACTGTTGTCATGGAAATCATTCCTCCGCTCTGCCTAACTGGGAGATTTATGACAGCAGCCCCTGCTCCATCCGTAATTGTGCCCCAGCAACCACCAGGCCTGCCCTACCCTACACCATGGCCACCACCACAGTGCATTGCTATCACCATGGCTCCTTCATCCCGAGAATCAGTGTCCTCACAGCTTGGGGACTACTCATTACCAAGCACAGACCCAAGTTTATTTGATGGAGACAAAAGACAAAATCAGAAGTTATGAGGTCAAAGACAGCTTCCAGACAGGGCCGCACAGAGAACCAGCTTCAAAACATCCCAAATCCCAGTGAGGAAGACACAGGCAGGCACTCAGCCATGACTAATGCCTCAAGTAGTCTCAAGATGGAAATCTGCTCCCTGATCACTCACTGACAGACTCCCATAAAGCTACTAATTAGAATGGTGTTTACAGTCTGTATTTCATTTCACTTTGTGTTTTTACTCTGATTAGTTATTCCATCACCTGCAGAGAGCTAGTTAGCTGAATGCAAAGATGTCATTGGACATCAACAGAAGGAGCGTTTCAGTGCTGGAACTCAACAAGCTCTGTCCTTCTCACTGCTGTTACCTTTTTAATAACTTAAACAAAAAAAAAAACCAGAGTTGAAAGCTAAGCAGAGTCGAGCTGGGGCAGTGCTCAGATGTCAGATGACACCTCCAAGGTAAGCCACAGAAAAACTGCATTACTGATGGCTTCCCCTGTATAAACACTGTAGATGGACACCACAGCCTCTGGAGAAGACATAAGGTCCTGCAGACCCAGATGCCATGGTGCACCTCCCCACAGCCAGCCCCCAGCCCACACCAATTGTTTTCAGATTTCCACCAAGATATGAGGGCTTCCTCTCCCTCCCATCCCACAGCTCAGCAGCCAGGCTCCCACCCCCACACCACCAAGCCCTCCCAGGGCACCGGAGCAGCAGTATCACTTCTCATATCTTCCATGCACACAGTCCTGCAGAGTGCTGCTTTTATCACTGCTGATTTTTGTCCTGCTGATAGCCTACAGTAACCCCAGATCCTTTTCCTGAAGCGCTGCCTAGCCTGCTATTTGCCATCTGCAGCAATTCTCGCCCTAAGCTACCACTTGGCCCTTTTATCCTTTTTTCCAGATCGCCATTTCAATCTGTCCAGATTATTTTAAGAAAGTGCTCTGGTACTTTCCCCCCCCCCAATGAATCTGCAGTCTCTCCCGACTTCGTATCACCTGTCAGTTTAACAAACGTATTCTCCATTCCATTAACCAGATTGATAATGAAAATATTGAATAGAGATGGACAGGAGCCAGCCCTGCAGAGACTCACAGATTTTCTGGGAATCAGAGATAAATGGGCTGCTCCATAAAGCTCCGACTCCTCTTTTAAACACCAGTACCACTTGCACCATTGGCTTTCTTACAGACAATCTCTGCTGTGCACTCAGCACCCACAGCAGCACAGTGACGCAGCCAAATTTCTGGGGTGCCTGAAGCTCTGCAGACACCATGTAAATGCTCAAATTGCAGTTAATGGGGAAGAGTCCCCTTTGCTGTAGGCAAATATGAGTTTTCTTCCTCGCAGTGCCCTTGCTGAGGCACAGCAGCACCTCCAGTGCTTTCCTGCTCAGCACCTACCACCAGCACACAGGTTGGTGGGGGATGCCAACACCTATCTCCCTTAGAACAGAAGTTGCTGGGGTTTCTTCCCCCCATTTAGTTTGCTAATCACAGCTAGCCAAGCTTAAAAGCACATTATGCAATAATCCACTGAGAGCAGGGAGATTTTGCATACACTGTGTGTGGCAATGAAAGCCACCCCCCCCCCTCTGCTGGGGGGCAAAAATAAATAAAAAAAATACAAACGTAGAAGAACACAAAGCCACTAAAACCTCTGTCCTCTAAGAGATGCTCACTTCTAGCAGCCTTTTGTTCCATTTTAGTCATTCATCTACTGACAACATTCAGAACAAGAGCTCAGCAGAAGCGGCTCTGTTTGAGGAGAGCTGGGCTGTGCTCACCTCTGCAGAAGCCATCCACAGTTTTTCCCCCAAATTCTACTTAAAATAACTAAAATTAAAGTGCAGGGAAGGTTGCTCCTCTAGCTGAGGGTCTGGAGTTTCTTTTTTGAAGGGAAAAGGCCATTATTTAGTTACTAGAGCAGAGAAACACCACTGCCTATAAGAAACGGAGCAACAAAAAGTTCCAAAATTAATAAACTGGTGCATCTTTAAATTATAAACTGTTTTTCAGAGAACCGTATCCGAAGTTGCAGCCTGATGCCAACACAAATAGTAATAAACACTTCAAATACAGGTTTATAATCAAAACGCTAACAAATCCTTAACTAATGGATCACATCCTGCCAGGCAGCTCCACAATGTTAAATTAATTCTTAACATGATTTTTTTTATTATTTTTTTTTTCCACAGGGTCATTTAGTAATGTGATAACTCATTTCTTCCCTCTGCCTTCATCTCTCACATTGCCATGGAGACAATTGTGAATCAGATATAAATAAAAATACTCTAACGCTGTGGCACCACATGTTCTTTTGATCCACTGCCAGGACCATTTTAAAATTACAGGAATTCACAGGAGCGCAATAATTAACAATTCATTTGCTCTGAAATCACTCCTTTTTAGCCGGTTTCCCGGTGATTTGCTAACTCAGGGCTGCTCACTATCACGAGCAACAGATGAAAAGTTCTGTGCTTCCTTTCCAATACGTGCTTTGAGCTTCCATCTGCAACAAAGAGGCAAGCAGCCGGTGCACCCTGAGCTCCCAGCACCACGCTTCCCTCTGCGGCCCTATCGATCTCACCTGTTTTTCTTTTAATGGGAATATATTTTAAAGCAATTTTTAATCCAACATTTTTAGTCATGGTTACAGAAAGCCCTCAGTTAAGCAGCTGAGCATCGTTCAGCCTCACCAGATGAGTCCAGTGCAGCACCCCAAGAGGACAGCCTCGTGTTTCTCTGCACAGCTTCTTCTGTCTTCCACTGCTTGGGAAGCAGAAAGACCACCGTGGGCTGTCCGAGCTATTAATCATTGCCACATTCCTGCCATTAAAACACAGAGGCAACAGCTCTGCAAATGCCTCTGTGTCACAGGGAAATCTCACAAACACGAGGTCTTGTAAAAAAGATAAAGCCCCCAGTTCTAATAACTACTTTGTCCATAAAGAGTCAAAGTGATTTAAGAGCTCAACTCTGAATCTCAAGAGCAACATAAGCACCTACGGAGTTTAAGTAATTGCACACTCAATGGCTCAGAGCTTGCCTTCCCAATATAACTCCTGCTGTAACGGCTCTTTTTAATTACTGATACAGCAGGTAACGGCTTGATACCAGCCCCATCCTTTTGGTGACCTACACTGATTCCAGAGCAGAACAGAGGAAGGAAGGGTGGGGAAAAAAAAGAAAGAGAAGGAAGAAAGGTCAGAGTTTTGCACAGAGGAGCTGCTCAGGGCCAGCCCCTGGTGACAGCACATGGCTGCCAGCCCCACCAGCTGCCTGCAGACACAGCTTCCTCAGCAGCTGCTCCAGCACAGCTCTGCCCTCTCCTCCTCCACAGGAACTCAGCTCGTCCTGATGCTTTTCAGAAAGGGGACATCAGTGCACTTGAGGGATTCACCCTTCCTCTGTCAGCACATACCAGATAAAAGCACTTAAATCCAGCTTGCAATTCAAATACTAAGTAAATACAACAGTTACAAATTGGATCAAACTTAGCAGGGTCCCTATGGCTGGCAACCAGCAAGGAAAGATAAACACAGAGCACCAGTTCTGCTGAAGGTGAATTCAGTCCTCAGCACTCCCGCGCCTTTAGGTGAGAGACCTGGTGCCTTATCAAGCAAAGCAAGCTGCCATGGTGCTGGGAAACACAAATAACCTGAAGAAGCAGGAAGAACACATGGTGTTCTGTTCTGCCTGGCTGATAACACTCAGAGCAGGGACACATGGGCACACGACACACAGGCAAAGCACCTCCAGGTTCCCAGGAAATGCTGAAGAGTGCAGGAGGACAAGGCTGAGGACAGAACGGACTCCCTCTCTCTTTCTGCAGTTTTACCTGAACTGTGTGCTCACACTAAGCAGCCATGAGTGGATTCAGGGAAGGGAAAGTACTACAGCAGCTTCAGCCTCCTGCATGGCCCAGGAGTTGGGTAGCTTTCATGATTTTCTCAAGAGGTAACCTGGTAACCTTCTGCTCTGCTCACTGCCTGTGTCCAACATCTCCCCTTGATCTGGCTCAGGAGGCCAAAAAAGGGTTTAAATATAAACAGTAACATTCATAACACAAAGTGAATCAACACCAGGCAGGGTTTTTGGCTGAGGAAAGGGCTTGATCTACTGAATAAGTCTGACAGTTTGTTGTACTTGCTAAAAACTTCTTTGACACCTACAGCTTGGCTAAGAAACGTGGAAATAAAGATGAGCTTCTAATCAATACACAGCCCACCCTCAGAAGGAAAGCAAGGTGGCACAGTGCCATGCTGTATATCCACCATCCCAGTTGGACAAATCAATGATTCACGGTACTTCTGAACACCAGGCATCCTCCACCCCACTGACTCTGAAAGAGCTTGAAAATATTTCAGCGATGGAAGGAATCCATCTGCTGGCCTCACCCATCCCTGGAAGCATTCAAGGCCAGGCTGGATGGGGCCCTGGGCTTCTTGATCCGGTTGGGGGCAGCCAGCCCACAACAGGGGATGTGAAACCCATGGGATGTAGGGAGGGCTGAGGAACGGAGCACACTCAGATCCCTCATGCACACTGCCAGCACTGCCCCACAGTGCCCGTCCCACTTGGGGAAGCAGCAGTGCCACGGGTGCCCAGCTGGCAGCACAGCTGGAGCCAGCAGATGTAGGAGGTCCTCTACTCGGCTCAGGGCAGCCAGGCAGCAGTTACGATGGCAGCCTCATTTTGCAAACATTATCCCTGCTTTACAACCAGAGAATTGAGACATGCACAGACCAAGCATCCTCTGAAATTCCGAGCCGGCTGAGTGCAGCTCTCCCGATCCCAGACTAATAACTTAAAACACACGGCTATCTCCTACTCTCCCTCTGTTGAAACACCTCAGTAATCATTAAAGATTCAAAAGGGAGTAGGAAAGCTTACGCACCAATTAAGCCGTGTTTCAGTAAAGTATCATTTCTGTGATGGATGCCCCGCTATGTCTTGCTGCTCCTTCTGCAGGGCTTTGCCTTCCATCAGCTGCCGCAGAGCGGAGTTAATGACACGCAAGTTTCCACCCTCGTTAGGATGCTGTTGCCTGCCTTTGCCCATGACGGCTCCCCGTATTTATTAGTGGTTTGATAACAAAGCGAAGCACTTGTGAAACCGGCCCCAAGCTCCGCTCGGTGACCTGTGAATTAACTGTAAATATAATTAGAGCTGTACCTCACACTCGGGACTGGGAGGAACAGGAGGTCTGCCCCAGAGCTGTTACTACAGCAAGTCCAGGGCTGATAAAAATAGCAGCCTGAGCTAAAAGAGCAGAATTAATTACATCAACCGCAAAAACAAGCTCCACAGAGTTAGTAAGTGGTTGTGCTCCTCCACTTCAAAACCAAGAGGAAATTTCTCCATCCCCCCTGCACTGTTTGAGGAACCAACGCTGTCTCAAGAAGCTGCCATCCCACCATCCCCTCCCGCTGCATTACTGACTTTGCCTAGGCTCCATCCAGCACTGCTCAGGCATGGAGGAAAAACAGCCCCAACAGACGCCCCAGCTGAATGCCATCTGCATCCTTCCAGTCAAACCCAGACTTTTGTAGGATGGGAAACGCAGCTATCGTGACCACCCAAAGCCCAACCCTAACAGGGATCCAAAACAAGGTGAGCAGTGCTGTAGTTCCCATCCTCAGGGCACAGAGAGCAGCGGGGCACACTGTGGATAGATGTGAGCAAACCCAGGTCCCTGCACCCACCCTCACATTCCAACATAAATCCTGGACCGGTGAAGGAGGCAGCACGCCATAAATCGAGCAAAAAGCCTCATAACATAATGTCTCCTTGTGTTGCCTCCTCCCATAAACAAGCAAGATTTATGCGTTCCTGGGGCTAATAACAAGAGCCATTTATCTTTATTTCTGCATGTAACTAATAGAGACACCGGCAACATTGATGAGCCTTGTGGGATTAATTACTAGCACCGTTTTCAAGGGGGTATCTCTGGACTTGCTTTCCTTCGTACTACAGGAAACGTCAAGCACTTTTCAAAGCACAGGATGAGATTTCATTTAAGAGACCAATGGCCCATGTGAGTGCAATCATTACCAGGCTAAGGCGCGGCCTAGCGAAAAATTACAAGTGTCCAAAAAGGTTGACGACTTTCTCAAGTTTTAATTCCTTTGTTTTCCAGATATTAAAGCAACACGGGGAATCAAATCCAACAAGACCAAGAAGAGAAAAAAATCCGGCAGGTCCCTATGGGACCAGTCTGACTTGATGGTGGCCAGAATCGTGCTAGCTCCCTCAGACACCCATAGAAGCCTGGAAACACAAAACTTACTCCATCTGCATAAACCCAATGCTTTTTTCTTATAGTTCCAGACCTAAATGTTCTCCAAAGCATAATTCACCTGGATTATCCCACACTGAGCCCCACCAAGCCACGGCTCCCTTGCATGCTGCACATCCACACTGAGTTAGATCTACACGATGGAGCAGTTCCCTAGGAGGACCCACTCCCAATCCTTCCTTATGGATGAAAAACCAAGACTTCATCCACCTTTTGCACCCCATAAGCTTCACGTGCCTCAGCCTCTGGCTTTCAGGACAGCCCCTTCTCCACAGTGAATCACACAAACCAGAAAGAAATAATCTAGAAAATCTCAGCCTCAAAATAAATCAGAGTCAAGAGGGCTTAGGACCCTACAACCTCATGTCTTCCACAGGTTCACCTTGCTGCAGTGCAGAATAACCAAGCAAGGACTGAAGGGCAGGCATGGGCTGGAAATGCTGGTGACAAAGTTTAAACTTGGTAAATACGAGCTTTCACCAAGGCGACACAAACAGAAATGAGTCATTAACTTATTTTACTAAAAAGTTGAATAAAGGTTAATAGAAAATTAGTCATCTTTCCTTCGTTTTTTTCCTACCCAGCCTACATAATTTAATTAAAATCATGCTATGGAGTTCCAGAGGATGATTAAAAATAACCTCTCATTTTCTATTAAACTCCTTAGGTTTGTACAGCAGTTCCTATAGAACCTTATTAAATTTCTGTTTACCTCCGCTACATTTCATTTTTATTCTATACATCTTTTTCTTAAGTCCAAAGGGATTTTGTGATGGGGATGGCTTATTAAATAAATATTATTTCCCACGGCTGGCAATCCAGCCTTTAAATCAACATTAGATCAGTGCAGGAGAACATCCACAGGGGGAAAATTGTTTAAAAAGCAGCATTATTGGCTTTTTTCCCTGAATGGGAGACAGAAAGACCTTTTCTAGTTATCACTGCTGTAACCCAGCTGAAGAAGATGGTTGGTATAGCTGTTGATTTTTTTGTTTTTTTTTCAGCCTTCTCGGTATTTTAATTTCGCATTGGCACATGCGAGAACACAACCCATAGCAACTCAGCTCTGCAGGCTCACAGAAAGCCAAGAACGTTTTTCTCCCAGTGTTCTTACCCAGTTGCTGTGGAGCTGAAGCACGGAGCTATGTAGCACTTATTAAAACAAGGCGAGGTCACCCTACAGCAGGTAGGGTATATCCAGCAAACCCAAGAAAGAATGCAGAGCTCGCAGGCACATGAGACCTCTGCACGACACAGAGGACAGCCTGATGTCCTTGCTCCAGCAGTGGAGCTCTTGCTGTCACCCCCCAGAGAAGCTGCCCGAGCTAATTCTGCACTCAGTCCATCTGCACTGGGCTTCGAGGCAAGTGGGAAGCACAGAAAGTCTCGTACAACACAGCCGGGTTTGTGTTCAGACACAAAGGAGTTGCACTAGGCCCATTTCTCTTTTAATTTTATTTTTTAACACAGCAAGCCCCCGGGAAACCTCACACCAACCACCCGCACCCCATACATGTCACAGTCACACTTTGCAACTTGCACTTCTCCAGGGAGATGGGAAGCGTAGTTCCCTGCGAGCACCCAGGCAGATCCAGCACACACATCCTCACCAGCAAACCTTCATAGGCAAAACAACCAAAACCTGAAGCCCACGAGGGCAGAAAGAGCCCCTCTCCAGCAGTAATGCCCAGGTCCCTCCTGGCCCACAGTCACCTCTCCATGCTGTGCAGGACCGAGGCTCCAGCAGAACACGCCGTTTTGAAACTAAGTGCACCACAAGAAAAGATTCTTTAACATCACACAGCCAGCCCTAGGGGGAACAATTACTAGGAGACAGAAAGAACAGGGAAAAAAAAAAAACAAGACAAGACCACAGAACAGTGAGCACGGACGGCAGATTTGCCCGCTGTGTATGTTCTGGGGAAGCATTTGAGGGTCTCACAGTCACCCTGAGCAGCGGACCCATGGAGGACAATGAGCCACATGCACCAAAGCCCAACTTCTGTATCTACTTCGAAGCAATACCAATAACTTCGAGGGGGTTTCTATTCCTTAAGACCCAGAATGAAATCCTCAGGGCCTTGTAGCCATGCCTAGCTGTCCCAGACTCTGCTCCCCAACAATTTATTGTCATTGAGACTTGCCTATCTTCCCATCTTAACATGAGATTTTCTTTTCTGAACAGAATGGAATTATCCCTCATTTGAATTCCACAGCACAACAGAAACAGCCTGTAAAATCTTACAAAGAAGCCAGTTCCCTCCAGCAGAATGGAAGATATATTAGGCTTCAGGACCGCATAGAGCAGAACATAAAATTAAAATAACAGACATCATAGAGTTTGATAGCGTCTTCCAATCTCAGAGATCCCAAAATACATTACTAACTGCGACAGCCATTCCTCCGTCAGACGACGGCACATCTCCAAACTGAATGGTACATTCAGGAGTGGAGTTTAGAAGTCTTTATGTTAATGGAAGCAGTTTGCTGAATTCTCCCAGACCTGCACGGAGCCCAGCAGCACACCAAGGTCAGAGCAGCTCCCATAGGTGTGCCTGCTGCTCCAGCCCTGCAAGGGTACACCTGCATTTACACCCACCAGCAGAGAAAGACCATCCTATAACTGTATTTTCATCAGCGTTATAATTCAGGCTCCTCATTTTCTTTGCTCTCCCTGGTACTTAATAGTGAAAGAACATATTCTGTTGTTAAAAATTGGTACTGTTCTAAAGCAGTGTAATAATAATATCCTTCCTCAAACCACAGCTCCCAAAGGCTCCTCACGAGATGGTTTAATCGAAAGCAATAGTTAATAGGTGCTTCAGTGTTTTCATTAGTGCCTTCTCCTTCTTAGCTTTACTTTTCAAGGAGATAAAAAGAAAACAAGCAAAAACTGTTCTAAAAAGTTGCTGGAGCTCCCAGGTCAGTGCTGGCACGCCAAAGCAGGCCAATAGAGGGGGATTTTTAAACTCTCATTCCTCTTTTTATTATATGTCTTCTACGAATAAGCTTGGTTTATCCTTTATCCTCTTTGGGCAGACACGGGAGAGTCAGATCTATACTCAATATCCAACTTCCACAAAGAAAAACTCATTTTAAGAGGGTGGGATGGTTTTTTTGTTAGGTTTTTTTTTTTTTTTTTTTTAATGCAAAACCTAGAATTCAATTTTTAGGCCTCTCAAATACCTCCCGATGCTGATAAACAGGAACATAATCCAAGCAAAATAAGTGTCTTGAATCCTCACAGCTAAATTCCAATTTCTGTGCAAATTTCCAGCGTCGCCCTTCAGTCCCAGGAGCCGCACATTGCACGACAGATAGGAAAGGCAGCGACCTGATCTGTTCTGCTGAGTGCATAACGTGTCATGGAGCACTGCCGAGGAAAGCACAGAATTAGCCACTGCAGCACCTCTGTGATCAATGGCAAAAACCACAGGGCCCTCCCTAGCCACCCAGCAGGGCTCCAAGCCCTGACGCTTGCTTTCCAAGTGGTCATTTGCTTGTGCAGCATTTCACAGCCTCAGAACAGCAGCAAAGTCAGGGGATGTGGTTGAGCAACACAACAACAGCAGATACAGGCTGTAGAGCAAGGACCCAGAACAGCAAGCATGGCAGCCCTTTCCATAGGAAATGCACAGCTTTATTAGTTAATCCCGTCCTCATGAGCAGCACCACAAGAGCGCAGCTATACATGGAAACCTATAGGATGAGAAGGGATGACTGACAGTGGGCATGCAGGATGCTTTACTGCCATGCAATGGCCTCCCTCCCCAGCACCAGTAAATATATAAATGGGATTGCATACTTCCTTAAAATGGATTTCAGGTTTGACTATGTCCTGTGCCCCCCACCTTCTGTAACTACTTTCCATTCAATTTAGTGCAGTATGATAAACATGAGCAGGACCTTCATGCTATCCTCACACCACTGGATGGCCCTGGATGGCACCAGGGCTCAGATAACTCTAAAATGCCTCGCCCAGATGGTAATTTCCTCTGCTTGGACAGAGGGAAGGAAAACCATTCTGGGGGAGGCCAGAAATATATCAGCTTCATTGAGACCAATACCACAACCAGTGTCAGGAATGCCACCCCACCCGACATGCCATGTCCAAGGAGGAAACACGTGAGGACTTACTGCGGAGCACAGCATTAAAGCATCAGAGTCAGCACAGAGAATCACCCTCAAAAGGCTGAGCAGAAGGGGGACAAAACAATGACCATCCTTTGCTTGCACATCCTGCCATCAAACGTCTGAGCACATCCCACTTCCACTTAGAGGACAAGTAGGAAGGGAAGTCCAAATCTCATGAGGAGGCACTCAAGGCCAGCTGGGATAAAAGGGGCACGGCAGTGCCTGCTCCTCCAGCACCCTGGGTCAACTCAGCACCGAACACCGCCCGCATGCACCACGCACTCCTACACACCATGCATGCTCCATAGGGCTGCATGCATGCTGTTACCTGGGGACACGTCAGAAACTGCTACCAAGGTAACATGGACAGGAATACAGAGCAGCCAGGGGAGCACCGCTGCCAGAAACACAGCGCATTTCCTTGGGTTATGTTTCCATTTCCTCCCTTATAACCTCCCCGGTTATTAACATATCAAATATTGCGTTCGTATAATTTGACATCTTTTGCATTTTGGGGGAGAACTAAGATCCAAGGTTCTCATAGCTCTGCGGAAAGAAAGAAATTCTCATTACTGACGAGGAACCGAAGGCTGAGAGATTTCTTACACAAGGGCTCTCCAGAGGAGACATATTTTTGTGAGTCAACAGCATATGTCGCTCTCAGAAAATATCGCATCTGAATGAGATTTTTTTTCCCCGCTCCTTTTATTTAACGAACAAACAGAACCAATCCTCAGCACGTCCCCTCGCAGCGCTGCCCGCTGAGGCCGCGGTTAAGCCAGTGTGCAAACTTCCCCATGACAGACAGAGCATTTCCTGACACTGCCACGGGTCCGGGGGGAGCGGATGCACAAGGCTAACGAAAGGATTTATTTCCCCTTTTATGATAAGATGACAATTCAGGAGCACAGCAAATCCGGAGAAAGAAGTCTCTGGAGGACTGCCTCAAAAAGAAATGAGCCATGGGCGCTGCTGCTGTTTTGCTGATGGCATTTATATCCCCACCACAACCAGCAAAGAGAAGAGTAGGTCCAGGGAGGGCAAGGTTTGGTCAGGGAGTACATGGAGAGCTCTCCCACCCCACACACCAGTCTCGCACAACACCTCCTCTACTCTTCATACCATTCCTTTTCAGTGTTATCCTTGCAGAGGCACAGTCAATTGAGGGAGTGGTGCAAAGGAGGCAAGGTGGAACCGCTGGGACTGGGCACAGTGTCCCCATCCATGACCATCCCCAAGGCAGCACCAGGAGATGGAGACACCACGATGAAAACCAAGTCACAGTGCACCATGGCTGTCATGCAACATCATGGAAGAGTATCTAACGTTTGCCTCCAAACTCCCATCGTGTATCTGAAAGGCTTGGAGTCATCCCCAAGGCATCCAACAAGGGCTGGGTGTTTGCTGCATGTTTGTGCACGGAAAATGAAAGCTCTCTGAGAACCATCTCCAAATACCAACACTACACAAACGCTGTACCAGCAGCACTGCATCTGTACATATCTAATGTCCCCCGGCTCCAAACTACGTAAAGGAAGTAAAATCAGAAAGCCAAGCACCTCCCTTCCAGGTGCAGGGTAAATGCAAAGAGCACTTTATTCCCACATCTCCGTTTTGCTCAGAACCATTCACACCGTTTCACTCCAACTCAAGACCAAACAACACAGAGCAGGACGCTGTGCCAAACGCTCAATGACATCCATACATTCATGAACTAACCCAACCACCACTCAATGCGACGCAGAGCGTTCGGTGGTCAATAGCTGTGAGCATTGATCCCTGCAGGCAGCATTCCCCAGCCCCCCCAGCAGCTGCTGCCTGTACAGCTCCACTGTCACTGCCATCTCCCCCAGTCAATGCCATCGATGGGGCTGCAGATGGATGCCCAGCATGCAGTCATGGTGCCCACAGGAGACACTCAGCGGTGCTGCCTGCACCCAGCGAGGAGAGAGGTTTGAGCAGCAAGTAGGGAGAGGCAGGAGGAACTGCTGTATGCAAAATAAATAGCAAGTACTCAGCCCTTTCTAAGAGTTTTGTAGAACAGCTTCTCGGGCCCTGCTGTGTATCTGCCCTGTGTGAGCAGTGGGTTCCTGCCTGGTGCCTCCAACCAGCTGGGAACGCCATGCAGCCGTGTGCACAGCATCACTGTGGGGCCACGTGTGTCCCAGCAGTGCCTTGTGGCCACCACCCGAGCATCCCCGTGTCAAATGCTGTCAGAGCAGCTGGGTCCTCAACTAATATCTGTCAATCTCCATTTGTTTGCAAAGCCACGGAGAGGGCTTTTATATTCCTCTTAAAGATATGGAACAGGCACTTCGATTTGGCTTTAAGTGAAAGCATGAGATAATGCTGGCTGCCAGTAAACCTCAAAGACAGTGTTTAAACAGCATCAGAAACAATCACAAAGACAAGAGGAGCCTTCGGGCTCCCAGACCTTCAACTCTGCAACCCACATCCTGCAAACTTCTTATACATGCTGCAGGGCCACGTCCATCAGCACTGTGATCGCCCAACAGGACCACACTTGGGCAGAGGAAGCTACAAAAATCCAACAGTATAATGGCATACTATTCTCTCAGTGATTTTTTTGAATATATTTTTATTATTATTTGGAGGAGGGGCTCCAGGATGCATGGCCACAGCTTCTCCACCGCAGTCCCTGCCTGAGTGCTGGGACTCTACTCAGCACCTTTCTCTTGCAGGTTGCAGAGCAGGTCTTAAAAGCACCAGGTGTGGAAAGGTGTTGGTAGGAAGTACAGCAATAAGAAAAACAACCAAAACCCTCTGGGTGAAAACCTAACATGAGGCAAAGCAATGGAATTGGATGCAGCCCTCCAGCTACACCAGCCCTGTCGTTCCTCTTCTCTCCTGAAGTTAAATTGAGGCAATTTTCATGAATATGTTAAATTGGCAGGAAAAACTCAGAGCAAAGAACAGCTTGTTTCTGCTTTGGAAATCCCTCTCTCGGCCTCATTGGACTCCTTGCCAGTACCCAGCATCTCCTCCACCATTAAGTTATGCTCTGTGTTAGCAGAAACCCTCACTGCAAAAAGAAAACCATCAGCAACAACTCAGCCCTCGTTGCAGGGTCACTTACAGGTATTTCAGTTGCCCACCACGGTGCCACCAAGGACCCCAGGCTGCCCATATCAGTCCTGCAGGTGCCAGTCTGATGAAATCAGAACAATGCCCAGGGTGTGATTTCCAGGAGATGGGAAGATGTAACACTGCCTAAAATAACCCCCAGACTCTCCTGCGGGGACTGGCACGCCAGCGTGTGCCTCTGCTTTATTACATTAATAAGCAGCCATTCAGCTCTCCCCATCATGCAGCTGACTGTGTCCCCAAGCTGAAGTGACACACGCAGGCCTCCCCCTGCTCCTCTTCCTCATTTGATTTCCTGTTCCCATAAAGGCATACCCATAAAAATGGTTTTTTTGCATTGTTATTTTACTCTGTTTTCCTTCAAGATGCAGCCTCAGGAATACGTTCTGCCGTGGAGCTTTCCTGCCCTGGCAATGATGGATATTACTCACTGATCATGTCACTCCCAGCTGTTCACCTTTGCTACAACTGCAATTATTTTAACAGGAATAGTAAAAATAAATTGGGGAGAAAAATAACAGCAACTTTCCAGTTGGGTTTCCAAATCGAGAGCGCTGCCAAATGTGATCTGACCTCACACACGCCACATGCAGATGCGGATGTTAAAACCCAACTGAGCTCATCCTGCATGGAGAACAGAGCTCTGTTGGACAAAATGGGACTCAAAAGCCTCAGAGCTCTCATCTCCCTGCCCATCGCAGCCCACCACAGCCAGGGCAGCACCAGGCACACAGGCCAGGGACAGACATGTGGACATCACCTCCCTGCTCCCCAGCAAGCACTACGGGGCACCCTGTGCAGCTGGAGCATCCCAGCTCCCTGCACTGCAGGCAGACCCAAGGCATGGAGTTCTTTCATTTGCAGCATCTGGTTCCTTGGCAGGCTCCTCAGGCTATTATGTCCCTAGCTGTTAAGCTGTCTCTAGCTCTGCTTCATGAGTTTGCTGCTTTTGGCGTGTAGCAGTCTCTTCTCATCTTCCCTGTCCATTATTTTGGCTGAATGTTGCTCTTAGAGTATGGGAATCAGCCCATTCACATCTCCCTCTAAGATTCAAAATAAGCAATACCCATGCTGCTCCTTGAACACAAGCATTTGTTTTAATTCCCAGTCACACTCAGGAGGCCACAGCCACTCTCTTGAAGCACCGTGCACTTGTAGTTCCACTGCAGCCACCAAGACACCATAGGCAACATCACCCCAGAGGTCCCCAGCACCACGGAGAGGGCTCTGCAGATCCACCAGCAGAAGGTGGCAGCTGAAGGACACGGACAACCTCCAGAGGTGGCTCAGGCATTCCCAAACCCAGAAACATTTTTATGGGAAAACACCCTTCACCCCCTTCCCCTTGCTTTGAGGGCAGATTCACAGCTTCTCTGTCCCCATGTGAAGCAAAGCCTCTACCACAAAGAGCAGAGAGACCAGCACCAGCAGTGCAGCCAAGCACACTGCCATGAACTCAAAGTTGGAAGGGTCCTCTAAAGGCTGTCTGGTCCCACTCCCCTGCAGTGGGCAGGAACACCCACGGCTCCATTAGATGCTCAGAGCCCCATCCAGCCTGACCTTGCACACTCCTCTCACAGATCACAGAAGGGACCCACAGGATCATTCGACCCGGGACTCAGGGTGCATTTATCCCTCCTGAAGGAATAATCCCATAAAGAAAAAATTACAACAGATCTCAGAGCATTTAGATGCATTTCCATAACCGTTCATAATGATTCCCAGACAGCAGCCTTCATTAATCCAGAGCAGAGGCTGAGAGAACCAATTAGCAGCAAAAGCATTAAGGAAGAGGGATGGAAGCCATCCCCAACCTGCCTGGCTTTGCTGGAAGCAGCACATACCAGCACTGGGGAGGAAGAGCGCAGTGGTTGGGACACAGAACCAGCTCAGGTCCCATGAAGGAGACAAAATAACTTCTTTTTCCCCCATTCTCTCTGCTTTTTGGAAGATTCCTTTGCTTTATGCTGTGCAGTCCTATTGAAGGACCACAGCAGGGTGGCCCTGCTGCTGAGCTCCCACATACAGCAGTAAATCTGCGATCCCTTCCTGCAGATGCAATCTGCTCAGCCCCACTACGAACTTGGTCAAGTTCAGCCTCAAACCAGCAGCAAAAACGCTCACCATTGCAACAGACAAACCAACAGAAAAGATCAAATCAGCTATTTAAAGGATAAGTGTTATGGATTTTTGTTTTTCTAAGAGCCACCAGCAATTATTTTTGAGCACAGAGATCTTAGCCATTCACTTATCCCAAAAATAAAAGCAGGAGAAAGAGAAAACGAATGCTCTTCCATTATTTGTCAGGCTGTCGGCGCTGAAACAAAGTCAGAGCGCTGCCAGGAGATCTCCTTTGATCCAAGTAAGAATCGTCCTCAAACATTTCAAACCCACAGGGAAAAAAAAAAAAAAAAAAAAAAGAGAAAGTCAAATCTTTCCACGATTCTAAAGATAAACACCCGAGCAACAGAAGAAATGCTCCTCCTGCGTGCACGATGCTGCTGCTCACCCCAACCACCGCCGGGGTGAACCAAAACCAGACCAGGAACGGCCAAGCCTGAAGGTTCACATCATCAGCCCAACATCATCATTCACAGCGAGCTGGAGATACTGAAATATATATATATATATAAGAGATTCTACAGCAGGAACGAATTTACTTTTGCTGCTCCACAGAGCAATCATGCCCCAGGACCTGCAGCCACATGGTTGGGGCTCACGTAACTGGAACAGCAAAGGCAGCGGCAGAGAACTTCAACAGCTTATGAAATTCAATTGAAATTGATGGTTGGGAAAGGGAAACACTTAACACCCTGCCAATTTAATGTCACTGCACACACGTGTGGACGTACACATGGACTGAGATAGCTTGCTTTCTGCTTGCTTACATGCCCCTGACCCCCACAGAGGGAGACAGCACCTTCGTGCAGCACTGCAGCCAACACTTTGGTATTTCAGCACCCCCAGACACACCCCTATGGGAACCTTTAACACAAAATCCATCATTAGTGCATTGCTGCCTTCACAATCAGGCTGGGAGCCCACATCCATCCAGCTGCAGCATCCCTGCAGCCAGGGAGGTGGGAGTACACCGCCGGCTGCTGCTGTGCCTTCAGGCGTGGACTGCTCCCGTACAGAGCCCGTCTCTGATGAGCAATAGAGAAGGAATTGTTGACAGGGGCGTGCTTCTCTATCAACTCAAAAACATCGTTTTGCAGAGTATTTTCACAGCTCAGCAGAAGGTAGAAGGCAAGACAATATTACAAGCATACAAGAAAGGAAAATATAAGTCACTGTAATTTGCTTACAGTTCTTTTCTCGTTGGCTCAGCATCCTTAAATGAGGTCCCCTAACTGGTTCTCTCTGCGACCTCACATGAATGGAGAATGAACCTGGGCAGAGTATTCAGGATCAGGCTCCCACTCCTCCAAGACCCCACAGTGTTTGCATGGATTTGCAGTCATTGCTGTGATCACAGCAAACACACAGCCACGTGGAGGCAGAACTCTCCTCCATGGCACTGCCCACAGTTTCATGTTGGTGAGAACCAAGCAGTCCACATGCTCTGTGTCCTCATGGTTAACAGGAGAGGAAACGCACAAATAGTGAAATGAGGTTATACAAATCCAACCACGCTCCTGGACTTCGCCATCCAAGGTAGCACCTGGGGCAAATTCTTACAAACAAAACTAAAACCCCCAAATATTGAGGCTCTTAATGCAAACACAGCCAAGCAGCCATAGCAGGGAACACACCTGCATAACACACCATCACCTTGAGAGTGTGTCACTACAAGAGACATGCAGACATCCACCATCCGACCAGCAGAAGCATCCCCACTACTGACAGCACTGGTTGTCCATGGGGAAGGAAGGAGCAGCCCTGAAATGTCATGGCAGATACAAGCTACCCAAAAACCAATGGTAATCTATTGTTTCCTATATTATTATTTAATATGGTACAGTTTCCATTTGTCAAAAGGTGTTTAAAAACAAAAAGCAAAGCCAAGCCTCACTGACTCTGAGCACGATAATGGGGCTTTAGCTTTTGCCGGTTCTCTACATTAAAGCAAGAAATCTGCAGCATTTTGTGGTTTTTTTAAACACCAGGGGGCTGATTACTGTGCAATGAGCTCAGGTTCCTCCCACCAAGCGGACAGATGGGCTGTGCTTTGCATCCCTTCCACTGCTGGCAGGGGGCTGCTCCCCTGCTTGGGGGACCTTCAACCCTGACCCTAAATCCCAGTGGTGGGACACCCACGAACAGCTGTGAGCATCTTGGGGCACCTCTACTCCAATGGGGAAACAAAGGGTCAGGAGGAGAGCTGGGGTGCAGTGCCTTGGGGCAGGGCACTGAGCACCAAGGGGCTCTGTAGGAACCCACTGCTGATCTTGGTCCCACTGCAGCCCTCAGCCTTGCTTTTCCCCACATCCCCCACATTAACCCTATGTTGTTCATCCCTGCTCGTCCTCAGGGAGCAGCAGTGAAGCAGAGGAGGAAGCAGACAATTCCCCGCCATCTGAAAGCTCACTTTCTAAATCAAATCAATTTTTCTAACGTAATTTCCCTAATCTAAATCACTGACCCATGCATTTTCTCACAATCCTTTGACAAGAGCTGCAGCAATTGAGGCAAAGCTAAAACACTTCAACCAGACCAATTCATAGGAGTCTTTGGAGGAATTCTTTCATCACTGTAATTAATTCTTTAAGTACCGCAGTGGGATGCTCAGAATTCAAACCCAGTCCAAGGAGTAATGATTATACTAATGGGAGAAGCTGTGAAGTAAATAAATGCAAGTGCCCCGCTGGAAGAGACAGCTTTCATAGCAGATGATGGCAGGACACAGCCCTGCACACTGACTGGGGTCCAGCTCACACCAGTGAGCTTGTCACAGCTCCAAGGGCACTGCAACTGCAGACAGCTTTGCTGTGTGTGTGACGTGGATGGGTACCTGGGCTCTGAAAGGTCAGCACAGTCCCTAAAAGGACAGCCCAGGTCCCTTCGTGCCAGAACCAGAGGCTGATTTCAGCCACAAGAACATCAACTCCATCTCTCACCCTAAGACTTCCCACAACTTTTTTCACAGGGCAGATCCCCGCTCTGCTTCTCATGCCCATGGGCACAGGCTGCAGCCCAGCAGCACCTGCTCTCACCCCCTTCTGGGAGCTACAGATGGAAGAGTGAATCATATTTGAAAAATGAAAAAAGAAAATGCCTCAACTGCAATAAAATCCAAACTGTCTTAAGTTCAACTTGCTTTTCCTTTCTTAATGATGGAGTTGAACCTTCCTTTGCACCAATATCACAGTAATAACTTTCAGTGGGTGACTCCTGAGCAAAGGACAGAAAATGAGTAACTGAGCCGCATTAAAAAAAGAGGAGGAAACCTTTGTATATTCATAGGCTGTCAGAGATGAGGATTTAATAATGTTAGTAACTAAGCTGCTCCATTACTTCCAAACTCCTTGGAGGAGAATGTCTTTGTGCGAGATGAATTGGACATTGCAAATGCAACGGCCTTCTCTGCACCTGCAGAGTACAACCTATGGCTAAGCACCACCAGCATCCCAAGTCCTCACCCTCTGCTCCTCCAAGAGCCTCCACCTGTGAATGGATGCACAGCCCAGGCTCAGCTGCTCCTCCCTGAGCAGCTCCCACTCGTTGAACCACTGGTCCCATTCTGCAGGGTTACCCAGATCATGGAATATCCTGAGATGGAAGGGACCCATAGGGATCATCGAGTCCAAGACAGGAAGATGTGGGCACCCAATAATCACCACATCATTAAGGTTGGAAAAGACTACTAAGATCACCTAGCAGAGAAGAAAAACCATAGGTGGAATATGGGAGGGGTCCAATGGGCTGCAATGAACAGGGAGGGGGTCCTGCTGCTGAGGCAAAGCTGCGCTCACTGACAACAGCTCCTGAGCCTTGGGATGCAGATCTCTGCTCTGCCACCTGGCTCTGATATATTCCCATACAAAACCCAAAAAAAGAAGGAAAGAAAGAAGGCCAAAGCTCTCTGTGTTGCTAACCTGGCAGAGGATGATGCTGCTCAGGCACTCACACCTTGCTCAACCCACCCAAACACCAAAAAGTCTTGAAAGGGGCGTATTTGACATCAAACAATGTTCTCCATTCTTCTCCCCACACTGAGGAGGCCAGGCAGGACACAGCCACCACCTGTGAGAGCAAAGTGATCAAGCAGGAGGCCAGGCTGCTCTGGAAGTTGAACAAACTGATGGTCTACAAAGGGCAGTGTTTGTGCTGCCTCTCGATAGGTTGCTGACACACGCATCTCTCTCACCGTTTTATTGCCAAAATTTGGGAAGAAAGTGTTTTCAAAGGGGAAAAAAAAGAATAATAAAGGGAAAAAAGAAAGCATGCTCAAATCTGGAGCGCATCATAAATTCATGAAGCTTTCTGAATGCTGTCAGAAATCAAACACGTTTACGTAAACAAAGAAAAGCTGAAAGCGTGCAGCGAGAGGATTTCTGGAGAGCGTGGAAGAAATGTTAATATTTGCACTGCACCTGAGCCCGCAGCCCAACCTGTGCGAGCAGGAAACCCTCCCAGGCAGCACTCTGTGCATCACAGGGCCCTGCCCATCACTTCCAGCATCCCTGAGAAAGGGAACTCGCAGGCATCCCCCAGCCCAGCAAGAGGAGCCGGTCCCAGCACAGAGCAGGCCAGCAGGGTGCTGAGCTCTGTGAGACGCACGGGGATAAAAGCTGGAGGAGGGAGAACAGGGAGGGCTGCACAGTCACAGCATTTCACAGCATGAGAAGTGCACGGAACGCATCTCACTGCCACGCTGAGCTGCCTTAAACACACAGCTAACGGCGCTCGGGGCGAGAGCTCTGGAGCCCCTATCATCCCCTCTAATAATGCAGCACATTAATTGGAGTGTATCGACTTGTTTTTTAATGTAACTGTTTTGGCATCCAAACCTCGGGAGAATCTATCGATCAGCTGCAGTCAGGTGTCACAGAGCTCTGCAACCGAGCCTGACGAGCTGGAGGAAGCAAGCACAACCCGGAGCAGCGTGGGCTCTCCCCTTCCAGAGGGGCACGGTGCCCACGTCACAGCGTGGCCCCCACGATGCCCAAACCCACAGCAGCTTCACCACCTGCACAGCAGCTGCTCAAGGTTTGCACGGACAGAAAGCAGAACCCAAACGCTGGAAACACACTGCTGTGATGGGCGTCAGAGCAGTGATGGCAGGATGACCCCAGTGCCCCTCCGTCACATCCATCGGGCAGAAGGATGAAACTTGCACCCATGTGGAGAAAACAACCCACAACTCCGGGACTGCACTCTGCAAACCTGTTGTGCAGCAGCCAGCACAGCTGCTCCCGATGAGCCTCAGCACAACATGGAGGCACTCGTTATGCAAAGCAACGCGGGGTCACCTCGAGGCACGCCCAGTGCGCGACCCCACGCATCTCCCGAGGTCCCAGCGCAGTGCTCAGACCCATCCTGGCAAACTTTGCATCAATGCGTGGCCGTGGCCTCACGGCTGCAGTGTGACCTCCGGCGCAGCTGCCCCACTTCGAGCTCGTGGCACCCACGCGAGCTGCAGCGTGTCCGTGCCACGCTCCCACTGCCCGGCTGTGCCCCCGGAGCCCACGGCCCCGCACGCAGCGCTGCAGCACGGCCCGGCAGGAGGCCCGCAGCCACAGCCCGTTCCCCAGCGGGTTTCCATATGCTGAAGCACTCGGAGCTGCGCTGGAAGCATTACACCCACAGCCCGATCTCACCATGGTAGCTGCCCACACAGGAGGAGAGGGGAACAGCGCAAGAAAAGATTACCATTAACGTGGCAAAGCGATCTAAGAACGGAAAAAAAAAAAAAAAAAGAAACCCACATTCCTTCGCTGCTCTTAACTCTCGATTGAGCGCAGAGGACTTGGAGCGGAGCATCGCAGCGCCCGTGGGCTGCACCCACCGCCCGCTCGGGCTCTGCGGGATCCCCGGCACAGCCCGGGGATGAGGGCAGGGCAAGGGCACCTCGCTGCCCCATAGGAGCCCTTCCCGGATCGCTTCTCCTCGTCCCACAGCCCCCCCGCAGCCGCTGCCCCTCCGCCCGGGGTTCGCTTCGGAAGTTTCCCCGCAGCCCGAGCCGCGCTGCTCCGTGAGCGCCGGGCTCCGAGAAACCCCTTCCGAAACGGGGGCTGAAAGAGCAAAGAGGAAGGGTGGGGGGCATTAAACCCCCACCCCCCCCTCAGGACCCGATCCTGTCCACGTAACTCCAATCTCATTACAAGTAATTGCGAGAAACCCTTCGGTAGCAGCTGAACAGCGCGTTCCCGGAGCGCTCTCCCACCCCGCCCCCGTCCCCTCGGCGCTCGGGGACCCCCAAATTCC
>VXAB01005912.1:435771-501368 GCA_013399175.1 Odontophorus gujanensis | reverse complement strand
AGCGTGCGGAGAGCGGTGTCTGCAAATAGCCCCGCGCGGGAGTTTGCCGAGAGCCGTGCAAAACGCGTTGGGAAACGGATAGGCGTTTTGCAGAGAGCCGCGCGTGGGGGGGCGGGGGGTGGGCTGGTTTGCAGGGAGGAACGGGGGCAGCACCGAGCGGAGGAGCACGGCCCCGCACCTCTGCCCTGGGATGCCAACCTGCTGCGTGCATCCCGCGTGGCGGTGACAGCCAGCGCATCTCTGCGAGACGCGTTTGCTGCGACTGCAATCAATCCAGCGAAGTAAAACGGGGGAGAATAAGTAAAGAAAGCGGCCCCCTGGGCTCCTCCCCAGCTCTGCAAGCGGGTCCCCGGGTTGGGTTTTCCCCTCCCTGCGCATCGCAGGTGATGTCCCCTCTAGTTTCCCTCCGTCGCCGCTCCTACGATGGATGCGGTACCAAATTTCAGCCTCACGTTTTACCGCTGTGCCCGAACGGAGCGACCGCAGCGTGGAGCGAGGCCTCGTCGGCATTCCGATCGTAAAGCAGCCTTTGATTATCCTTTCTTTATTTGCCCTAATAGCCGGCCATAAAACCCACTTTTAAGGAAACAATTGTGTACAGAAGAATCCGTTATATGCCCCAGAGACGCCGTCATTTGCATGACTACGAGGAGCCTGATTTTATCCCTTCGCTTTGTCAAAACAAAGAGGAGCGATCTCGGCCCGCGTTTCAGGTGCTCGGATCTCTGATGCCCTTGAATCAACCACAGCACTCACCCCAAATCCGCTGGGTCCCGGCTCGCGGGGTTCGTGCACAGTTTGAGGTCCCAGCTCCTGCTCCCCAGTGGCAAAGAAGCACAGATGCTCAGGGAGGGGCTCCATGCAGGTGGAGCAGATACGGGCTTTAATCAGCACCTCAATCGGATTCAGGTGGTTTTTTTTACAGGGCTTCGTCGTCATTAAGAATTAATTTAGCATCAGGAGCGTGTTATGCCACCACCTGTACTGCTGGGTGCCATCAGGAGCCCCAAGGGATGGCAGGGGGGGCATTCCGGGCCGGCTCAGCACCGGCATAGGAAAGGGGTCTTCTCAGCAGGCAGCACTCAGCACCCGGAGCCTCAGAAATTCAGGTCTGCCTCTCTAATGAAAAGGAGAGGCTCCTGCCACCAGGAGCACTGCAAAAAATTAACGGAGATTACGGCTGTAAGTACTGGAATCGAGTGCAAGCCCGCGTGTCGCGCGGCCCTTTTGCAATCTTAGCAGCTTGTTACAGCCCTGTTTACAGCTGTCCCTGCCTGATCCGGGCCCGGCAGGAATGAAGCTAATAGAAAGCGAGCAAAGTGAATTAGGAGCAGAGACGCTCCGAGCGCACCGCGCAATTCGTCTTTCAGACAGCACGAAGCGCTGCGCATCCCTCCCGCGTGCCGGGGTCCTGGGCTGAAACGCTCATGTGGCACCGAAGGGACACCGCAGCCTCCGGGGTCCGGCGGAAAAGGGCCCCACACCCACGGGAGCTCTGTGGGGGGAGAACTCTCCCTACCCGTCCCTCCTTTCTCCCGTGTGAGCTCAGGGCACCGCGCTGCTGGGCCATTCCTGCAAGGGATCTCAGTCCAACGAGTGTTGGGATGCAGGGGAGATAACGAGAGCTCAGGGCAGAGGGTTCCCCCCCCCGCCCCCATTGCAGCACATTCTGCTCTGCAGGACAGGGGCTCCCAGGCACGAAACTATTGATTTTCGCTTCTACTTTAACAAATGAGTGGGGAAATTTCCACTCCTTAAAGCAGGAGATGCTCTGAATATTTATGTTATTGTTCAGCGATGGACGAAAAAAAAAAAGGAAAAGTGCCATAAATGCACATATTTGGTGACCCAATTTGAGTGGCTCATTACAATCAGATCAAGCTAATTGCCAGCCTTGTATTTCATTTGGCAACTTGTTAAGCTAATTGAACAAAATAAAACTAATGAACAATTATAATGAAGTTTATAATTAGACCATTGGAAAAACTCAGTGTGAGAATGTTTAAGGCATAATGAATGTTCAGGAGGCGCGGGGGAGCGGGAGGGGTCGGGCAGTGATGCCAAGCACTCCTTCCCAGGCCTGGAGAGCATGGTGTGTCACTGCTCCCAAATCATGCCAACGCAGCAGAACATTCATTACATTCATGCCCTTCACGTATGCACATGGCATTTGGCGACCCTAAATTGGGGGCTGAGCCTATTAGTGAAGCAGCTGAGAGCTGGGCAACGTGCTGAGCTCCTCGCAGCACTGTGCACCTCTCAGCCCCTTTAGGGATGTTGTGCTGGAGGAGCACATTGCATCCCAACCAGCGGATGCATCACTCCAATACACAACTGCACTGCCCGGGTCGGGAGCCAGGGAGATGAAGCAGGAGTAACAGAAAGAGCAGCGCAGTGATTGCCTGAAAAATAAATACAAATGGCTTTAGAGTTATCTTCCCCATGCTCGTTTCCTACACGGATTTGAATAAACCCATTCCAGTTTCCTCTCACCCCATCAAGGGAATTAAATACCACAGTGAGAGGCAGCCACCTTCCCCAGTTCCCATTTACGGGGTCAAGGAGGCACCCACCAAAACGTAATGGAATTGTCACATCCCACTCCGCGCAGTTACAGAAGTTATTTTCCTCTGGTTTGCACAGGAATGTAATTATTTCACTGTAAATCAGCAGGGACTGAGGGTTTGCATCAGGAAATGAAGAGCTCCTGCATTCCCCATGGTGGCCCCCAGGAGCAGGAGCCCGGTTTCAACACGTGTCTGCAATGCCACGTGCACAGCGGGCAGGGGACAAACTGCATGGGGAGAGTGAGCACAGAGAAATCCAATGGGGCAGCACCGAGCACAGCTGGAACAGCAATCCCAGCTGCCTGCTTGTGCTGCTCTGGGCTTCTCCTTCCTCAGTTCCTCTCTCCCCCCACAGCAGCACAGCTCAGCAAACAGGAATAAACCCTAAAGTGAAGCATGAAATAGGCCCCACGATGCCGGATAACCGGGGCCACTTACAGCCTCGCTCAGCGTTGGCATTAAAGAGCAAACCCTGTACGAGGACCTCTCTCCATGCTTTACACTCCTGCATTCATTCATGAAGTGCTGTGTATCCAGCACATTTCATTATACATGAGAACCAGGCTGATTAAAACCCTCTGCTGAGCACAACCAGGCCCACGGAGGCACAGAGCTGCCCCAGCTCCACGTTACCTTTCTGCAGCCAACACCAGCTCCACCCCACAGCCTGCTGGGATTCTTACCCTGCACTTCTGCCTCTAAACCCCTACAGAAGAGGGAACAGCACTGAAAAAGGGAACTGGAGCGAGCAACCTCTGTGCATTCCCCAAGGTCGTGCTTCGCAGCACACAGTTGTGTTTATGCTACTACACTCAGGACAGCATTTCTCCTCTTTCTGGTGCCCCTACAAACCCCAAACCCTGCTGTTCTGTCTCCGGATGGAGCTGTCACACTCCACTAATGCATTTTAGTATTACCTTAACGCTCATTTGCCCGTGTGAGTGACTGCTCTGCCTTGCAGTCAGCATCCTCCTCCCCACGCTCGCACTGAACGAAAGACACAGACAGCCCCAGGGAAGGTGGGCTCCATCAAGCAGCTACCTGCGTTTTTTCAAATCACTGCATTTGTAATTCACACAACCCATTCCCTCTCCCACACGTAAGGTTTATCAGCTCCATCCTGTTTGGGCAGTTGTGTGCCTGCTCATTTTCTTTGGAGCTGCTGCTAACCAGGGAAAATTAATTGAAAGCGTAAGGAGATTGTGAGGGAAAGTACCTGCTCAGAGAGAAGCTGACAAAAGCACATTTCTAAGAGGGGAGTGATAAAACTGAGTCAAGGACAAATGGATAGGACCACGCAGATCCACGGAGGTGCTCTCAGATTTGCAGAGGACTGCCTGAGAAAAGCCCCCATCCCGCTGAAGTTCCCTCTGCTGAACACTTCTGCCAGAACCTTACAGCCACCTCCAGAATGAGCTCTGTGTGTCCCACACATCTGCATCCTCCCAGGCAAAGCACTGCAAACCCCGGACGAGGAATGGGCAGCACACATCACTGGGTACCACTGGTTACACACTGACAGCCCAAAAGCAGCAGGTCTTTGCACAGAAGAGCTAGTGAGAATCCTCTTTGTCTCCTATTTTTCCACATTTGATCACTATTTCCTTGTGCCCAGGCTCTGAGAAAAGCACAGCTAGTTCATAGCTGTAGATGGGGAGCAGGAAAGCCATGCTCTCTGCTCCTCATTGCCAGCTGGTGAGCTGCCCTCACCTTTGCAGGCATTTTGAACTACCCCCATCTGGACAGAGTACAGCTGTGATGCAGTACCCAGCAAAACAGGTCACTTGCATTCCTCTTTGCTTACCTTTGGTATATATTAGTAGTTCAGAGGGCAGGAGGAGCTGGCCTTGGGAAGCCCCAACAACAGCCAGCTCTGCCTCCCTCCAGGAGCACCTCACCCCTCCTTCTCCCTTCATTTCTATCAGCTGTGTGACCCCAGCACTTCTGAAACTCAGATCCTTGAAACCAGGTGAGGCTCTCAGAGGTCATTTGTCTGCAGAGCACACAATTTGCATCACCTGTCACAGCTTTATGGCTACCAGGTCATTTCCAGCACACAGACCCATATATATATACACACATATATATATACACACTTTTGCCTGCTAATGTCATCTGGGAACAGCTTTGTGCAGTCTGACATTTGCAGGAGATCAAATGAGATCTGTTAAAGCTTTCTATAAATTTTCCAGTAGGATATAGGATTAAAAAAAAACAGCCTCTAGCCATTGTATATGTTTATAACATATCTGTGCTTCTAAACTATCTTTAATTAATGAATTATCCCCAAATTACTTATTAATAAGGGTCTGTGGGCTTTGTAAACTCCAGACATTTTGCATGAATTAAAGAACAATATAATGAAGTTTTAATGAATACAAAGTCACAGTTAATGTAAAATTTATATATAGCACGCCAGAGGGGAGTGGAATTTAAAAATACTTTTAATCATAGGTTATTGGCAGCTGGATAGCTCATTTTTATACTTTCCTAACGGGTGCTTGGGATTTATGTTCTGGCATTTATCACACCAGCATCTACACTGTCCAACTTGGCACAGTTCAGAAAGTCAAACGGAAACCAACTCCTGTAAGGGCTCATCTGCTAATGAGGCATTTCTGAGCCCCACAGTGGGTGTGGAGCTGGTGCCCACAACGACTGAGCTCTTTGGGTTGTCACAGAAGGGCACTTTCACCCTTGGTGCATGAACAGCCATACCTGACGAGCTCTGCAGCAGCACTCAGAGCTAGCCAGGATCTGCCACTGGAGAGGAAACTACAATTAACATTTACTATCTGCAGCAAAACATCACCACCACCACCACCCCCTCGATTCTGCCTCAAGCAGAATCCATACCCCTTCCACATAGATGTACCCCGTTAGTGACATCAACGTGCTGCAGCCTGCAGCTCCTTCCTGTGCTCCCCCAGGCACTTCTGCAGCACTTTTTCTCCTCCTGTTTACCTGTGACCTTCTAAGAGAGCCAGCCATGCATACACAGCTAGCACCAGGGCTTACTTGTCTTGAGCTCTGCACCAGAAGGAAATGGGATAAAACTTTCAGAGAACAAAAACTTTGCTGCGGGGATGGACTTGGTTTAAACCCATTAACATCAGCAACAGAAATTAAGCTACAAATGGTTCCATGACAACCAATCTAAAGAAAATTAAGACAATAGCTGAGTGAAAGTGTAAACAAATATATTATATATATATATATAAAGAATCAATTTATTTTAATTAACTCTATTACTGTTGAATGCATTCAACACAATTGTAAGGACATCCATTATTTTAATGCATTAAATACTTAACCCACAAAATTGAAATAGTGCAGGAGATGCTGAGTGCCAGGGGTTTGGTACAACTGCTGCCACTGTATTTTCTTTGTGGGAAAAGAAAACAATGTTTTAGTGCTTCCATTATGCTGTTTTAGTATGCTCACTGTATTTTTCCCTTTATAAACTGGAAGGATACAGAGCTAGAAAACATTTTAGTCTTTCACTTTCACAGTGACATTTAGTAAATAAAAAAAGTTACAAAACCATCAGCTTTTAATAAATGAACACACTGGAATCCTTCAGCTAACGTTAACAGTGGATTGTTGCCAATAAAGAACCTCAAAACAAGGAGGCAGACTCTGCCTTCAACTACACTGATGTTAAACTCAGAGTAATGACAGTAAATTCCACGGACAGAACCCGGAGTTACACCGGAATACAGCAGTGATTGCTGCCCCACCTCCTGAATCCCACAGAGGTTACAAGCAAAGAGCTTAAAACAACAGGAGGGTTTCATCACAACACGGAGCAGCAGTCACCTTCAGGAGTACCATCAGCTATTCCAGGACTGGAGTTATTCTGAGTGAAGTCAGACAGGTTTAGTGCATTGCGATTTGGCCTTGTAAGAACACCTAAATGCACAGGATGCAGAGGATGCTTCTGCATTTCACAGACACTTTACAACTGCTGTACCTCTCCTTGCAGGTGGCTCTAAAACACATACAATGAAAAAGAAAAATGCTAAAANAACAAAAAAAAAAAAAAAGCTTAAAAAATCCAGTTTGTTTTTTTTTTTTTTTTTTTTTTTTTTTTTTTTACATGTGAACATTTTGTGAAAGAAATATTCTATTATCAACTGTAACTTCTGCTATTGGTGCTCCCATTTGATGGGTTACTGGTGGGAATCTAACCAGAATTCATCATATATATATATTTATATATATAAATCAAAACAGGCAGGTTCCTCCTTCCAGGCTGGAAAAAACTCCAGGATGTATGGCATATTTAAGCAATAAGAGGGAGCCAAGTTTTACCCAAGCCTTTCATAATGCACTTTACGAGATATCTTTCTCTTAAAAGAACCACTGGTATTAAATAGAGCTTTTTCTTTACATACAGTATTGGTATATACAAAACAAACACAGAACAAAGATGCAAAAAGAAAAAACAACCCATGAACATGTGGCTTCAGAAATTCTGAAGCTCAGGAATATTTTGGTAGAGGTCCAAAGTCTCTGGGTTGGAGAAAGCTCCCCGCTGCTCCACTTCTTTCCCTGCAATTATTTGCTTCACGGCCACTTCCACTTTCTTCCCATTTATTGTATACTGAAAAACAAAACCAGCAATGACAGAATTACACTTTTCATGTCGTAGCTTCATGGAAAGATTAATAAGAACACCCTCCACCTACTTAAGAACCCAGTGATGGCACAGCCTCACATCTTCCCTTTTCTGCTACATTTGATCAGAGTGTTTATCAGGTCAGGATGGGACTGTGAAGATTAGCAGAAAGAGCCCACAGTGTTTTTGAACACCTGGAGATCTCTTGAAAAACAATGCTTTGTATTACTGAAGCTATTAGCACTGCAGCACAGCTGTACTGTTCCTGCCAGTAGGCAGTGGCAGTATCAAGTCAGGATTAGACAGGTTTTTATCCCCTCATTGGAAAATACACTTCTGTAAGTAGCAGAAAATAGAAAGATGTTTCCTTTCCAAGCAAAACCTTCATAGAAAGATAGGAGACAGCTTTGATCATTTTACCACTGGAATATTTACCTGAAATGTAATTAAAATTCACTTCATTTTAAATTCAGTCAAAGTGTGAACTAATTAATGATCTAAGCAGGCTCTCCTGAGGGACAGACCATCATAAACACTTCACTGCCATCAACTTTATGCTGTACATCCAAGTGATTTATGCAGTATACAAGTTCAACATCTCATGCAGAAGCTAAACTGTAGCCAGGAAAATCTAACCTTCACCATTAATCAGGTGCAGGGGCTCTTATGCTCATGCTAAGACAACATTTTAAAGCTAATACTATTGGAGAAGAGTAGCTTGATACAGAAACAACCCAACAGATCAGATCCAGATCATTGTGTACTATGAAGGCTGGCAATCCTATGCCCTGGAGTATTTCCACATAGAAACCTCACTGGCAGTAAACAAGGTATCAGAACATGGAATGATTGGTCTGAAGCCTCAAACCTATGTGCATGCAGCCTCAAGGCAAGCACAGCCTGCATCTCCATCCTGCAACCATATCTCTGCAGAGCTGCTGAGCTGCTGAGGAGGCTGTAGTATCACAGAGGATGAGGGAAGAGATGGGCTTCCCAAATAAGAGCTCAGACAGCAAGGAGGAGTAGGGTAGAGTACTACAGTTCACAACTCCAGGAGACTGAGCACGCAGTACCTTTAGCTATACATTTTTCCAGTCTCCCTTTCACAAGCAGAAAGATTTTTAGTTATTGCCACTGGGAAGACAGTGATAGAGCTACATTTAAATGGCTGAGCAGATGTACAAGTGAAACGGTTTACAAAATGATTTTATAAATTTGCTCAGTGCTCTCAGCTTTCACAAGGATGTCATTTGAAACTGGAAAACAGAAACAAACCAAGCTTACGGGTGGCGTTAAGCTTAAGTTAAATTACCTTCCCAATATTTTCCTTTAAAAGACTTTAAGTATATATTACTGAGAAAATGCAGCTCATGTATTTATAAACTGAGAATGGGCATTTTTAGGTATTGTTAAAAAAAACAAAAACACTGAGCTGAAAAGGAGATGAAATGATGTTGCTAGGCAACACAGACAAACTATTTATAAAGCTCGAATACACTTTTGAGATGCTAAAATTTCCATGCATGTGGGCTTGAAGAGCAATGACAACTGCTCCTTAATTACTATTCAAGGTGACAAATTAAAATAAAAAAAAAAAGTAGGCAGCATTTTTCATGACATACCGGAATGCCTTTGGTTTCTAGAATGAGGCTTGGAACATGCCTGGCAGAAAGCGCTACACGGATTGCGTCGCGGATCCTCTTCACCAGGTCCTCACTGAACGTGTGGTTTGAAGCCATCTTCAAGAAGAGTATCACCCTTTCCTCCCCATCTTTGTTGTACTGAGGGACGCAGAGGCTGTCAGAAACCTCCTCAAAGGCTTCAACTGAAAAGAAGAGTCATTTTTTTAGTGCGTGCATTTGTTTGATTTTGAGATTCAAACTCAGGTGAAGTTTTAAGGGCTGCTTGTGTGTAGGCCCAGGACCAACAAAGATAAAATGATGCAACTTCTGGAACTGATAACAGTTTTAATGGAAAACTATTGTCTTCCATTTTTCTCCCTATCTCCAGGTGCTGCTTAGACAGAAATCTAACAAGTCTGATCACATAAGAACAAGGTGTGGCAACAGGTGCCCAAGGGAAGATTTGCACCTTTGCGTGCAGCCACTTTTCACCAGGCAGACGTTTGAGATATGAAGCAGTTTTGCACCCTGACAGCCTCATGGAGACTGTGCTAGATTCAAATCCTAAGGAATCGAACTGGTCCCTGCTAAAACTGCTATTTATACTACAGAACCCTATTCCCTATTCTGGGGAGGCAGAACCAGGCGTCAGTTGTACCAGGATAAGCTTTCCAACACGAAGAGCCTGTTACCCAGCTAAAGTACAGCAGTGCTGAAATGGAGCGTGACCTGGGGCAGCTGCCATCAACACCCACACAGCTCTTCCACAGCTAAGGGAGGCTGATCCTCCAAACCTCACACAGCACTGGGAAGGCACCGTTTCCAGCAGAACACTATTGAAACTGAACAGGCTTCAGCAGTGCAATCTAGCCTCCCCATCCCTTTGCACTTTTGGCTTCACCTGCAATCCTTCTGTTCACTCAGTTATTGTAACATAAGCTCAAGTACTTATTAGGAACGATGCAATAAAACAAAATAGTGTCAAGATCTTGTCTAAGGGAGAAAGCAAGAATAGCTTCAGAAGTACTCTTTAAATTTGATTGAAATACTTGTAAGATCTTGTCATATGAAAGCAACATCTCACAGAGAACGTCTCAACAAGTCATCCTCAGTGCTCTAGACACTTTAGGAAGGCAACCAATTTCAAGTCTACAGGACAGACTTTTATAGTTCATGTTAATATGCTCTATGCTCTTTTTTAAATGGAAAACCCTAAGTTCTAGCACTCAATCTTTTCCGACACCTGTGTAACACGTGTACTGCAGATTTATGGCAATAAGGTTGTAGTTAAAGGATGTGGAAAGTTGATTTCATACCTATATTATAGATTTCAGAACTTCCGAATCTTACTCCGTTTGGATTTAATGTACCATCACTGAAAGTCACACACAAAACAAAGAGGCATTAAAATATAATTACAGTTTGATCAAAAGGAAAAAAATGATGCAATTAACCAAGTTTCTCTACATTTTACACAGTGAATTCACAGACAGCCACATAAGAAACAGAATTTTAAAAGAACTCAACTCTGAAAAAGGCCCTTTGCTCATTACAACAAATTTTTACAGAGAAATCCAGCATTACTCATTCCCATTTCCCCCTGCCTCCCCTTTACAGTAGCTCAAATGCAGGTTAGCTTTTTCTCAGCTCAGAGGTACAGGCTGACACAAACAACAAAACAGAAGTCTTTCCAGTACTTCATTGTACTGCAATTGCTTGTCATTACTTCCCAGTAGCAGAGGGAACTTGTCTTTCACACACAGCAGCCTCACACCTCATGCCTGCTCACCAGCTCTGTTTGTGACAGTGCCAGACAGTTTCAACACAGTCACTCACCTTTATTTTGAACACTAACTTGCAAATGCAAGCATAAAATTTACCCCTATTTGTGATCTTGAATTTCTCTGTGGTCTCTAACAACTCAGTGGCTGCCTTCCTGTAGCAAGGGTGAGCGAGCAGATTTTAAGGCCTGCTTACAGAGTTTGCTTTCGCCAAAATACTGTACCTGCGCCCAAGCATGACAATTCCTCCTGTCTTGGGATTAATTTTGCAATAATCACCATGGGCCCAAACGCCTGTGAGAGAATGACAAAGTTTTTAGCAGCTGATTCCTCATTCTTCTGCTTACAAAATACATTTGTGTAATAACTCGTGCATCTGCTGATTGTGAATCCTACTGCACAAGTCGTACCTGCAGAGCCACCCACAGCACAGGTAGCAGCACTTCAACACAGAGTGGATTGTTTCTGCAGCTAGCACAACCAGCTGGCACACACAGCAGCACACTGTGATCAAACCTCAGGTTATTTTATGATTGCTTGTTTGCATCCCCCAGAAACTGACAGAATTCTGCTCTGAACATGGCATTTTGAGGGAGCAGAACCTTTCATAAAGGTAACAGTATTCCCATTGGTCTTTCTTGACCCACTTCTTTTACAGTGTACAGTTCTGTGCAGGGAGCTCTCTGAGTTTGCACAATAGGTCTCAGCAGTTCACTAAGGAGCTGCTTATGTGCTTAATACTCTTGGTAACACAGAACCAGATTTGACTCTTCAGAGCCAGAATAATTCTTGTACTATTTTTTATTCTGCCACAAGCAGAAATACAAGGCAGTTCTATTAAATTCTTCCTCAAGAAAAACAAACCTCAATTACAGAACTTTATGTGCACATAACACAATTTGCCATCATCACTGATACAACTGTAAGCCTACTCACAAGGAAAGGAGTTTCACACAGAACCTCTGAAGCATGGTTATTTCAGCCCAATAACTCTCAGTGTTTCTGTTCTTACTACTGTCACTCACACGCTGACTAACTTGCACATTCCCTCAATCTTACTATGCAGTTATCTCCTGCTGCACATCCTGACTTCTCTTGTGGTTCTCCACCGTATTACTGTTATTTATAGAAAGTCTTCCCTCTCCAGAAAGACACGGCTTGAGGCTCCTGTAAGCCCCTGTCCAGTGAGCAGCAGTGAGTAGAGCATCACCACTCCACATAAGCAAATGTTGGACGAGCAGAGTTCTCACAATGATTACAATGAAAGCCTCTGGCTCTCAGCATCATTTCCTTCTACTCTTAGCAGCACTGAAAGCTTGTATGAATGCAGAATATGCACATCTGAGGCAGCACATACCTAAGCCTCATGCAAACGAAGCAGCAGGCTAGCACTTATCCCTTAGGATCCACTCGTGCTAGGCAGGAGCAGCCTGGCAGAGGTGCTGCAGAACTCATTAATGGAGGATTGCTCCCTGACCTACTGAGCACTTTCACTTCACACTCATGCCAAGCAGTTTATGTCTGCATTGCAGATTACCAAGCTGTTGTAGCCATATATCTGCCTAATGAGAGCAGGAACAAAATAGGATTGGAGCTTTCCAGACACCCTTATAAAATGAGATTTGGATCCATATTTAAAACAAAACACTAGAAAATATGGAGTGAGAATTATCAGATACACCTCGGAGCTCTCATCCTTGCAGTCTAGTTTTAGAGCTGCACCTGCCTATCACTGGGCAAGAACAAACCTGTACCTTCCCAATAGCAGCAATACAGTCTTTACTCTTGGTCAGCTAGATCAATATCCAATCCCCTTCATCACATACCTGGGAATTTTGAAAAATAAGCCTTCCTGTATTTGCTTCCATTCTCATCATTCCAGAAGTGTGTAGGCTGACAGGGAATGGGCTTTGTACAAACCAGCTCTCCACTTTCACCCCAAACTGGTTTTCCTGTTGACAAAGAAAGAGTTGTTTTCTGCACTTCCCTTCTGTAAAGAACAGAGTAGCAAAGCAAAAAAGCATCTATGCTTGTTGTTTACATACAAGATGTTGATGCAGATATGAGGCAAGTTATAACTGATGATGTTACAGTTCCTTTATTTCATGAAGTCATCCCTACCTTAACCTCAGTAACTTCAGGACACTTACACCACAGAGTGAAGACAGCGTGGCATCCAGGCATCCACAACAACATCACTAATTAGCACACACACACAGGCTAGATGTTGGCCTGATGTGCCTGATTCTTAACAAGGCAATGGAAAAGCAGGTTTTTCCACACATTTACTTTCACTGGAGTGCTGCACACACACACACACATTCACTCCAGAAAAGACAGATCCAGAACAAGGTTTTGTGGAACATGTCACTATTTATAGCTGACTGTTAGCCATCTGATAACTAACACACTGAAGGTCATAACTGCTCTGTTTGGAGTTGGACAATAGCTACCTTCATCATTCCATGCTTCCACAGCCATTCCAAGATTCCTGGCCTGGATTTCTCCTTTGTAAACTGGAATGGTAACATTCTGACCCATGAAACATGAAATTATATCTGTCCCACCTGTAATGGAAGAACTCCATAAGAACTCTAGAACATCAGACTGCCAAAATGTCAAATGTTTCTAATCACATTATGCAGCAGAGAATAATAGAATTATCACTGTCACATGATTTCTCCTAAAAGCAGTTTCTTCTCTTGCTTTATGTGGGCACCTGTTTATACATGTACCCCTTTCATGCAGAAATATTCCTTAAGGCATAACTTTTTTTCCAGCATTTCCATATCAGTAGTTTCTTCAACCTTATTAAAAAAAAAAAAATTCAGTTTATGTAAGAATGAGAAAATAAACAGGCCCTAGTTCACTGACATCAATATGCAAGATCACTTGGAAACGTTTTGTTGTTTGATTAGATTTGCTTAAACTATCTGTTCCACTCAGTACAGAACTTCTATTTCTTGCTCTCATTGGCACACTTCTTTGGGAGAGGAGGCAAGCATTCTCAGAGGATTAACAGTTCTCTCAATAAAAACAGGTACTGACAAAGTGCACACAACTGGAATACTTACAGGGCTTCCAAGAAGTACAATTCTAAGACAAGATCAATACTGTTAGCTTTAGTTATAAAAACAGTCTTCCACAATTGAGACCATCAATGCCTGGAGTAGAAAGTCTAAAATTCAGCAATACTCTTGCTATGAGCAGAGTTAGAAGCAACTTCACAAGCAGAATAGTCAGACTATAACATCAAACTAAACGAAGCTTAAAAGCCCTGGGAAAATTCAGCCTTCATTACAAAGCAGCATGAGGAGTTGTGAGGGACCTTATACGTACAGAGTTGCCTCAGCCAGCACTCCTCACAACAAACTACACAGTACGTGGGCTTGATATTTCTCTAATTATATAATTTACAAAAATCTGTCTGCAGTGCCAATTATGTGGCACAAAAGAATTGAAAGGGGAACGTGGAAAAACCTCTCTAAGAGGCATTTCCTGCTGAAGTCAGCTATTTTCAGAGCACTGTGTTCTGTAGGTTAATAGACTCTTTTCTTGATGTCACCCTGCTACCCCTAAGGACAGTGAGTCAAAATAAATGATCCTGCTTAAAAAAAAAAAAAAAGAAATGAAGCCAAAACCCAGAACATCCACCATATCAGGAACATTCTATCTAAAAGCTTTTGTGTGTGAGCTTCATTACGGTGTACTAAATTACTCAGAAGATATCTGCACAAGAGAGACAATTAATTCCAGTTTAACTATACCCAAGCCTGAATCCTCCAACATCTAGGTTCCTAGATGTACAGCAGCAAACAAGCAAAAAGGAAATACAAAGGCAATGAACAGAATTTAGATGCATAAGGCATAGAAGATTCACCTGAAATGGATCCCAGGAGGACACTGCTTTTTATGTGTTTGTAGACGTACTCATAGCTCTGAGATTTGAGAGGTGATCCTGTAGACAATATAGTATGGAGCGTTTGGAGATTGTGTGTTTCACCTTTAAAGGAGGAAATCAACCAACTCAGTTAAGGTTGAATCTTCACAAGAGTTTGTAACCATTCAACAGTACAACCCAGAAACATAGTGTAGATTTGTTTGTGACAAGGGCTGGAACCTGAGAGGAAAAGCAGGGCAGAGGGGAAAAATGTAGAGATGCAATAACTTTCAGAAGCTTACATGGTTTTAAGTTTTTCTCTTCTAGCACAGCGAGCCACTTTGCACCCGTTCCAAGGATGGTGATCCTAGAGGGAGAAAAAGTTTAGAAGTTTTACATATTTAAACACACTAAGATTCAGAAGGTTGGCAATCCCCATTGCAGCAAGCAGAGGCTGAAGGCACTCCGTGCATGGATTAGTCAAGCAATGAAGTATTTGAGCTTTTTAAGTGCACAGCACATTCCTTTGAGCCATCAAAATAGTTCAGATCACACGTCATTTCTGTAGCTTTGAAACTTTTAATTCTATCTTTAAATA
Organism: Odontophorus gujanensis; assembly: GCA_013399175.1. Lineage (NCBI taxonomy): Eukaryota > Metazoa > Chordata > Aves > Galliformes > Odontophoridae > Odontophorus > Odontophorus gujanensis. The sequence goes on along the minus strand of VXAB01005912.1, from coordinate 486,299 downwards.
TTAAGCAAAGCTTTCCCACCTTCCGGAAAATGTTCACTTTCATTTACAGGAATTCTTAACTGCTGAACACTCCAAAGACATCACAAAATGTTACAACATTTACTCCATTAATTGGGCATAATTGCCACTGAGCTGTTTAACACAGGTCTGCTGTCTTGTATCAAAATTTTGCCGTTTTGGGGCACAGTGTGACAAAGAATACTTTGCTCTGAAGACAGCAGTGATATGCTCTGTAGATACATGTTCAGTTTGCACTGATGAAAGTCTGAGCTGCAGATGTCTAACTGAACATGAAATTTGGCCTAGCTAATTTAATAAAAATGAATTCTGTCGTTGCAGTAAGTACATGCAGAGGGAGTATTCACTTTCTGGCTGTATGCTGAATCCTTGAGAGGGGAGAAGATTCAGTGAGAATTCCTCTTTCAGCTGCTTTTGGCTTCTCATTAAAATACAGTAATTCTACATTACAATAGCCAGTGCATGCATTAAAGTTGAGACATCACGCTAAGCATCTTCAGAACTGAGCAGACCATTCTATTTCCCAGCTGCACATCTCTGGTCTTTATGACAATGCCATCAGACCCAGAGCAATTACATTATATAGGACATTCACAGCAACACCGAAGGCAGTGTTAAATATTTCAATTAATGTAATAAATAAAATACAGCTTTGAGAATGTTACCCATTTCACATATTGGACAAATTAGAAACATGACACTCCTTATATCTGTACCCAGCACAGTGGTGCAGAGAACAACTTGTGCATTAGAAATAGGAATACTAAACCGAGCAGATAACAGTAAGCGAAGCTCAAAAGCAATGCCCCCATCCTGCAAGATCTTTAAGAGTTCTGGGATCTGTACCCCACACATGCACCAGGGATGTAATTTATTATGTTGAATGCAGCAACTGCAACTCTGGTTTTCTGACAGAAAGAGGCCTCTTACTTAATACATCCCTATCTTAAGCCCCTCTCCTCTGTCTCATGTCAGTATTCCACTGGTCTCTAACTAAGCATGCAAGTGTCCCTCTTACCAGTGTATTAAGCAGCCAGCTGAATGCTGTGGGGTAAGGGGAAAGAGAAAAAGGAGATCTACCCAGGGCTGGTGCAGGAAATGCAGTCCAGAAATACCATCTCCCAGTTGTTGCATGCTTTCTAGAAACCCCACAAAAACAGCCAAGCATGGTGCTTTAAACATCCTTCCCAATCCTTCAGAAAGTTGTTACTGAATTCACAAAAACTGAACTCCTTTCTGTAATCCATGAAAACTAACACTTAACTGTGCTGGTTTAAGAAATCACCATGCTGAAACAGAATCTTTGTTTGGTCCTTTAACATGCAGGTTCTGAGCTGACATCAATCTCAACAGGAACCAAGAGAAAATTAAGATGGCTGCATGAAAATCTGTAGGTTGCTCAGAAAGTAATGCCTCCTATTTATATCTATGGAAGTTACCACAGATACAAACAGCGCAGTAACACTGTTCAGTAGAGCAAATTCTCAGCTACAAAACACTGTTTTTCAACATAGTTACCACCATTAACCACCGCCATCTGTCACATGGCAACAGAATATTGATGGGAAGGTTCAGCCTCTATCATCACACCACCACCATTTGACTCTGACACAGTGAGCTGACACCACAAAACAGGAGGTATTACTTTCAGAGCAGCTCTTGTAACTTTTGGTACTGCAATCAAGAAAAGGGAAAAAAGCAAAACAGGAGGTATTACAATTTGAAACAAAGGCTCTACTGCTTCCAGCTCCATCAGGGAAAGTGCTAGCTGGATGGCTTTGCTGACCTTCAAGAAGCCTTACTCCCTGCTAATTCATTTTATATTATAGCAATAAATTCACTCAAGAACGTGAGTAGACAAAAACTCGGATAAGGGATATGGGCTGAATGCACAGAGCTCGGGCAGCACATACATCAGTAGAACCAAGTCAAAACAAGATCCTATCCTCACTCCAAAGGCAAGATGCAAGGTAGAACAGCACTTGAGATAATCACACCATTTCAGAAATGGGAAGAGAGCCATCTCACTACCATCATGCCTTTCTTCACCATTTAGGTGGATGACAAGTTGAGAAGCTGCCACCCTTGGGCAGGAAAGAAGGAACTCCTCCATCACTTACCATGCAGCCCAATCACACTGAGTATTTTTACTCTAGTAAAAATCTCTATCTTACTTTCCTTCCATGCTTCAGGTTACTGCTTATTTTATAGCTAGAACATACATTTATCTCTATTTTTTTAAATCTTTCCTCTCCAGAGCATATAGAGACTAATCTGCTACTATTTCCTTCCAAATGCTACATAACTTATGGACAATTACTAAATACAGTTCACTTATACAGATCTTTCACTGATGTCCACAGAAGTAATTCTTGCCGAGCAGCACACGGCAGCTTTTTTATAGCACCATCAAGATAACCAAAGGAGGGTATGGAACATCTTCAGACAAGTAAGGAAGTCTTAACATGTTGAATCTTTTTTTTTTTTTTTTTTTTTTTAAATATGTAACACATGACTGAGTTGGGAACAGACTGCATTACCAAGTACCACACAGATGGCCACCGTTTTTAGCACCAGATTACAAAAGTGAGACATGCAGACACATTTGAGATATCTTCACTTACTTTCTGGCATGTAGAAACAATGCTTAAAAATAAGCCATCTTATTTCTTGATTCTACATTTCTGCCTGTTCGAATGTTTTTTAGGGGGTTGGTGGGTAGGGGTGGAAAGTTGTTTGGTCTTTTTTTTTTCCAATGGAAGCATTCTAACAAGATATTAATTTTCAGCTATAATAGCCAGAAACTAAATGACAGTATTTAAATATTACACAGCACAAAAGACAGAGCAAAGTTTAAATTATTAATTATCAAGAGACAAAGTCAGGCTTTTGGCATCTGCTTTCTGCAACGAATTAATTTTAATTACCAATTAAAAAATTACATTCATTTTACTATAAAGTAACATCCCTTAGACCTACACTCCTTACAGTCAGTTTGAAAAACAGGTGAATTACAAAAATCAAAGTTTAACCAGTGTACACAACAGCTAATAGCACCACAGGACTTCAGTTGTTTATTGGATCTGTCATTTCCCCAGAATTGGAGAGAGGGCACTCTGGGCAGTGTTAGGTACAAAGAACTGTGTAAAACAAATGGCTAAACAGGGAGAATTCAGCAGCATAGATTAAAAAGCAAAATACGAAAATTTAAGTAGCCCTGCTGAGCCTTTCCAGTGAATTTCTGTCTTGAAGTCAATGTGTTATATAAAGTCATACGTTGAGCTGCTTGAAACAAAAGATTCTTAAAAGTTCTGAGCACTCTGAGAAATTTCTCTTCAGACTGCTGCCAATTACAACCTTTTGAAAAGGTAGCTCTTGAAAACTGAGTAGTGAACCGAAATTCTTTGTTCACTGGGAACCCAAATGCTTACATCCATTTTTAAACAATCAGCTCTTTGTCTTTTCTTCTCTCAAAGACTGTTTTTAGTGCAAAATTTGTTCTACTCAACATCAAGCCAAAAGATAAAACTACGTCATGCCACATACAAGCTTTTGACCAAGAAAACGACACCTTTCATGAGGTTGGTTTTACGTGAGCATTTTAACAGAACCAAAGATCACATCATTCCACTTACGATTCTTTACCTACCCTAATCGATCAATCAAGTCCCAGAGCACATTTGGTGATGGAACTAGAGGAGATCCATCATACAAGACCACCGAAGCTCCTGTAGCAAGTGCAGTCACTAACCAGTTCCACATCATCCAGCCAGTCTAAAAAAGAGAAAATACCAAAATTAGTTTCTATCTGTGTCAGCTACTTGTCCACTTTACTGGCAGTTCTACTACAGGACCAGGAGTATTGCTGTCCTACATCTGTAAAGGAAACAAAGGCAACTACAGAAGTCATGGCTTTTTGAGCAATCACTTGACACAAAGCATGCCTTCTGTCCTTGTGCAAGATGTCCCATCTACCCCTCCATTTTCCCCGCCCAAAGGTTTGAAACTGTTAAACCAGCACATGAGTTTATATCTCTCTGCTGATTAATCACAGTGTTCAGAAGCCAGAAAATAAGGCTGAAGTGCTGTTTCTCCTCTCACCTGTCCCAAGACTGGATCAGGCACCCATTCCTAATGAATGCTCATAACATATCCTTATAAATATCTATTGAGATAGGGATTCCATACCTCCCTATCTACTACACATGTAGTTTTAAAGCATGAGTCACAAGATAGAACAACACTGGGACAAGGTAATTATGACTCCACTGCACGGATACTAGAAACCAATTAGTGGTGTCAAAGTTTAGAAAGGAACGTATAAGGAAAGACATGAGCCTTCTCAAACTGCTAGAGAATTCTGCACAATTATTTTCTTCACCACGACATCATTAGAAAAAATACCACATAACTGAAGTCCTACAAAGATCACTCAGCTTTATTCTTTCCTTCTATTAAACTCAGATGTGCAGATTCTTCCTTCTCCATCAAAACAGAACGACAAAAAATTCCCATCTTCAGTATGGTTAATTACACAATGAAGGAAGGTAGAGTCTGTCTCACAGATTAAATTGATGAGGCAGTTAGATCAATGACCCTAAAAGACTGTAAAAATAAATTAGCTTTCCTCACTAATTAGATCAGGAACATTTAATGTTAAATTCGACCTTTCACTAGAAAGGTCAAACTTTTCACCTGGTATTTTATTTATATATTTTTGTAAAAATCCAGTTTAACAGGATGGTCCTTTTCAAAGCAAGAATCAAAAGTACATAAAAGTGATCTTGTAGATTTGTGGGAAAAACTCTCACACTTGTAAGGAAAATGTATTAAAGGCTTTTTAGAAATGCCTTAATAAGCCACACTTGCCGTTGTGTAATACATAATGATGTCACTGCTGGTCATGTTGCCATGAAGAATGTGTTCCTTCAGATGCTGTATTAGTGTACCCTGAAAAAAAAAAAGAGTAGTAAAAAATTAAGTTTACATAGAAAAAAACTGACACTACACTAAGTCTTCAAAAAACTAATTTGTCAGTCCTTCACAGCATGCACTCCAGGATTATAGACAAGCATTTCCTTCTAACCACAACTGAAGTAAATCCCAGGGCCCATCTAAAGCAGCAGCAGCAATTGCATTCTCTATTTTCTCACATAACTTTTCAGCCTTCCTCATTAGACCCCAGCAATTCCCACTGCACATCACTTGTAATTTGTGGAGTAAACAGCTTTCTTCACTTCCAGCTCTGTCCAGACATCAGAGTTGCAGAATACTCCATGCAGGCTATAATTTTCACAGTACAGCTTTACCAATCAGATTTACCAGGTAGATAAGCAGGTATATTTCATCTTTAGTACATCTAGACAGCTTGGAGGGACCTACAGCTGCTGTGAACTGTTTTTTATTCATACAAATCAATTTTCCTATTAACTCTCATAAAAAAAAGATAAAATCATACATATATCTTGCAAACATTGAACTAACCAGCAACGTGGAAAAATCTCACTGTTCAAAGCACCAATATGCAAGAATAAAGTAGTGAAATAACTTCACTTTTTTTGAGATCCAGCTGAAGTACTTTTCTAATCATTAACATGCTATTTGTTAGGCCAGTAAGTTCACAAACTACTTCACTAAGTCACCCACTGTAGTGACACAACATGCTTGATTTTACAGTGGTTTTTGCTTTTTTCTTTCTGTATTGATGCAATGAGTTGCAGCCTCACAACCATGCAATACGATTTATGCTAAAAGAAAATAGATTACAGATATACATTTGAAATGAAAAAGTCATGAGAACGGCTCACACTTTGGGAGAAAAGGCAGAAAATATTAAATAAAAATGAAGAAGTAAACCTGATTTTCTCTCTGGAGCGAGGTCCAAATTCACCTGCTACTGCTTGCATACACTAGCTGTCACAATGCTGCCATCTAGCTATACACCACTATTATCTACATTTGTAATTTTTATCTTTCAGATTTAGAAATGCTATGACCAACTTTTTAGCTTTGCCAGAAGAAATCCAGGCATTAGCATAAATATTCCATACAGAAAAGTATGCATATTACCTCTGGAAGTGCCACCCCAAGTAGTGAAATTAAAAACAAAATTCAATTAAAGTAACATTTTGCTTTCTTTCTCTCAATTTAGTTATTACTTTTCCACAACTCCGGAATCAAAACAAAGGTGTGGTTTTTATTTAGTAATGGTCTTAGGCAGAGGATATGAACAACTCTGAGCTTGTTTCCTTACAGTACTAGTAGGACACTTAAAACACATCTTAAGCATTCAGCATTACAGGACATATCTGGCAGCTGATAAAAACCCACTGGTCTGGGTGTCTTCACTAGGCTTAACATGCAGCTATTACAGTGCTGAGCATCAAAAGATCAGTCAGTAAGCACCGAGGCTCCTGAGTCACATCATCAGCACATAAGGATCACTGCCAAGAAGCAAGGTAGCTTAGAGAACTCATGGCCACTGGCCCTGAATCATAGTGTTCTATTCAACATTCAGAAACTATGAATTGGAAGGATCATTCAGCTGAAGAGCAGAGGCAAAACTAAGGACAAGCAAAGCAGCCACGCAGATAAAACAAGATGAGAAAACTCTTCAGCAGAAAGAAATCCTGTTGGCTAATCTACATCTGTGTTTTTCATCTCCCAACTGCTTACCATGCATCACTGAGCAAAACACCTGCCCTGTTCTTGCTAATTCATTTCTGCCAAGTATTTAACCAGTCTAAAGCCAGCACAGCTTCAAAACAGCTGTCAGACTTCAAAATGCATTTCCCTCTTTCTCCAAACACAGGAGATGTGTCCCAAAGGGACCATTTTACATGTCACACACTGCCTGGTCTGATCTCCTATTGCTACTATAGACAGCAAAACATTTGCAGGCAGTGTGGAATCTGTTTGTGGGCAAATATTCCAACCCTTGTTAAAAAAGGGAAGGATTAACACAACAAGCTTCAAGCAACCCAGCCTTATGGCTATCTAAATGACTCTTCAGGCAGTCTTGCAAGATGCTCATTCTGACTTTCAGAGCAACTAGCAGAATAACATGCTCTGAAATGACAAAAACAGGCAGTGAAGTTTAAGATCACTGAAAAAAAAAAATGAGGTAATAGAAAGTGCAGACCCCCCATGAGTCTCAAACTTGACAGTGTCCAAATACTAGTTCTAATCACTCATTCCAACTCTTACAGCTTGCTGCTGCAAGCATCACTTGGGACATTCCTACCAGCTTTTGTGACACATACATGTTTCCAATAGCTGACACCTCCTAAAGGTCTCCACACCAATCAAATTATTTTATTTCCTCATTAGTCCATATTTGTTTTAAACCAGTCAACAATAAATTGAAAGATTAATAGTGAGTTAACTGAGAAACTGTCAGTAATAAATCTCAATGTAGCTCAAGGAAGAATTGAAGATGCTGTTAGAGGAAAAAAGAACATAACACAGGGAGTTATAAACAGATAACATAGCTCCATAGGGAAGACATACCCCCGCTGAATGAACCATGCATTTTGGTGCCCCTGTTGTGCCTGATGAATACATGATGAAGAGAGGATGGCTGAAAGGCAGCTGTTCAAACTCCAGCTGTGGTGCCTGGTCTCCTTTCCCAGTAGCAAGGAAGTCTTCTAAGAAGACACTGCATAAGAGAGGAGAAAGGGAACATCTCAATTTATTTTTTTTAAAGCATTACCCCAACCCATATATAAGATCAGCTCTATACCTAGTAGCTCTTTTACAAAAAAAACTATATTCTCAAACTGTATACGTTTGTATAGTGGCTGACAGCTCACTCTGGAAGTGTCTGTGTGTCTCTATCAGATTAAACCAAGCATGGAAAAAGTATGGTTATGACTAGATTTATAAACTTCTGGTCTGTTTCCACATCAGTTTCACAAGTGCCAGGCTCTTGCCCATGTTATTTTTAAGATCAGAGAGTCAAAAAACATACAGAAGTGGTCTCGAACAAGAACTACTTTTGTTCACAGATCCCAAACAAAGCACTTCTCTTTTAAAGACTGGATATTTGTAGCAAAGCATAATTTCTCCTAGCAGCAAACATCCAAGTAGCATTCACCTTAAAAAAGAAAGAAAAAAACTGGTACACCTGTGCACTTATCAAGTCACAAAAAGATCCTTAAGGCAGCAAACAGAACTACCATGAATCATTCCAACCTGCACATACCTCAACCCAAACCCTCTTGGGATGAGGCTGAGGTGACTGCTGCTGATTTACGGAGGCAGGCAGCTAAGTCTGCCAAGGAGTAAGTAAATTGTGGTGGATGTGTGAGAGAAAGGAGGAAGCATAGTTGTTCTCAAAAGTCACTCATGCACTCCTGCTAAGAGATCTGCAAGCAGTAATGAGCAAATTCATAATCGTTTCTGTTGGAAAGTCTTCCAGTGTTGCCAAGAAGTTTGAAAACCCATTCAGTTGTGGCTGATCCAGGTAAATGTGCTCAGACCTTCTACTATCATCAGTTCCCCAAGGAAGGCCAAGAGACTCCTACACACACACACACACAAAGAAGTCACATTTTATTTGTATTAAAAACTAGAAACCAGAGCAATTTGAATGGAGCCAACCCAAAGGAAGTGGCAAGGGTTGAAATCTGACTGCATCTTTTAAGACTTGTCACAGAATCCCAGATTTGTAGGGGCTGGGAAGAGCCTCTGGAGATCATCTAGGGAACCCATTTTAGTGGGGAGTAGACTAGAATAGGTCACACAGGAACACATCCAGGATGGTTTTGAATATCTCCAGAGGAGACCCTACAGCCTCTCTGGGTAGCCACTCTGTCAACCTCAGGCTTAAAGTCAGTTACAGGAACACAGGAAACAATTCTCCACATGGCTCCTCTCACAGTAAATGCAGTTCTGCTGCACTGAGTATTTATTAAATAAAGGTTTAGTTTTTAATTTAAAACAAGCATTATCTGCAGAAACAGAATGGTCTTCTATATAACTTAAGTAGCAACTGCCCCAAGAGGCTTAAAAGGTCTCCTTCCTGAAAAAAGGATAGCACAGCTCTGCCTACCATCCTGATAAAGCCAAGAAAAAGTATCCCCTGATCAAAGCAGTTTGAGATTGGCATAGAAAGAGGCAGAAACTGCTGCCAAGCCAACCTTCTTTGCATGCAGAGCACAATTCAATTCAAGCCTTAGTCACCCTTAGTATGGGGACTGTGGTCCCAAATTAAATGCCACACACTCCCTGTGACTCCTAAAGATAAAAGAATTATCAGAATAATCGAGGGAAGAAAGAATGGAAAAATCCAGATCAATTTTTTTTCCCCTGTGCTTTATCATCCATACCATGATAGATTCTTGATTTGGAAGGGAAGGATCATGAGGAACTTAATGCCTTGATGTGAGAACTATTAATACTAACAGGTGGTTAGTGGAATCAACACATCTACAGCAGCATAATACCTATTTGCAGTATGGACCCACCTCAAGAACTGGCTAAACCCTAGCTTTTACAAATTCAAGAGGTCATACGTTTTCAAGAGATAGCAGTATTCATCCCTAGCTCAGAGATTCACAGCTCAAAAGCTCCCATCACCTGTTTGGAATCTTGGAGATATCTATAGTTTCTCTTGGGGAGACATATGGAATCACCACCACTTTTTTTAAATCTGGGAGCCCTGGAAGGAAGAAAGAAAATATTGACTACATTCAGTTATATAAGTCTTTGCTATCCATTTCTATCACACAGTGTAATGCCCTATTACAGAAATAATTCTGGTGTACAGAGCATTTATATAGTTTTAGACATTAAGAGACTCCAAAAAAAAACAAAAAAACCTGTTAACTACGATTATTGCCAGCCTTTAAAAAAATTTAAATGTAGAAGTCAAGTTTTAGTGCTGTAAAACCTCTTCAGTTGTTTTCAGCAGCACTTCACACAGGCATAAAAAAAAGCAGCATTACCAGCTCCTGTTCCTCCACTTAGACTGTCAGCTAATGCACGCTGATGGAGGTATCAACAGATTTAAATTAAGACAGCAAAAGACTAAACTAAAATCCTGTAAAAAAAGAAGTTTCTCCTCATATTAGTTCTGCAATTGTAAGTGGCCAAAAAGATATTGTAAGGGAGCAAGGACAGCAACAAGCAGTCACAGGTGTCATTTTTAGTGACAGTGGGGGCTTTGAGTGCAGACAATTATGGGACAAGATGTATGGCACGTGGTGAAATACCTTTTACCACACTGAGCAGCTTTTCCAAGTGGTTATGTTCTTTGCCATTGTATACAACAGCTTCAACAGAGAAGATGAGCTTAGGCTGAATTTGAGAAAATCTGTCCAGCACACCCTAAGGACAAAGAGAAAAACAAGTTAAGAATGAATTACTACAACAAAACCCACTAGATGTTGAATTCAAGCTTTGTTTCAAGCAAGGAGGAAGGATAGGAAGTGGTAGAATTGTTAAAAGACTGCATGAAGCTGTCCTTCACTCACCCCGAGATTTCCAAGGTGTAACATAATTCTAACAATCTATTTCATGTCTCTAACACCCATCAAATCACCCCTGTTAAACTCCTTTCCAAGCTGGGTGCGTCAGGGTTGCTATAAATTAAAAAACAAACAAATAAGAAGCCTAGTGTAGAAGTATGGAGGTAATAGCACAACTGATCTCCATGTTGGTTTGTTAGGAAAGCTCACTGAACACCACATGTGAGGTACTGGGATGTCATTAAAGTTGACTTGCAATTGTCCCTGCTGAATGTCACTTTAACACACCTTTTCCCCAATCACTTGAAGAAAAATGTTTTCTACTGTTCAGAAAAGCATGCAGATGGGCTTCCTTCCCCTAAATACATATATGCACACACAGTGACAATGCACTGACATCTAACTATATCAATTACTTTCCCCAAATCCCCAGGTTCACTTTCAGCAACAGACCAGGTTTTTAGTAAAGCACTTGCACATTAGCCAAAAATCTCAGAAATGTAGGTTAACTACAAACATTAATCTCCAAGGGAGTACAGAATCAAACTTCCATCTGTCTTAGGCACGTTAACATACCCACTCTTCTGTAACAATTTCAAAGAGCTGACCGATCAATTTACAAAGTCTGCATGTATGTGTACATATACAGATATATATCCCAGATCCACACTGCCTGTTTGAAAACCAGAGGACTAAGGGTACTTTAACAGAGGAATGAAATCTGAAGAGAAACGTGGATCAGAAACAGAGGTGACAACAATTCTCAGGGTCTTACTAATCCTGCTAACATACCCAGTCGGATTCATTAGCACCAGCAGGATCAAATCCCACAGGGCAGTTTGGTGTGATAGAAAGGGAATACAAACAGATGGAACGTGTAATTGCTACACTGGAACTTTAATCCAACCAGATGGCTCAGCAAGGAATTGCTTTCATGAAAAGCCCAGGTATACCAGATACGGCTCATTCTATTTGATGGGCCTCAAATCCTGCACTAAGCATTGTGAAGGACCCCATGAATTAAGCCCTTTGCTAAGCCTTACCAAAGGCTCCTCACACATTTCTAAGAGCAGATCCTCTTTTTAAACTTACATATCCAGCAACCTCTTATATGCACGGGCCAAAAAGAAGCACCTTCTTGTTAATGCACTTAAATGAATAGCAGGGACTAGAGAAACAAAGCTCAAGCTGCCAAGGGTGGTATTCTGTGTAGGAGGAAACTCGCTGGTTCCCTGACAGCAGACTTCCTGAATGCTTACAGCCTTTGGATGCATAGCATTCAGAGCTTGCAATGTGTAGGCAGTTCTGAAAAGAGACAGTTCTAGAATTCAGAAAACATACACGCACAATTCGATTTGAAACACTCAAAATGCTACACCATTTCCCAAAACACAACCATTCCTAATCTGTGTTAATGAGACTAATGCAAGTGCTCAGGGGGAAAACCTGTTCCTTCAGGTGGAAGCCAATCTCCCCGAGGACCTCTGCTGATCTGCTCAGATTTTAGGGTTTGAATTCAAGCCAACACATGCTGCCAAGCCAAAGGAGAATTAATGATATCACAGCAGTGCTGCTCCACAGCTAAGTTTCATTTAAAAAAAACCTATCACAGAAACGAAGTAAAGCTGGGTGCTGAAAATAACAGCACATCAGCATGGACAAAAAGCATAGCAGTACTCTGCAACGCAACAAAATGAACAGCCTTCCCTCAGATGAGAGATCAAATCACAGCACAAAGAAACACTCCATACTGACATTTTTTACGCAAGCAGAAAATATTTGTAGAGCAGATTGATCATTACATGCTGCGATGACTTTTTGTTAATCACTTTTCATTCCCAACGACTGAACCTCAACTACAAACAAATGGGACGCTGCTGCCCTCTAGTGCTAACCCACAGACAACAGTTCCACACATCTAACCAGCTACCAGGATTCTGGAGTGAGACTGAGGGTGTACATTGCTTAAGAACCCTGGTAGTTCCTGCATTCTGCAACGTAAAAACTGTGTGTTCTCCAAACGCTTCCACTGAAGCTATTAAAACAGAAGAAAGATTCAGCACTCTACTGTAAAATCAATTTCTTACTGTTTATGACGTGCTAAGGGCTATCCAAACAAAGCAGAAAGCACACCCAAACCTTCCGGGGCACGCAGTAATGTCTGGCTGGGCACCATTTTTTCAGCCGTTTTTTTTTTTTTTTCTATTCAGTTTATATTCAGAAGCTACAAAGTTACACCACGTACATTTGTCATGTCCAGGGATACTTTATTCAGGGCCTTGAGAAAACGAGATGACAAGATGCAATAGCAGCTCACCAAGATTATGGATTGTCTGAAAATCTCCCAGCAGAGAGTTTGCTGAAGATGCTCAAAGTACTGCACTGCCAAGTCCTTACTGCCATCTGAAAGCATGAGCTTTGATTTGCTTTGTAGCAGCTAGAAAAAAAACCCGGTGTGCTCGGCTGTGCCACAGGGTGGCAGTAAGACTAAAGTGAAGAGAACTCGCCTGCCACTGATTTGTCTTTGTCACACTTGTTAAAAACAGCGACAGCTTTCCTGGAATGCACAACAGGGCTACTCACGTTAATGCCAAAGTCTGGAGACGTTGAACTCCAGATAGCACCGATACTCGCCGCAGCCAGCATCGCCTCCACCGCATGAATGCTGTTTGGTAAATAACCTATGGCAGAATTTGAAGGGTTAGAGATGGACTGAAATGGGAAACTACCAAAGCATACAGGAAATGTTATATATAATAATAATCAGTTGGCATAGATAGAAAGAAAATATGAAAGTTGGAGTCTGAAGCATCCTTCAACTCCGCAAGTTTGGCACACAGTCATACTGTTCTCCTTCAAAGCCTATACAATTCATTCTTGTGTCACTAATTAGAGTTCCACTTGTAAAGTTATATTAGATTTTATACCATGCAGAATTACTTCCAATTTACAGGGTTTTCTAAATTAATGAGGCTTCCAGGATAAGAGGGTGGCATACTGAACAGAGGAACTAAGAAAAAGTTAAGTTCTGGACTAAATAAGTTACATGAAGACTAAGCACAAAGTATTGTACCATGTAGGGCAGGGCATTAGAAACAGCTGTTAGAAAAAAACAAGTGTCTGGAAGGAAAGATGAATACTCAGCAGTGCTTAGAAAGGCAGGGCTCTCCAAATAAGAGAAATCTGGCTAACTGTTGATCTTGTAAGGTTCTCTTATGCAATGAGGTTATGTCACAGATTTCTCTCTTGTATTCCCTCAATACTTTCTGTACTCAGCTATTTAAGTCACCTGTAGAAAGACAAATATTTATTACCTTGCTTGGCATAAATGACAAAGAACACTGCTAACAGATCGGGTGACTTTTATGCCCAGATTCATTCTAATTGTAATCAATGTGATTTAGCACATACAGTGCTTCTGAAAACACTCATCTTCCCACAAAGGGACACGATGCAGGAGGGTGGACAGTGTTTTCTTCAAGCCCTTTCCTTACACTTGAAGTACATTCATTATCAAAAGCAGAAAATCAGCTTTACACAGCTAAGCTTTTCCTGGCAGACACTGCCAGAATCTTCAACACAAACAAGCAAAACCAGAGTCTCAGCTGATAAGAGAACACGGTGGGACAAGCCCAGGGACATTCCTACACAAATGTAGCTCTACAGCCTTACTGCTAACTTGCAGCAAGCTTTCAAGATTTCAAGTCACTTAATTACAGCATACAGAAGAAATGGAAGTTAAGTTGGTTAGACTTCCAGCGGGCTCAATTCGAGCAGCCCTCCAGAAAGCCTGCTGTGACACTGAGACCGACTGAAGTGATGGGAGTCCAGCCACAAATCAACACCGTGCAGCTGAAATTCACACTGAGACCACCCTAAAGCAGATCAAAGATATGCAGTTTCAGATAATCCTTTTTAAGCACCTGAAAGATGGCCAAGTACTTGAAAAAGGCAAATGACAGGACTAATTATTTGGACACCTAATTAGAATTCAGTGTTTGGAAGCAAACTCAAATGGCCTTCAAAATGCTTTCTAAGCCATTTCAACTCTAAAGTGTTGAGCACAAGGAGATCTTGGACTTCTGTGCAAGTTGCAGCACTCCAGAAGCATCTGCCAGGCAGAAGAAACTCACCAGGGCCCAGACACCTCTCAGTGAAAGACATTCATGAAAGTTTAGGGAAGCATTTTTCAGGATAAGAACTAAATCACACATCCTAATAACAGTTTTAACTTCACCCAGTAAGAGGACACTGAACTTGATCCTTGCCAGTTTGTCTACCCAGCCTGAATATCTATCCTAGATGTAAAAATATTAAGTTAGAATTTCCTTCATAGCAATTCAAAACCTGTGAAACCAGATGGACAATTCAGCGAGCTGCTGTGCTTTTGGGATTAGCAACTTGGGGAACAATGCTAAGATTTGGGCCCAACAGCTTATTTAAAAGAAAACAACTGAACGAAAACCTCATGCCATTAAAATGCAAATTACTCCCTAGAGCTGTGTACGACTTTCAGCACTTCATTCAGAGAAGTTCTTATGTATATAAAGTGCAGCAAAGCCTCAAGTCCATAAGGACATATCTATTTTGCTTTTCCCTTCTTAGGATCAAAGTTTATAATACAAAGCACAGTATCCCAAGATTTGACTTCTTTTTCTTTTTTTTTTTTAAGATAAGTTTTCTTCCTACACCAATAATTTTGAATGTATAAGCCACTCTAAACCACCAATTGCCTGCTGGAAACATTTTCTTCTAATTGATAATAAGTAATTCCACTGAGCATTTTTTGGAGAGAGTTACGTAGTAGTATAGCCCACAGGTAAGCAAAAGATTCAAGCTTCAGAATTTTGTTTGATTACCTTGCCAGAGCTTACAAGCATCATTTATTATAGGCAAGTTCTATTCACTCTTTCTAGCACAGCCCTCAATGCAGTACACAAGTCTCTGCACATTATGGTGAGCCAGACAATTAAATCATTACTCCCATTTGTCAGATGGCTCTGAAGTGGTGTTTGAGCACATCAGCCAAAACTGCCAGAAGGTACGAAGCATGTCAAGCAACTTACTCTGCATTTCTCCACCTTTATCTGATCAGTGCAGGTAGACAGCCAGGTGAACAGGATTTCCACATAACTGTCACAATGCCCAGCACCAAGAAGTGCCAGTAAAGATGTGGTTCTGTCCTGGAAAGAGATCCTCCTGACACAGCAATGTAAGAACTCACCCTGCTCAACTCAGTGAAATCTCAAATTTAAGTGGCATAAACTGCATCTCCCATCAATCATTCAGGTTAAAACTGGAACCTCAGAAATAAAAAGTGATTTCTTCCTTTCTCACAGAGATTCTGCAAACTAGCTATAGCAAGCACCACTTATGACAAACTCCCTGTGTTTGATTGTGCCCCTTGAGGTACCAACTGAATCCTTAAAGCATCCAGTAGATTGACACAAGTCATCAGCATCTAAAACTTCATAAACAAGAGCGTTGCTGACAAAGAAGAAAAAAAACCACCAACTTTTTCAAGCTGGATTCACAACAGAGACCGCAATGCACAGAAGCCCCATACTAGAGAATATTAGTGGCACAGTTAATTTAAATATTCACTATGTGATGTTTCATGTATTCAGCTAGATTCCCTCTGTTCCCTGATCCAGTATTTCAGCTAAGGATCAAAACAAGCCTATGTCAAGAAGGGGTAGAAAGAAAAAGTGCAGAAACTACGGTCCATTACTGGAAACGATCTTCCCCTCTCTTTGAGAGATCAAGAAAGCAACTGAATAAAGGGTACAAAACACAGACACTGGGAACTCACAGCAACTAGGAATTGTTTGTAGTACCATGGGTCCTAGCAGCAGCAGTCCCCACTCCTAAGTATACATAACATTTTGGTAAGAACAAATGCAATAAAAAATTTCAGAAAAGACAATTCAAAGACAGACTCCCAGCTTCTCTTCCTGACATCAGCGTAAGATTTTGCGCTCCTGCAGGATTTTGAAAGGGTCATCCCACCTAGTATTACAGTGGCCTGAGACTATTAGTAACACTCTAATCCTCTTACAAAGCTAGCTTTAAAGCCCACGTAAGCAACCAGGGCTAATACAGTTACTATAGATAAATTACCAGCTTTAAACAATGTAACTCATTGATGTTTTGTTAAGGATTTTTGTGTGACCACATGGGGAAGATTAGTTTGTTGCACAGCTGACTTGTGAGAGAACAAAGCTGCCTACAAGATAATAGCAGCAAAGTTATCTAGAGGCTGATAACACAATACTTCCAGTTACACTTGATTCCCACCGCAGTCGTTGCTATTTGCCAAACAGATGGCCAGTGGGAGACCACGAGCACTTCACATTTGGATTTGTGCAGCTTAGATTAGCTATTGTATCTGTCTCTTCCAACTGTTCAGACATTACGGACAATATTGCAAAGCATCTTCCAAAGAGAGATGTTTCACTACACATCTGCTTCAATTATGTTTACTATTAATTTCCATCTGCTTAGTGATGGATATGGAAGAAGAAATTGAGCTGAGAAAGTGCTGACATTGCTGCTTGTCCACCCACGCTCACCCACCTCCAACAAATCACTATTGCTGTCATGATGCAACCATAAACTGTACTGATCAAGCTAGGGGATATGTTAAGTAATGAAAAGTTAAACTAGTCTCATCTTGAAGGTGGTAAAGAATGGAAATTAAATTCACAAGAAAAAAAATAGCACTAATGGTCCTGTATATGATCCGAACAGTGCGAGACATAAAGTAATCTCAAGAGAAAATGACTACAAAGGGCATCAAAAGTTGGCAGGCTGACTAGGAGTTACACAACTGAAATAAAATTAGTAGAGTACATCCCTTCTACTTAAAAGCTGATTTTTCAGAAACAGTGAAAGCATGCCCCTTATTACACTTCCATAAGCTATGCAAAGAATCACACCTCATGCCATCTGCTACAAGTTTGGGAAGAAATCAGGCCCCAGTAGCTTTTGGTAAGTGTTGGAGATCCTCATCTTTGATACCATAAGTGGCTGTAGGACTGAAACCTTCCCACCCAACACTCACCTCTCTCCCATGTCAGTGTGGGGTTTGGAAAACAGCCAGATTCAGCCTCCCACTGTGAAGTCACATTTCAGCTCTCCCAAGGACTGCCAGTATCCTCTGGCATAGGAGAGACACATATGAACAAAGTTGAGACCCAATTTAATACATATATATGTGTGTGTGTGTAGCTCAATTGCTGTTAAAATCCCCACCACATTTCTTTCAGATGGAAGCTCTCCCTAGGTAGGGGCTGTCATCCAAGTCAATGCAATCTGTCAGCTGGGAGTCTTGAGTACCAAGGGCAGGGAAGGAGGGGGAACTGTGCAGCAGACTGTGAGTTAGGAGTTATGAGTTCATCTGACTGAAAACTGCTGAGGAAGAAGGTCTCTCAGCAGCCAGAGTAAGAGAGGAAGGCAGGGAAAAAATTAGAGCACAAGATATCACAAGTTTCATATAAAATTAAGGTATTTTGATAAATCGTGTTCTTAAAGGAGCATCAAAAGGCAATACCAAGGCTAAAAGAAATGGTAAAGCTGTTATTTAAGAAGTAGTGTGAAAGCAGTTCACATCAAAATCCTGTAGGCACATTTCCTTTTACAGCAAGAACTGGGCAAAAGCAGCACACTCTTTACAAGTGATCCAACCTCCCTCCCCCATTCATTTCAAGTTGTCAGGAAAAGCACAATTTTAACTTATTAAGAAACTTCCTAACAGTGTGACATTTGTGAAAGATGAGCTTTCTACAGTAACTCAAACATGTTAATAGATTACAAGGCTTAAAAAGAGTAAGGTCAGGATACAGCACAAAACTTACATTTTTAATTGGTTTTTCAATGCATGTTTGCTTTCTTTGTTGTTGTTGATTGTTTTAATAATCACAACACCAAATAGCCAGACTGCATTTTGTACTTCACCTCCTCTTGAAAAAACTAGAGGCCCAGGCTTCCCACTGGAGTCAACACATGTATTTTCTCCTCTGAGAACAGGATGTTGAAGTGTACAGTTAAATCCTACCTTTTATGGGTAAGGAAGCATTGACATTAATGATGAATTGTCAACAGAAATTTGGAATTGCTTCTGCAAGCACATCAATGATTCTTTTTGATTAGAACAAGCAAAGAGGTGAGCCAACTGCCAAAGCAAATAAGACTCAGAAGTCAGCCAGCCTCCAGTTGTGCTAAGCAAAATACACTCATTAACTAGAAGAAATTGTTGTTGAACTTATGATAATGGTAGTAATAATCATGCTAATAACGTTGACTGCAATTACACTTAAATAGCACATTTTCTCTTCTCTAGCTACAGAGAATATTTCTCCTGTATCAGAGCTTAGGCTCTATTCACTCGTGTGTTTGCTCCTCAACAAGACATCAGATACAAATATGATAACGTTAAGATTGAAATGGAAACAAAATTAGATATTAAATTCTTCTTTCAGGCAGATTTTTCTGACTTTGATGGATGGCTCATACTAGATTAAGGATTTGTTTCTATGTAAAACAGCAAGCCCTTAGCTGCAATAATTGAATGTTCAGTTATAAGCTCTGCAGAATATTCATAACATACATAAAGTATGAGATACTCGAGTGTATTTTACAGCCACATTTGTAAATCATATTTATGGGTACAATAAAAAAATCATGATCCCCTTCTGTTTTTGGAGACATGGGCTCAGTTTCAGGTTTGTAACACGCAACAAAACTAACCAAGCAGTTTCATCACTTTGGGTTTGCACCACACAAGAATTCACAAAGACATAGGACAATTCCCAAGTATTGCTCAAACAACATGTGATTCCAGCAGTAAGATGGATAAGAACATCAGCACAAATACCAGGTAGGCGTCAGGGAGCTTCAAGGATACTGCAGTTCTGACTTGCACCACACTGACAGAGCCACAGAGTATGTTACAGACTATGCCAAGTGTATACATGGAGAAGATGAACTGCAGATCAAAAACAACAATTCAGAAACGAATGGACTTGGGCCAGCTTGAGTAATGCCTGTATACTGTACAAGTTGTTCATAAGAAAAGAACATTTATATGGAAAAATCTGTATGACAGCCTTAAGACTGAGAATCTTAAATTACTCCAGAAAGCACTGCAAATAACTGAAAGCATCCCAGGGTTTTAAGTGCTAAGCCTGACCCTGGGATGACTTGAAAAGTTACTTCTTACCAGTTATTCACTACCACCATTCTGGTGGAAGTCATTACTCCCAAAAGCACTGATGACACAAAGCAATACACATCTATTCCTCAAGAACTGCAGCTCACAATGCAGCGTATTACCTGAGGCTGTAGGCACAGTAATTGCCAGTTGGCACCACAACACATAACCTGGGATCCTAACTTCCAAGACTGTCCCAGTGTGACTTTGCCAAATCCAGAGTCAAAGCTCAGCTAGATGCAGAGACTCCAGCACTTTTGCTTCTATGGAGCATTAACAAAGCAGACCTTACCTAAGCTACAAACAAGGCATTTTCCTTCCCTCTACAGTGCCTAACTTTCAGGCTAATCCAAGTTCCTTCCCTCTAGAAGCATATTTCTCACAAAATTAAGCAAACAGCTCTTTTGCTCCTACATCTAGGATGTTTCTATGCAATAGAAATTCATAATCCAGTGTTTATAACTCTGCTCATCTGCATATGTAAAAAAATTTTTACCTCCTTTCCTTTTAAAAAAAAAAAATACTCACCCACAACTCTGTCTCCTATTTTTACTCCCATCTTCCTCATGGCTGCAGCATACAAAGCTACGGCTTGTCTCAGTTCTTCAAAAGTAACTTTCAAGATTTCTTCCTTGCCTTCCTCTGAGGAAACAAGATTTATTAAAACAACCAGTCAGAAACAGAAAGCATATGCTACAGCCTAGAGTCAGTACTAAGCAACTCATTATGGAATTAAAAAAATATGAAGCAATTTCAGGAAAACAGTTTCCATTAGTATCTCTGGCTCCTCACATTCCTCCTATGCTGTACCAAGCCTTTCACTTTGATGGGAATCCAGTATTAATCAACACTATTCATTCCATAGACATGAGAAACCTTCTTAAAAATGGGAACATCCATCTGAAAATGCAAGCTGCTCATCACAGAGGTGAACTCTCAAAGAGCATTCAAAATAGACTGCACCTACCACCAAGGCTGCTTTCTAGCACAGAAAGAACAACCTCACTCTCCCTTTTTGCTCTGCTCTCTCATTAGGTCCAGAAAGAAGAAACAAGGTGTCAGCTGCCATTTTATCACACCAGGTTGGTGAGAAAAATCAAAGGACTTTCAGTATGCTTTTTTTAAGAACTTACGTGTTTGCCAACAACCCACAAAGCAAATAAATTAAACTGGACTCCATTCACATCTCAGGAGGTCTGCAGGATGTTTTCATTCCTATACTGGATGTCAGATGCTACATAAGCTGTTAATAAATCACTCGTGTAACAGAATGAATGAGTTCAATGTTCTGAAAAGCAGAGCTTATCATCTTAAAGGCCACATAATTCTTTAGCTTGACTTCTGCAAACCATTTGGCCCACCCTGTTTCCAGTATTGAGTATTTCCCATAACCATACAGATCAAGAGCATAGCAACAAAAAAGCACTGCATGCCCCAGTACAGCAGAACAGCTACAACCACTACGTCCCTTAAGCAGTGAACAGTGTTCTTTACTTTCTTGCCTTCTTAGACCTCTATTGAAGTAGATTTAGTCCTACATGGAGCAAGGGAGCAGGTGGTGCTGGGGAGTAGTACAGAAGGAAATAAAGAGTGTTTTTTATAAATTGAGCAAGGCACCTACAGATTTTGTGTTCCCCCAGAACAACAGGAAAGAGAACTCTGATCTCCCTTCATGACTAAAGATCCCAGAGAAAGGAGTCACTAATAAGAGACTAACAGCAGGAGCCAGTAACAAAAGAAGGCTTAGGAATTTTTCAGTCCTGAGCTCTATGAAACCCACACAGCTCCCACAGGATCAATCCTAGTGATTTCAGGAACCCAACACAGGTTCCCTAAGCACCATTCTGACCTAGCACTGATTGGTTAATGAAAAATACTCTGACTTAAGGCATCTTAAGAAGATTAAATGCAGCAGGTCATGTAAAGAGATGCAGGTGCAAGTCAGTCTACTCAAGCACTGACACAGTATTCAGCTGAAAGAGATTTTCCTCCTTTTGGAACCATCCCTTACAATTAAGCTACACAAAGCATGGAGTATCCAGTGAAATCCTTCATTTCCTAAGGAGAAACAAGGTCTGTACGAACAATGTAAACACATATCAAACCAAATAATACACTGAGTTAATAATAATTTAAACCACTAGTATTTAACTCTACTTTTTCTCAAATTGCAGCATGTTTAATTTAGCATTGAGAAAAGACTTATGCATTTCACCAAGGACTCTTCTGAACCATCTACATTCCCAGAGCATGTTTACCCATTTTTTTACGAGCTCTATCACCCATATTCTGTGGAACTGCCACCTTTACTTCCTTCTCAGCCCACTAAAGCAAGGTTTCATAAAAAGCAGGGCTGTTTTATAAGGCCAGCTCCTAGGAGCTATAAATACAAACCAGAAAGCCATTCATTCTTACTCACTTGCTGCATACAGTGCAATTTTGTCATTGTCCTTGTGCCTCAGAAGATTTTCTGCATAGTTCAGGCGGCTGCCTTTAAACCATTCTGGGATATCTGCAATACTTTTGGATGTGTCAACCACCTGAAGAAAAGCATAATACAACCAAAGATAAAACTGCAATATCACTTCATTTTTAAGACCACTCTACAGACACAAACTAGTTAATTCCAAAGAGGAATGATTTCTCCCAATTTGCAGATGGGAAACAGACACTAGAGCTGTATTTAAAGGCCTAGAAAAACTAAGGATTTGCCAGCAAAGAAAGCCAGCACCAGAACAAGACTGGAAAGAATTCCTTGCTGACAGTCCCACCTCCAGACCAGCCTTAAACATACAAGTGAACCAAAACACAACAGCCAGACTGTAAGACACATGCAAACTGCTAGAAAGCACTGAAGCACTCCACGGCTTCACTCAGAGAGCAAAAGCTTCAACAGCCTGCACAAGTAACAAGTCACATTACAAACACTGCACACATTTTGACCATCCTTGGTGCTCTCCAAAAAGCTGGCCCAATAACCCAGTAACCTTGTGCTGGGTAACTTCCAATTTAGGAAAAAGAAACATGAAGGATTGAGAAATACAATACGCAGAAGTCCCCAAAATACGTTCAGCTGAAACAACAACTCCTTCTCATATCTGTATCTAATTTAGTCTCAAATATTAACTGTTATTAAGTTGCAGGTAAGCATATGCCTTTAAAAACAGTGATAAAGAGTCCCTAACATTATCCACAAGGGTCTGCAGCTCCCTCCCCCACATCCCACTGTTAAGAAATTCCACAGCCCAGCAGTGCACATTTCATGCTCTTTATGCTGCAGCTTTATTGCAGCTGCTGTTCATTTTCTAATTGGTGCTTTTGAAAGGTTCTGTTCATGCCATCAGGTTCTATCACACAGACTGCACAGGCATTACAGAAACAGCACTCTCAGAGACCAGGGAAAAAGCTATTAGGAGAGCCAGGTAACACTCAGTGCTACCCACTTCAAAAAAATGAAACACACTTTCGCACTTTGAAGCATATGGCATATGCAATACTGAAGACTAAAGTCAATTTTCTTAGAATTTAAAGCTCAGATAGAAATGCTCAGCTGTATTACTTCAAATGACTTTTTATTATTATTTTTTTTTTAAGAATCAAAGACCAAGGGGATTCCTTTGCTTGTGGCAATTAGCTAGAATTGACTTCTAACACCACAAGATTATCAACTCAGGTGACAGAAATATTTCTGCATACTAACATGTATTAAGGAAATAATTAGAGGCACTCTTAAAACTCCATTACTGACTCTTAGTTCAAGTAACAGATTTCCAGCATCTTCTGGGAAAAAGTCTAATACAACCCATTTTTTTCCTGAAGCTCCCAAGTCCCCTCATAGAGCAGCACCAGCACAAGGTGCTAGACCCAGACAGTCCAGTGCCTTAACAGAAAATATCACAGAAAAGGCCAACAATCCCTAGTTAAATGCAGCCCATGTGGTACTTGGGCATGTGAACAACTTGATCTCCTCAAGGAAGTTTCTGCTGCTTGCTGGTAATATCTCCTATTCACTTAGTGGATGATCATTCCTAGTTTCAACAGTCCTTTCATTCATATTTCATAGAGTCACACCATAAATGCTTTGCAAGCTCTTGGGAAAGGGAAGAAATTGTACTCTACAGTATTGCTAGCTGCAATCCTCATTTAATGAGGATCATTAAATTTTGACTTTCATAGACAGCAGAGGCATAAAAGGCCAACTTATGCAATTAGGCAAGCATGCCAAGTGTCAGTGTCACCATATCCAGGTGCTGTTCCATAAGTGCTCTTCACAGGAGCAACAACCACTTCCTTGGCCTCAGCAGTTAAGAATAAGCACTGTACTGCAATATCCTCTGTTCACCTCCCTACTACATTTCTCCCACATGAAACGCTTCGCTTGCCTCACTATTACCATCCCACAGATCACATTTACACTAAGCAGAGACTATACCTTTGAGAACACATTTGACCATTACCATGAAAAACAATCATTGCCTTGTACTGTGTACGTGTGATATTCTGTACGACCTGAAGAGCAAAGCAGCATACCTCATGAAAAGCAAGAGCAGATCGGAACAGTCAAAGCAACCCTTCCACAGGAAGGACAGCTGTCAGGTACCTCTCACAGGAGAGAGGCAAACATAAGTTTAAGCTACATTTCTCACTTAAAAATCAACAGCTAATTGCAATTTGATGTAATGGCAGTGCTGCTGTGTCAGGATAGCTTCATGTGCTCTGAGTACCTTTGTTCTTGTCACAAGTTACATGGATACTCAACTCTTCCACCAAGTTTAAATAAAACACTGGCTGTCTGGGTTACATCACAACATTTTATTGTTATTCCAGGAACGACTTACAGAAGTAGAGGATGTTTTGCTGGCTAGGAACAAGAGTCAACTCTAGTTTGTGAAAACTTTTATTCTCCTGAAAGCATAACACTTCCACTGAGTGACAGGGATCAAGCAGCAGGACACAGGAAATTGTCCATCTCTTAGCTACCATCTATCAGCTCAGTTACTGTGAGCAGCATTTCCTCCTGATATCCACCAGAAATTGATTAAGGATTATCAGGAAGTCAGCTTCAAGGCTCAACACCAGCTTTGAACCTTCTATGCTCACACAGAAAATGTACAAACATACACCAAACTCTGTAAGTATTACATCAAGTATATTTGTTTGCAGCACTTGCCTATACAACAGACTTCATCTCCCCCTGCTTAAAGACCCCACATCACAGCAAGTCCCTTCTTGAGAGTTTCCAGGCCACTGTATGCCTGCTCTACAAGAAGCCTAGTTAAAGCCTTCCTAGGCAACCTTATCTTCCAGCTCCTCATCCTCAGGAAACATCCACTTTTAGGCCACTATTGCCTTTTTCAGTCTTCTTTCCAGTCTGTTGACCACTGGCAGTGGCTTGAGGGACAACCTTCCAGAAATGCTAATCCTGTAAGACAAATGAACAAGAATTAACTCTTCAGTTCACTCAGCATGGATGTGAAAGAGAGCTCTAAACTGTTTGCCTAGGATAATTCACATTCTCATGGAAATTTGGAAAATAGCCTTGCTAACAGCAAGGAATACAGAGAGGGAAGGAAGGGTAAGGGATTGTATCCCAATTACAATCTGGCTAGATTTTGAACTAATGCTTATAAAAAAAGTTATTAAAATGACTAGTAGAGCACTTAGCATCTTCAAACTGCACACTCAGGCTAGCTCTTATGTTCTAAATTCACTCTAAGGACTTAATCACATTAAGATGCCTGAGCATGCAGTTTCGTGGCAGGAGTTCTGGAGAGAAAATCTCCTGATCTATCATCTCATGCAGTACAAAATTTTACAAGACAGGAAAAGGCAAAGAAATGTACCTGTTTCCACTGCAGAACTGCAAGCACTCCATGTTTTCAGTACAGATGGAGTCCAGGGATTAATAACCAAGTCAAGTTCCTTCTCCACAAAGTCCCAGGAAGGTTCTTCTCATCAGGTTTTTAAAGTGATTAGTCAATCCGTGCCTTCCTCAAATGAGAAGCACAGGTTGGAGGTTCATACACCAGGACTGTAAAAGGATTCCAGCTTTGTCTTTCATTTGCAAGAGGAAGTCTCCTTTGTCTCAATGCACTGCTGCAGCAAGGTCTGCTATTCCATTGGTGATTGTGTTCAACCACTACCATTTCCTCAGAGATATTTCACACCTCTACGTGACTGTAAATATCCAGAACCAGTTCCACAGAACTGGTGGGGAACAGGTACACTTACCAGGTAGGCTGACTCAGAGAATACAGACATGAACTTGGGGGCATGCCAGCATCGCATGATACACTATCAGCATAACTCTGAAGAATAAATCAGTTTATTGGTAGACTTCTTATAATCAGCCAAGACTGACAGGGTATTTGAGAGCACATAACCACTAATGAATAATTGAGTAGGACAATAAAAATTGAGGATTTTGCTGTGCTAGAATTTATCAGCAACAAAACACCACAGTCTGCTACACAAGAAAGTTCAATTCTTCATATTAATGGAAGAAGACTCCAGCAGCAGTTCAAAAGACCAGTTGTAAAACTGGTTGATCTCCCCTTTGTGTTGTACTCGACCAGTTAACAGCAACTCACCTCATCATACAGGCGAGAGCATACGATGTTACTGTACTTCCAGAATTCTGCCCAGAAGTCCGCAAAGGATTCCACTGACCACTGGTATAAGTCATTGTAGTTGGCTAGAAGTAATAGATACCTGTTAGTGTTGCACAGAATTACAGGAACATAGACCAGCTACACTTAGGGATGTCCTAAATCAAGAGAAATTGTATCTCTCACGGCCCAGCTCTGGCCAGCAGCAGGTTCCTGCTGACCTGGCACTGACAGGCCACCCCTGCAGCCCCCCACAGCCAAACCTTTACTACATAAACACAACACACAGTTCAAGGCAAGTGACTATGGCATCAACAGACACAGTCTAACTGGAACAGATGGCATCATTTCACCTGACTACTTTACATGCCATTTGCAACCAAAGAGACAGGGAAGGACCTCTTCTAATAGCTGTGCTACATCACAGATTGGATGCACTCACTGTCTAAGAGCACTATATGAAGCAAGAACGCATTATTTCTCATCAGTGAAGGGTGAGGGACAGAATCATTCTCATGCTAAAACAACATGAATGTCTCCTGTAACAAAACAAGTTCACTATCCTGATATAACAACCATGAGGGGGAACTAAGAACATGGCAACGA
Organism: Odontophorus gujanensis; assembly: GCA_013399175.1. Classification (NCBI taxonomy): domain Eukaryota; kingdom Metazoa; phylum Chordata; class Aves; order Galliformes; family Odontophoridae; genus Odontophorus; species Odontophorus gujanensis. The sequence goes on along the minus strand of VXAB01005912.1, from coordinate 459,387 downwards.
GCAGCTGAAGTTTTACACAACAGACGGATGAAGTAACCTGAGAAATGCATACAAAACTTCCAACACAACAATTCAAGCTGAGAATCAGAATTGCAGTGTTCCACACATCAAAATGCAGCGTGTAAAGCAGTTTCAGGTACAAATAACTGAAGCAAATTCCTCATTACCACCTTTTGTGGCTTGAGCATGTCATGCCTGTGCTGCCTGAAGCTGTGCCAGTAGCCAAGTTACATTGAGTATCTGCCATCATAGCAGCAGTAACAGCTTCCTACCCTGACAAATGTTTCCTATTTGACACTTCCAGTTAAACCAATTGAAGTTATTTTCTCCAATTATCTTTGGCTTGTCATCCTGTTATCTACCTGATTAAAAGTCATCTTTGCACTCCTCCTACAAGGAAATCATCTTTCAGCCTCATAAGAGAACATCCAAGCCACCTCTACACCATTATTCACACAACTATTGCCATCTCCCTGCCCAGCCTGCCCCTTTCACATCATCTTTTTCATCAGTGGAACATTACTCCCCAGATACTTCTGACATGGCAGAAGGTCAGATCTGACATGGTGAAAACAAAGAATGTCTCTTCCTCGGGACTCAACTTTTACCTATGTATTGCCTCCAGCTCAGCCTCCAGCTTTGTCTTTTTAAAAGAAGAACCTCCACCCAAGTTAATCTTTGATATTCTACGCAATGTCCAAAAGCTAGTGTGAGGACAGGCTTTAGTAAAGCCCTCTCCCACCTCCTCCTTCAAAAGGAAATTGCAGCACGTGCTCCACCATTGCTCTGGTTTCTTCTAAAGTGAACAGCCTGTTCTGCCTTGCCTGCAGTTTGCCCCCAGAAGCACACAATCCCTCAGGGTACAGACCTGTTACTCAGCAATTAAACGTTGCATTTCACTGCTACATTTCAGGGTTGGACAGGGCTGCGCAGTTTAAAGGGCTCTGTTGCCTTTGGCTCTCCTCAGTAAGGCCACATCTTGATATTACATAAAGAATCCATTCTTAGTTGCCAAATAGCGTGCAGACCAGTGAACATCAGTGCATATCTAATGGAAGCTGACAAAGGTTCCTATACATAGGAATCCATTTTGAAGTGGTAGCCACATTGAAATGAAATGTACAGCTAGAAGCCAGTACAGCACACTTGAAACTGCATTTGATCTTGACCATCCAAACACCAGTTACGTGACATCCCATCTCAAGGCTCGGCTGAAACCCTGCAATAACTTGTTTCCTACATAGACAAATACTTGGACACTGTGTTTACAACAAGAAAACTATAACCTAGCCTGCCTGGACATTAAGTTTCTGATCAAAATGGCTTTTCAGAAGGGAACTGATTGCTGGACTACACACTCCAGAACATCTGTGGGCCCTACAGACACTCGCATGGACAGATCAATCACTGAGGCCACGTGCCAAAGCTGCCCCCTCCATCCCTCATCCTCTGGCAAAAGGACAGGATCAGAAAAGCTACACAAGTAGCCTGGTGCCTGAACATCCAGGGAGACCAGACAGCACGAAGCAAGGCAGTCACAGCTGGGGAGCTCGATCCGTGGGACATGCATGCTGGTGTCCCAGCACCAGCCCCACTGGCTCCTACACCTCAGGCACTGCTCGCAGGCAGCAGTCCATAAAGAAAACACATCCCGGGTTTGGAAGACCCTTCTGGGGGTCTGACAAACTCAAAGTCGACAGATCAATCCAGAAGACCACACAGCCACAGGGTTATTTCTGAATGGGCACAGAGCACAGCTTGAAGAGCTTGTGCAGACATACAGAAGCAACCTTTTCTCCAAACCTCCCCCCCACCCCCGCCAGCCCAGGTCCGCCCCGCAGGTACCAGCCAGCACCGATCGCGCTCCGTGCGGCCGCTCAGCTGCGCGCCAGCCGGGATGCAGAACCCGAGGCACCGCCAGCATCCCGCCCGCAGCCGGCACCGCCCGACCCGCGGGGCAAGCGGAGCCCCACGAGGCCTCTCGGGCCGCCCGGCCCCGCCCGCAGCGCTCACCCAGGCGGAGCCCGCAGCTGCCGGCCACGGCGGCGCGGAACCGATCCATGTGGGTGTTCCGCTTGCTGTCAGGCTCCCACATCACCTGCGACTCCATAATCTCAGGCTCGCGGGACATGGCGGCGGCGGCGAACGAAGGCACGCGAACAGCCCTCCGCGCTCCCGCAGAGCCACCTCACAGCAGCACCGCCCTAGGACTCTCAACGCGTTCTACGCGGCCGCGCGCGGGGCGCTGCGCTTTAAGAGACGCTTCACCGCTCGTAAAGTTAACCTTCCGCGGAGAGAAAGGAGTGGCAGCGCCCCGCCCCGCCCTGCCCTGCCTCGCTCCGGCCGCCGCGGACGGATCCGCGCGGCGCACGGCGGTCACGACGCCGCCACGAGCGATTGGTCGCCGCGCGCCTGGCCCCACATCAGCCCAGAGCCCGCTCTCCTCGCGGCTAGGCTGAGCGGGGAAGAGCTGACATGGCGAGGAACCAATCAGAGCTGGCGTTTTACAAGCCGTCGTCTCTGCCGACCAATGAGCTGACGGATCACGGGGAGGTGTGCCCAATCCGGGTGGAGCTCTGATTGTCCGTGGAGGGCGGAGGTGTCAGTGCTGGTTGTAATCGTTATCGGCTCCAAAGAAAAGCAGCGGCAAACCTTCCCCACTCGAAGCGAGCGTGCATCCTAAAGGAAAACCTGGCGCCCAATGAGATGAGAAGGGACCCAAAAATTCTCCTCCCTGAGGTGGAGGAGGTCTGGCCTGGCCTGGCCTGGCCTGGTCCTTGCCTTCAGTCCACTTTTTCCTTACCCAAATAAGTCAGTTTTTTTGTCTCCTTTCGAAAGTGACTTCAGAGAAATGGGAAGAAAAAGGAAAATGAAAGACCTTTCACTGCAAAGGGAACACGAGGAGGAGTACAGTGACTACTATCAATCTGGCAGCTGGATGAGAACAGTCAGGGGAAGATAGCCTGAATGAGATTAACTGCAATTCACCATTCCCATGTCTTTTTTTACCCTTGCTTCATACCTAATAGTAGTAATAATCAGGCACAAACTAAGTCATCTTTTGTGCTCTAGATTAGATTAAGAACTCCTCGAAGGACATTGCAGGAGTTATTAATTGTGATGGTGATGATACAACCCCATCTGTGGCATAACTAACCTGCAGTCGGTCTGTTAAATTAAAGCAAGTGATACAATCACTATGAATTAACGATTCTGTAATACCCCAGAGCACTCTGTGCTGTATGCTGAGGATTGATCGTGATCCACTGATCCAACAGCTGGTTAATTAGTCTGCAGGAGGGTGAGAAACCTGGGGGGCACATCCTGGCATCCTTGAGCATCACCTTGAGTGGTGCCTGGGGTAAGAGCAGCCAGAGCCAAAAGCAAAAGTGTCTGCAGAAAGTAGGAAGAAAAAAAAGAAGCAGTGATGCACAGCAAGACAAGCCTTACAGATAACGGCAGAACATGAATTAAAAAAGGCCGAGAGAAGAGTTTATAATGTGATCAGTGATGGCAAAGTGAGGCCATGAGATGAAGTAAAGGCAGAAAAGTAAAGGTTGGGGAGGTTAAGGACTTGTTCACATCAACACCACTCAGCTCTCTTAAAGGCTATGCCAATTATTTTTCAATGTAAGAGTACTTTTTAAAAGAGAAAACCTTTGTGACGTGATAAAACTTTGACACTGCGAAGACCCCAGAACTATTAAGAACACTGTTAGATCTCTCTGACCGAATAAGAAAACCTGTGCAGTCTCCTGATCAGGAAGCACAAGTGCTGCCATGCTGCTCATCGTCAAGAGGAGATCTTTTGAGATGCCTCAGAGTTGTCCTAATAAAAAGTTCAATGTGGTTAAAGAAAAATGAGGTCAGTATTTCATGCCACGAGGCAATGTATTCTTTGAGCAGACACGATTTTGTTTATTTAAACAAGAGAAAGGTGAAATATTGCGTAATTTCATAAGAGCTGCAGGTAAGGTGAGGTGAATTTACCTAAAATAGGTTCATTGAGACAGATCTGGAAATCAATGACGTGCCAGGGAAGTTTCCCAAATTAACCTGACCTCATGTGAAGGACAGCAATGAGCACAGGCTTCCAAAGGCAGCCTCTAAAATAGGCCCACGGGAACCTGCAAAGAGCAGGCAGAAGGGAACAACAGACACTTTGCAGAATGGATTTTGAGAGAAAACCCACAGTGAAAACTCACACAGGGAAATAGGAACTGTCTCACATTCTCAGGAAGAAGACCTGCTGGACCAGGAACAGCACAAGGGGACCCAGAAGAGGCCGTGCCAGCTGCAAGCAAGTCAAGCGGTTATAACTAGCACAGGAAACAACACTTGTGACAGTTAATTACACTGTAGTCATGTTTTTGTAACACAATATTCTTTACGCGAGGGAAGCGCCCCCAAAGTGGATGCCGTGTGCTGGGAATTAATGCGTGGCGCCGAGGGCAGACTACCAGGGACTCCCAGAGGACCTCTAGGTAACTGTTACCTACTGTCAGCTCATTTTGAAGAGCATGGCATTGATGTCAGCATATGCACAGGTACAACTGTATCAGGGGTTTGGGGACCATCTGAAAACAGAGTGAAAGCTGTTTTTGTAAATATATAAAGAATCGATGCCCTACTGAAATGGAGCCTAAGTACCTCCCTGGGTCTGAGCCCAGCGCTTTCAGGGCCAAATATAAATAAATGCTGAAAGGCCCCGGGTGAAAATAAGTGTTTCGGCCAGACCAAAAGTAGGGAAAAGGCAGTAACAAGAAAGTCTGTACTCTAGAGATCTGCTCAGCTACTCTGTGACACGATTTAACGCCCAGCTGTGAGTTTAAGCATCAAGGACCTGGCTCCAGCATCAGGAGGAGATGCACAGAGCCGCCCTAGCGCCGGGCAGAGCCACGGGCACACGCTGAACTCCCCGGGAAGGGGCAGACAGGAGCAGCGCGTCCCTGTGCGGGGCACGGTGCAGCCGTCAGAACGCAGATCCCCAGCGTGCGCTGTCCAGGCGCGGTCATGAGCTCCCCAAACGCAACCGCAGCTCCTCACTGTGCTCGCGTCCCGGCTGGGTTTCACTTCCCAGAAGGAGCGGATAACACCGCCTCAGTTACAACTCCCAGCCGGACTTGTATCGCTCCGGTTACACAAGAAGGACCCGCGAGAAACCCATCGGGGGAAGGAATCGCACCGCCCCGGCTCCCCGCGCCCCTCCCCGAGGACGGCGGCGGACCTCGCGGCGCGGCCTGAAGGGGGCGCTATAACCGCGGGGCGCAGCGCGGGGCGGCCATGGCGGCGGGTCGGCGGCCGGCGGTGCTGCTGCTGCTCCTCGCCCTGCTGCTGGGCGGCACGGCGGGGCCCGGAGCTCGGGCAGCGCGGAGCCGCGGAGCCGAGAAGCAGAACAGCTTCCGCCGAGCCGCCAGCGGCCTCTACCAGGGCGTCAGCGGCCTGTTCGGGGAGGACAACGTGCGGGCCCTGCAGAAGGTGAGGCCGCTCCTTCCCGCTCCTACGCGCGCGCCCCGCGCCGCCTCCCGCCGTCCCGCGGGTGTCCGAGGGCCGCGTGGGGCATCGCGGCCGGGCAGCGGGAACCTGGCTTTAGGGGGGGGNGGGGTTTTGGGGGGGGGGGGGTGATCTCCGATTAAAGCCGTTCCGAGGTGGCCGGGGCCGGCTGCTGTGTGCAGGAGCTCTCCGGCTGAGATGCGGAGCGTCCTCTGCTCGTATGGGTGCGCTGGAGTGAAGGACCCGGTGCTGAGCCCTGCGCGCTCCTGGGGCGTTTCGACTGCTCCGTAAAAGTGGGCTTCTCTGGCGCGCTTTCATGGCCATCGCGTTCTCTTTAAACCTCTGAGCGATGGTACAGCGAGTAAAGTGTATTTTTAAAGTCTGTTAACCTACGGGTTTACATGTCAAATTATGTTAAATGAGAGCGACTTTACTGAGTAAGTTCATGATTGACATGAGCTGTTTTTTATTTAAATGTATCATTATACTGGGGCCTTCTGGTGCCTGAAGGGAGCTTACAAGCAGGAATGTGACTGAATTCCTATATGGCCTGATAGCAGTAAGGGGGAATGGTTTTAAGCCAGAAGAAGGGAGATTTGGGTTGGATGTCAGGAATAGCCCTGTCCACAGCAGGGAGATTGAAACTAGATGATCTTTGAGGTCTTTTTCAACCGAGGCCATTGTATAATTCTAAAAAAACTCCTTACGCAGAGGGCAGTGAGGCACTGGAACAGGCTGTCCAGAGAAGCTGTGGGTGCCCATCCCTGCAGGTGCTCAGGGCCGGGTTGGATGGGGCCCTGGGCAGCCTGAGCTGGTGGATGATGGCCCTGCCCACAGCAAGGGCTGGAACTGAGTGATCATTAAGGTCCTTTCCAACCCAAACTGTTCTGTGATTCTCCGATTCATTTTTTTTTTTCCCCTTTGGGTCTTCAAAATGTTCTGCAGTTTCTGTTGCATGACTTACAATTCTGCTCGTGACTAGTAAGTTGCAAGTGTGTTTAAATCACTGAGGGTTTTTATTATTCTTTTTTTAATTTTCAATTTTATTTCTCAGTTTTTCTCAAGGCTGACAGAGAGGTTTGTGAATGGGGTGGATGTATTAATGGACACATTCTGGAGAATATGGACTGATTTGTTAGATGTTCTTGGAATTGATGGTAAGTGTGACGATGCCTGTTGACCTCTGAGCTGTATCAGCCCGTGTCATTGCTCACAAGCATGGGCTGAGTGGGAAACTAGCTATGTTGTATCATGCTCTGTAGAACATCCACCAGTGGTGTCTCTGCCTACTTCACATGACTTTGATTGTGCTACTCCAAACTAGAGGCTTAACCCAACTGTTGTGTTTTGGTGTGAGTGTTTGTAAGACGTCTGTAAAAAGCGTCACAGGTCCTAGTGAGCTCTTTGGTGTCATCATTAAATGGCTGCAAATGGCGTGGAGCAGTGCATGGAAATGAAGGAGAGGTGCAGAATCTTGGATATTATGCCTGCAACAGCTTGTTTTTAAAGAATCCTTAATGCCTCTACTTTAAAAGCATTAATTCAATTGCATCATTAGAGCTGGGCCGGTGATTAGAGAAAGATCCCTCCAGAAATGGGTAATTGAAGCTGTGCTCAAGTTTCTACCGTTCTCTCTTTTGTGTGCCCTCGCTAATATTCTGTAAATTTTCCTTTGTTTTTCAGCCTCCAACCTGACTCATTATTTCAGCCCAGCAGCAATTGCCAACAACCCAACCCGTGCTCTTCTGCTGATGGGTGCCATTTTACTTGCCTATTGGTTTTTATCTCTGTTCCTCGGATTCTTCTTTTATCTCCTGCACATGATCTTTGGTCGCTTTTTCTGGATTGCAAGGGTTGCCCTCTTCACCCTCTCGTGCGTGTACATCCTGCAGAAGTACGAAGGTGACCCGGAGCACGCGGTCCTGCCTCTCTGCTTTGTGGTGGCTGTCTACTTCATGACGGGGCCAGTGGGATTTTACTGGAGAAGAAACAGCAGCAGCAGCCTGGAGGAGAAGATGGACCACCTCGACAGTCAGATCAGACTTCTGAACATACGTCTCTCCAGGGTGATTGAAAACCTGGACAGAGGCAGTGACCAATGACCCGACCCCGATAGACCACCATACACCAGCTCCAGAAAGTTCCTAAGCACTGTCTCATTTGAAGTTACAAAGCAACAAAATATCACATGGTAAAAAGTGTGCAAAGTTATAACTTTTCATCATGTGTGAGACTAATTTACCTGGATCACACACTCAGCCATTATACTTGTAGGAAAAAGAATTTAGCTGTATATTCAGAGTTTTATCCAGTACTAGAGTTTTATCAGTAGAGAAACGCTTACTTTTACAAGCATTTAAAAACATCTTTTGTAAATTTTTTATAAAAGCAAATTGAGTAGTCTTTAGAATACTGAAATTCAGCTAAACATATGCAAATTTGACACACAAAGTTAAGGAAAAATCTAAAGCTACTGAACACTTCTGTTGGGAAGTAACTGCTGTGGGTCCACCTTCTGCTGTTGTTGTTTGTGCAGAGTCACAGATGTTTTTCTCTTATTGTTGGCTTATTTCGTTGCCTTGAAGTTGTCTTTCATAGAATATCAGATAAAGTAATTTTCTGGTATCCAAGCCAAAAAATCCATGCCCTAGATTTTAATAGGAGGCGGAGAATAAGGGAGAAGGATTTCTTAAGTTTCAGGTCCTTATAAATGCCAGTCCTGTATGAGGAGTTGAGAAGTGCACGTGTGGCTTCATTTCATTGCTTTTCCTATCAGCAGCTTAAATTTTGACATTCAGAAGGAAGTCTGATTTAATTGATGGGCACAGGAGGAAAAGATGTAGCGTGGCAATCTATAATTCATATCTGACCTTCATAGTGAAGCATATTTCAAGCGTCAGTGCATAGGACAGAGTGTGATTTTTAATCTTAGGACCCATTTACTTTCACACAGTGAAGTCAGTGGTTAAACCACTTGCAAAGCATTGTGGCTTAAAGCTTTCTCAGGACCAATAAGCGGCAATAAATTACCTTCAGGAAGGTCTGGGTTTGTTTGGTTTTTTTCTAAAATTGCAATTGTTTTGTTGGAGCTTTTATCCTGAAGTCTGTCCTCACTATATTGGGCTTTGGGGGTCACCTCATTTTAAGCTGTGTTAAACAAATTAAGCTGTGTTAAACAAAGTGATGTAGGAGCTTGGGATGGTTGTGTTTTGGAGGATTGATGTGTCTGTAACCTTGTGATGAGCTAGCTTGGTAGGTGAGTGCTGGCTTTGTGTGGTTTGCTGAAATGTGCTGAAACAAAGGTGAGCTCAGGGAGGGAAGTCAGTCAGTGGTCGATTGGTAACCAATGGCACTCCAGGTCTGACACTTAGTGGTGAGCACAGTGTCAAAACCAGGAGAGGTAAAAAATGGGCCACAGCTGAAGAACAATGCATTTCCTAATTTCTGAATGATTAGGTCAAGGAAAACCATGACAAGAACTGGGTCTGCTGTGGGGACTGGCCTAAAGGAAATGGGAACAAATGTGCTGCTGCTGAGCTGGGCCAGTGGCTGCTCTTTGTGTGGGCAGGGCCTCGATGTGCCACTTTACTGAATGTATCTGTGGGTGAATTGTTTCTTTCTTTCCTTTATGCTAAAGCTTAACCCTCTTCTGGAAAAGGGTGTTATTTGCCTAACTTCTTTTGGTCTGTCTGTGGCATTTACGTGACTGGTTGTTTTAAAATCCATTCTTATGGCCTTCATGTCAACCTGCAGTCGCTGGAGTTCAACGTGGTTGAAGTTGATGTGCAGTTAGCACTGTTGTAATGCATTTTAATTTTTTATTGCATCTGTAATTTCCTCTAACTCTTTTTTTCAAGAAATACATGGTTAGAGTTGCAAAGAAGCTGCTTTTTATAACTTAAAATGTTTCCCATAAACAGATAAGCACTATGGAGACAAATGATCTGCCTTGTAAAGCTGAGCATTGGAATGACAGTGTATTCATTTTTTACAGCTCATTTTCTGTAGTATTGCAGAGTCTTCCCTGTGAGCTCTGGTTTTGCTGCTGTTGTGCACAGAGGACTGAGCAAAGCACCAACGTGGACGTTAGGAGTGGGTTAGCAAAGATGCTCACGTCTCTTTCTGAGGCCTGAGGACCAAAGTCTGCAAACCTTACTTGGTTGCCTTCAGCAGGACTATGTGCATGAGTCAGATTTGCATAGATTGTATTTTACATAATCCATATTTAATGTTGGAGTTAAAAATGCAGAATCGTTTATATATGAAGAGCTGTCTATTATAAAGATTTCTTTACAGATGCTATATGAGACTTAATTTGGATTATAGTTTCTCCCTGTGTCTCTAATCATTTCAGTTTTGTGAGAACCAGCCCTCCTGTATTAATACTCTTAGTTTTGATTGCCCTGCTGCTTGAAAGAAGTATTTTTGTATTTACTTGCATCCCATGTATAGCAAAATGTTATGTGAAGAGTGGTATATAGAAAATTGGATATTTTTGATCAGTATTTTTCCCAGCACTCCATTTTCACATTAGTCAAATTCAGAAATAATGATTTTTTTTTTTTAAAGCACAATCTAGGCTTCAGTGTATGTACACTTTAACAACGCTCTATTTTTAAACACGCACTGCGGTGAAAACGCTTTTGAGATCTGGATGTGGTATTTAACCTCTTTCATCTTACTTTTGTAAATACCTTTTACACACTCTTTCTGTTCCAAGTCCCGTAGGTGACCCACCAAGTGTTGGCACGCCGTGAGGGGTCGTGCTGCTTTCCTATTGCCGTGGTCGGGAGTGCAGGTGCACGATGCAGCCCCACAGAGCTGCCCGTGGTGGTGGCACGAGGGCAGGAGGGCCTGAATCCCACAGCTGCCATCCCGGCTGTAGGGCAGGCTCCTGCTGTGGGCTCAGCAGTGCCTGCCACCGGATTGCAGGATGGGTCTTCAGTGTTCCCAGCTCCGTGCCTCGAGACCTGACGTTTGGAGCTGCTGCTGTATTTTCAGTGCATTGGCATTTTTGTTCTACTGGCACTTGTAGGGGTTGCCCTGCAGGTGTGGGCAGCTCACCTGTAGATAACCGAGCCGTGGTGCGCTGAGTGTTAACGCTTCTCCGAGTGGTGCTGGGTGTGGGAGTGCCGTGTGTAGCCCTGCTGTAGCTCCGTGCTGTGTTCGTGCGTCCTCCAGTCGTGACTCGCTTTCAAGATGTGCTGCGTAGTGCCTGTGGAGCATAGACCAGTGTAACCTTAGCTCTTGGTGGCGTACAAGTTTTTAGGTGTGATTTGCTCACGTACCGATCTGTATTTGGCAGCTAATGACGTGAATGACCACGAGTTCTCTTTGTCCGGGTTGGAAAACAAAAGGATTTGTTGTATCCGCATGTATTTTAAACTTCTGGGTAATTCCACCCAGCCGTGATGACAGCACATTAAAAGTTGATCTTTTCTTTTTAACCGAAGCGGTGTTTGTTGTTTGCCGAATCTCAGCGGTCCCACGTCCCCTCTGCGATCCCAAAACCAAACCCCGTCTGAACGGCGCGCTCTGCGCTAAGGCCACGCCCCCAGCCGCCAGACCACACCCCCACACGATCAGGCCACACCTCCACACGATCAGGCCACGCCCTCCAACAGTGCTGCGCCTGCGCGCTCACCCCCCACCTCTCGCGAGAGCTCGCGACCCGGAAGCGCGCTGCCCGCGGCCGCACGTGGGTCGGAGCGGTTCCGTGATGGGCCGCGCGCGACGGCGGCACAACTGGAGGGCGCGGGTGGGACGCGGGGCGGAGCAGCCCCCCCCGGCTGAGGCGGAGCTGGGGGGGCTGCAGCTGGAGCTGGGAGGTGCGTGGGGCTGCGGTATCGCTGTGCCGCTGTTGGGGCGTTACGTGGTCTGGGAGGGTCGTGTGGGAGTGGCGGTAGTGGCTCTGTTACGGCAGCAGCTGCTGCATCGTTTGGGCTGTTCTTTATTAAGATAATCCGGTTATTAAATTTCTGACGTGCTTGACGTCTGCACCATCAAAGCTGTTGGGTTTGTTTGTTTTAAATGACTTTTCTTATGCAGTTATTTTCAAACCGTTCTAAATTCAGACTTCTCTACTAGAAGTCAGTTATCTCTGGCAGGGACTGTGGGGTCGCACGCAGCCCTGGGCTGCTCCATGTCCTCTGACTGCGGGGTTACCAAAAAAAAAAAACAACGAAGGCAGGCACTGTCAGCCCTGTGCCATAAGCAGAGGGGATGGCCTGAGCAACCACAGCAGCATGGCAGCGTTCAGCCCCCTGTGCCATTGGGTTTTTGTTCCTGCTGACAAGTGGGATTTGTTCTGGCTGGGAGGGAGAGTTGTGTTTGCCTGGAATGATCCCAATGCAGTGTGCTGACACCAGTCCTGGTTCTGGTGAGTAACACACCAACACGTGCAGATGGGGCACCACTGAAGGGAGTTGATGGGAGCAATGCCCTGGTCCTGCCGGCAAAGAAAGAGAAGAAGAAGAAGAAAGCACCGAGCGTTGTGCAACAGCAGAAGAAACCCCTCAGCAGGAAACAGAAGAAAAACTTACAGAAAGTTTTAGAACAGAAGGAAAAGAAGAAACAGGTACGGTGCTGCTTGTGAGTTATTCTGGCATTGTGTCCCCTCTTCAAATGATGAAGTTAACTCGAGAGACGATATTTAATTGAAATTATTTCCCAGTGACAATAAGCACTGACTTTTGTTGCTTTTCCCATGCAGCGTGCTGAGCTGCTGAGCAAGCTGAGTGAGGTGCAGGCTTCCCAGGCAGAAATGAAGCTTCTATACACCACATCCAAGCTGGGCGTTGGGGGACGCATGTATCAGCCCAAAAGGTAAAGCACACACATCTTAACTTTTTTCCTTCTGTCTCTGGAACCTGTCCTAGTGCTGCATGATGCCCACTGTGCAGGAATTCTTCCCCTTTGGGTCAGACCTGGGTTTGGGTTCGCACAGTGACTTCTGGTGGTACAGCTCTGTTTGCTGTGGAAGGTGTGTGAACTCTGCAGTTCTTGAACACCTTTAGGGCCAGTGACCCCACCACCTCTCTGGGCATCCTGTTTTTTCCTAGTATCCAGCCTGAACCTCCCCTGGTGCAACGTAGTGCCATAACCTCTCATCCTGTCGCTGTAGTTCATGTGGTGCTGTGTTGTTTTAGGCTGTTGCAGGAGCCAAGCACTGCTGTACCTGAGAAGATCAGGAGCATCAGCGGTGCGAATAAGAGGAGACACAGCTCAGACTCAGAACCAGAGCCTGAGGATGAATCCAGTAGCTCTGAGGAGAAGAATGAAGAGAAACAAGAAGTTGAAAAGCCTTCAGCCAATAATGTGAATACTACTGGGAAGCCAGAGGAAGGCACAATGAAGCCTGTGGTGAGCCAGCAGGCTGCTCCTGCAGTGTCCAGCAAACCATCGTGCAAGCCTGTGGTTTTTGTTCCAGTGGACAGATCTCCTGAGATTCAGGTGAGGCTGAGCAGTGATGTGCTTACCTGTGGGCTTAGAAGTGACAACATCTTGCATCAGATCAATTTGCTGCAGACACTGGATGTTCTCCAGAGCTGGGAAGAGCTCTCTGTGTCTTTGAACAGACATGGCATGGTTACAGAAAGACTCTGTCCGAAATCCATATTGATAAGCTCAGGGGACTCTGCACTTTCCTAAATTAAAGTGGAGAAACGTCCGTCTGCTTTCTGAGAAGCTGTTTGGATGAGCCTAGTTCTTGGGCACGACTGTGGGATATCCACTGGTTTGGAACTTTTTGAGCTGCAAAGTTTGCAGACTTCCTTTGTGTGGGTTTTGTCATCTCAGCTAGGAAATGCTTTTAAATCCTGGGGAAGACTAAACGATGTGTGTAAACCATGTGTTTTATTTTAGGAAGCAAGACTAAAGCTGCCAATTCTGGCTGAAGAGCAAGTCATCATGGAAGCCATTAATGAGAACCCCATTGTTGTCATATGTGGAGAAACGGGCAGTGGTAAAACCACCCAGGTCCCCCAGTTCCTCTATGAAGCTGGGTATACCAGGTAGGAGTTGTCTTTTATATGCCACCAATGTAATCAGAAAAGTCAAAGCTGAGCTCAGTCACTTCTGATTTTGTCTCTTGTATTCTGAAATGGCTGAATTGGGGAACACACTCTTTGCTGTGCAGCGGCATTGGCTGTACTGAAGGAGCTTTTAAAAACCTGAAGGGAGTACAGCTGTGACTTGCAAAGCCCTTTCCACATCAGCAATCTTTTGAAATCTTAAAACAACCCCCCCCTTGTTGTTCTTTGCCCCTTTAGTTCAAATGGCATCATTGGGATCACGGAGCCCCGGCGTGTGGCTGCAGTGTCCATGTCTCAGCGCGTCGCTAAGGAGATGAATTTGTCACACAGGTGAGAAGGAAACCCTCTGGGACCTTACTGGGAAGGTTAAGCTGAGATGCATAGTGATGGGTTTCATACGTTGGCATTAAGTCCTAATTTAGTTAGGCTGAAGGCAGCTTCCTGGTCTGCTCTAATTTCCTGCTTCTCTCCGTGCTTTGTGCTCTCCTGGTGTTCCCTCACAGAGTGGTTTCTTATCAAATACGATACGAAGGAAATGTCACAGATGAAACACAAATCAAGTTCATGACAGATGGTGTGCTGCTGAAAGAAGTCCAAAAGGTGAGGTGCTGCCCTCGCTGTGAGGAGGAGGAAGGAATCTCCTTCAGCTGGAGGAGGTGTCAGCCAAGTTGTGTGGGTTTGTTGCCAGCCTTCCAAGCTAAATCCCTTTTAGCACTGAGACGTGTTTCATCTCAGCCCTTTATGTTCCTGCCTGAGTCTCTCAATGTGGGGTTATCTTGCTATGTAAAACGAGGGCAAGGAGGGAGTCTTCCGAACTAGGCTGCTCCATGTGGTTCTGGGGGTTTGGGTCTGTGCTACTCTGCCTGTGTAGGACTCAGTGTCAGTAGTGCAAGGGGAAATGTCTGTGACAGTGCTCAGATGTGAGGCTGTGAGGACAGGGTTTGTGCAGCCACGGGCTGTTCTGAGTGGGGGATATCCTCAGATGAGGCATCACACGGTGGAACTGTTCTCTCTTCTCAGGATTTTCTGCTTTTAAAGTACAAAGTGATCATTATTGATGAAGCCCATGAGAGAAGCATGTACACGGATATCCTGATAGGGCTCTTGTCTCGCATCGTGCCTCTTCGGGAGAAGGTGAGAGAAGCTGTGTGGGGTGGGTGTACAGGGAAGGACTGCCAGTAGATAGCTTTTCATTCAGTACCCAATTGCAGTGCCACAAGACACAAGTAGTTAAAGTTAATGGCCTATTAGAAAGCACTTGTGTCCATCGCTGCCAACAGTTCTGGCTCTGTGTGCTGTGTGGCATAAGGGCCACGTGCTTCCAGGCAAAGAATAACTGCTGTGTGTCCCTGCAGAAAGGGCTGCCACTGAAACTGATCATCATGTCAGCCACGCTCCGTGTGGAAGATTTCACTGAGAACACCAGGCTGTTTGCTGTCACACCTCCTGTCCTGCAGGTATGGTTCTTCTCACTGTGACCTCTGCCAGACAGAGCAGCAGAAATACAGTGAGGGTTTCCTTTGTTACAATATAAAATGATACACTGTAATCTGTCCATTTGGTGCTGAAATCTTGTGGATGTCAATTTGAAAAGCAGTTACTTCGTTTTGGTTGTGCTGTTTTGTCATTTGGGACTCGGTGGTTTTCTTTCCACTTCCAGCAGAGAAAATTTCCCCTGGTAGAATTGGATAACTTTGAAAGACTGGAAGTTACAGTTAAAAACCCTCAATCCAAGAGAGAATAGTGGAGTTTCCTCTTGGATTCATGGTGCTCAGCATAGCTGACACGGATCACTTCCATGGGTCCCGTGGTTGGTAGGTTACCAAAACCAAAAGCTGCACAGACTCCAGGATAGGCCAGTCCAGTTGTGAGGGCTGCAGTGACTCTTGGAATTACAAACCTGGCTTGCTTGCTGTTGGATTTCCTCTCTAGGTGGATGCAAGGCAATTCCCTGTCACTGTTCACTTTAACAAGAAAACCCCCCTGGATGACTACAGTGGGGAGTGCTTCCGGAAGGTGTGTAAAATCCACAGGATGTTACCCTCGGGTAAGGACACCACAGAGCCTCTCAAATTCTTCACACTTAACCTATGTTCGGAGTTTTCTGAGCTTTTTTTGGTAACTTAAGCAGTGGTGAGTGATTTCTTCTCTTGCAGGTGGGATCTTGGTGTTCTTGACAGGCCAGGCAGAAGTTCACTCTCTCTGTAGGAGGCTAAGGAAAGCCTTTCCCTTCCAAAAAAACAACCCTGCAGGTAATGTGATTGAACAAAGGGCTGCTCAACTTAGAATTCCTCTGTCTGAGAAATGAGGTTGCGTTGCACCTAAAATAAGAGTTTTTATTTGAAAACTTCTCAAGACAGGGGTTGGGGCAGGGTCAAAGGATAGTGCAGTTTCCCAGGATGGCTTTAGAAAGCTAAATCCTGCTGTAGCTCAGCTAGTTTTCTCCTCAACCTCAAGGCGTGCAGTTGCTGTGGGCTGCGCTTGGTCCTCATTATGGTTTCTTGTCTCCCCTGCCTTCAGCAGGGCTGCTTGCTTCGTTCATACTGTGGTGTCTTTTGAATCCTGCAAGGGGTGGGAGTGGGGGCAGACTGTATACTCCCTTTTCTGAGAGGAAAACGTGCTCAGCTCATGGCAATTTGATGGCTGTTTTTGTAGGGGATGATGACGACAGAAAAGAATCGGTGGAAGAAATGCGAAAATTTAAGAAATCAAGGAGGAGGAGGAAAGCTACGGTACTGTGATGGGTGGAATTCCTCCCAGAGATAGGAAGGGGCAGGTGCCTCTCTGCAGAAGAGCACTGCTGCATAGTGGTGTTTCTCACCAGGCTGGTTTAGGGCCACATGAAGCTTTGTGGCCTGCACGTGTCCCCTGCAGGAAATACAGTAGCACTGTTTGCACTCCTAAGTACTGCATTACAAGCAGCAGTGTGCTAAAATGTGTCCCTGGATATTGTGGGTAGGAGACATATTTCAGCTAAGTACTGACTTGAAAACTTTAATGGAAGGAGTTGCAGACTTGCTGTCTCCAGGGCTGCCTCTTTGGCTATTTGTTACCCGTAATTGAATCTGATGTGTCTGTGATGGATGGAAGTGTTTCACGTCCATCCATGTCCCACATGCACTGTGTTGGGAGGAGATCTTGATGCTGCAGATGTACTGTCTGCTGGTGTTGGGTCCTGGTAGCTGGAGTGTTGCGAAATAGTGTTACCTTTTGCTATTGTCCTCCCTTTGGAGAAACATGGCTCAGTACAGAATGCTGTTGGAAACTGTGATTTGGACTATCCCTGACTCTCACAGTTAACAAATGCTGAATCTTAGCCCTGAAATACAGCCAAAGTTTGCCAGTGTCTCTGTCAATTTCAGGTTAACTGATGTTTGGAATAACTGCTCAGCTTTGCTTACAAAGCAATAAGAAGGAGCTGTCTGTGTTCCCTCTTACACTTCATTGTCTTTCCTGTCTTCCTCAGGTACTTCCCCAAATTAATCTGGACAATTATGCTGTTGTACCGATGGATGAAGGAGATGAAGATAGAGATGCTGAAACTGATGATGATATTGCAGGATCTGATGTTGACCTTGATTTAGGAGATGGAGACTCAGAGGAAGGTTTGGCACTTACCTACAGTTAGCAGTGAAACGTGGGACATGAAGTAGCTGTCCTTTGCTAGACTGGTGTGACAGCACATCAGATCTGCATAATGGAGAAGTTGATTTTTCCAGATTCTGATTTATGCCAAATAATTTGTTGCTGCTTTTTAATGAATTGTGCTCTGGAGACATCGTTGGGGATAAGCCTAGAAGCTGACTTGCTGTGTGTTTAAGGTTACCACTTTGTTTCTTCACAGAAGAGAAATCAGATTCATCCCTTCCGCTCTATGTGCTCCCTCTCTATTCTTTACTAGCACCAGAGAAACAAGCAAAGGTAAAAGATTCATTGTCACAAAAGCAGATGACCCTTACTGATAGGTGGCATGTCTGTCTTAAGTCTCATGTGTTTTGTGAGCTAAAAGGTCCATCTCAGGCTACCATCAGTGGGCAGACTGGAATGGCTGGATGAGCAAGATGGGCTGGGTTCAGAGCAGGCCTGGCTTGGGCTGTGCCCTCCCTGGGCTGGGGGAGGTGAAAAGCAGCAGTCCTGTAGCATGTGAAAATCTCTCACAGCCATGGGGTGCATCGAGGATTTTGTTGGCAGTGCATTTCACTCCCAGCTGTTTGTTGTAGGTGTTCCGGCCTCCTCCTCCTGGCACAAGACTCTGTGTTGTGGCCACCAACGTGGCAGAGACATCGCTCACTATCCCGGGCATCAAATACGTGGTTGACTGTGGAAAGGTCAAGAAACGTTTCTATGACAAAATCACTGGGGTTTCATCTTTCAGAGTCACCTGGATATCTCAGGCATCTGCTAACCAGCGGGCAGGTCGTGCAGGTCGGACTGAACCAGGGCACTGCTACAGGTCAGGGAGATGCTGGGAAGAGGGCTATGTAAATATTACCCTCAGCTTCCTTTTGATTTTTAAATCCCTTGCCAATTTTTCACACGTGTTTCCTGAGTTAAGATTTCTTGCAAGTTTCCAAGCAGCACTTCTGGTCCATTAGGTTGTATTCTTCAGCTGTCTTCATGGACTTTGAGAAATTTTCTGCGCCAGAAATAACGAAGCGACCAGTGGAAGACTTGATTCTGCAAATGAAGGCACTAAATATAGAAAAGGTGAGGTGTCAGGCTGGCTCTGTGCTATGGAGCTCATTAAAGTAGTTACCCCATGGAGTCAGAAACAAACACAAATCCGTGTTATCATCATTACTTGGAGCTGTGCCATGTGTTAGAAATGATTTGGATTCCATTCTGCAAAATGCAGATGATGTTACAAATTCAGCAGACCTTACCATCCCAGTTCTGGTCGTAAGAGCTGTTGCATCGTGTTTTCACTTCTGTAAAATCCCCTATCAAGATAAGGATTATGTTTTGGAGGTAGTTGTGTGCTTTCAGAAAGCACTGTGCTTAGAGTGAGATGTTAGGCTGCCTGCCCTAGGCGGTGCCTGGACTCATGGCAGCTGAGGGTCATGCTTGTTTTCACATTTCCTAATGGCTTTGTTCTAAGCATTTCCTCCTATTGTATGTCCTTTCCTCTCGCTCCTGGCACACATTCTAAATGTTTTTCTTTGGTCTTCGTAATAGAAGGTGAGGTTTTCACTCCTGTCCAGGGTTTCTTACTGATCCAAGCTCCACCATGTCAGTGATGTATTAAGAGGCATTTTGTTTGGTTGTCTGTAGGTAATCAACTTCCCGTTCCCAACACCACCTCCAGCAGAAGCACTTGCAGCAGCTGAGGAGTTACTGATAGCCCTGGGTGCCCTGAAGGAGCCCCCTGTGACAGGAAGGTAATGGCTGTGATCTCCCATAGATTTCCTCATGGGGATAAAGCACCCACAAGGGCAGAAACACAGCTTTGTACGAATGCAGAAGTTACTTCACTGCATGACTTTTCTCCCCACAGGCTGAAGGAGCAGCAGGCAGCAAAGCTGAGCTGCCCTATCAGTCCCCTGGGCAGAATAATGGCCACGTTTCCTGTTGCCCCCCGCTATGCGAAGATGCTGGCACTGAGCAGGCAGCACGACTGCCTGCCTTACACCATTACCATTGTGTCTGCCATGACCGTTCGGGAGCTTTTTGAAGAGTTTGACAGGTGAGTGAGGGAGCATGATTCCCAGTTTATATGGAACCGTAGCATTGTAGGACAGTGTGGGTTGGAAGGGACCTTAAAGCCCATCCAGTTCCAATGCCCTGCTGTGGGCAGGAGCACCTCCCACTAAATCAGGCTGCCTGGGGCCCCATCCAGCCTAGAAGGGATGTTTGATGCCTCTCTTACATTGAGGGCTGTCCACATGGAAGCACAGTCCTGATTCATGCTGCTCTGTTTCTTTTAGGCCAGCAGTAAGTGAGGAAGAGACGGTGAAGCTGAAGGGGAAGAAAGGAAGGCTTGTGCAGATGCAGAGGATCTGGGCTGGGCAGGGGTCATTGCAGAAGCTTGGAGACCTCATGGTGATGTTAGGTATTGGACACAGTGCTTTCCCTATGCTCTTAACTTCCATTCTCCTCTCCTCATCACCCTGACCTCAGCGTTACACAGAGCCATCCTCCTGCTGACTGTGACAGTACTGTGTCACAGTTGGTTTAATTACAGCTCATTTACAAATTTGTTTTCCCCACTCAACTCTTCACTGCCAGGAGCGGTGGGGGCCTGTGAATACTCTGGGTGTACTCCTAAATTCTGTGAGGAGAATGGGCTCCGCTACAAAGCCATGCTGGAAGTCAGGCGGCTGAGAGGGCAGCTCACAACAGCAGGTAAATGGGTTCTGGGAGGAGCTGTCATCTTTGGGGGGCAAACCAATCAGCTGAATCTGAGCTCATTTTTTTTTCCCCTGCAGTGAACTCAGTCTGCACTGATGCTGGCCTCTATGTTGATCCAAAGATGAAGCCTCCAACAGAAGCACAAGCGACTTACTTGCGACAGATTGTATTGGCAGGGCTAGGGGACCACCTTGCTCGGAGGGTTCAGGCTGAAGAACTCTTGGATGATAAGTGGAAGAATGCCTACAAGGTAAACAGCTTGATTTTGCTGAGTTCCTCTTCTCTCATGTCCGTAGGGCAGAGGGGCACGCTGAAAGCCTGGGCTTGTGTCTGGATGCAGCCATGGTGCTGTGTGTGTTGGCTTTCTCCAGCTTCTTGCCATAGAATTGAAGTTTCCAATGTTGCAGTTTCCAAGTCCTCGTGCAGGAACTGCTGTAAAAGTAAGAAGGGCCATTAGTCGATCTCACAGAGTGCTTGATGTCTCCAGAGAAAATGAAGCAGAAGAGCAAAGTGTTGTTAAAAACCTCCATTGCTTAAAGAAACACTATAAATGTATATCTGAGAGACACTGAAATTTGATGCAATCAAGAAATGAGATTGCCAGTAACTCATCCTACTCTGCTTTAACCCTCTGCGCTTTCTTAAAGACTGCGCTTCTGGACGACCCAGTGTTCATCCATCCAAGCTCAGTCCTCTTCAAGCAGCTCCCAGAGTTTGTGGTGTATCAAGAAATCGTTGAGACTACAAAACTGTACATGAAAGGTGAGACTGCTACGGTCTGCAGACTTGGTTAGGAATGCAGAGATGCCTGAGCAGAAAACTTCCCTCATAGGACCGTTGCTGAGTGGCAGCTCTTGGCAGGAAGGCTTCCTTCAGGTGTGTTTTCCCTTTCTCAGGTGTGTCTGCAGTTGAACCCGAGTGGATTCCTGCCCTGTTGCCTCCATACTGCCATTTTGGGAAGCCTCTGGAAAATCCTCCTCCGTCGTACTGCCCCGAAACAGGCAGAATTCGGTGTCACAGGCCAAGTGTCTTTTGTAAGCTTCTTCAGATGTCTCTCTCACTCCTTTTGCTTGAGAGCTGCTCTATAGTTATTGTTATGTCTCTTCATGTTTCTGTCCATGCTATCAGAAGGGTAGAGCTCAGCTTGGACTGTTCAAAGGGCTCCACAGCTCTCAACAGGTCCACAGGTTTTAAAGCATTTAAATATTAACAGCTTCCCATTAGCCTGGCAGTTTTATGTCCATCAGTAACCCCTGTTAAAGAGAGAGGCTTCCAGGGTTGGGGGTAGACGTGGAAATTTATATTCCCCTAGTGCTGAGGAGGCTCTGTGATCTCTTTCCAGATCGAGTTAGCTGGCAGCTCCCTGCTGTCGAGGTTGATTATCCTGAAGGTATTGATCGCTTTAAATACTTTGCCAAGTTCCTGCTTGAAGGAAAGGTACGTGTGGTCTGGTTGCAATACTTCCTAGACATGAGCAGTGTTTTAGCCCACTTTCTGGAGATGGGGTTTGCTAATGGCTGCTGGAATTTGCTGCATTCGGTGGAGTAGGGAAGAGCTCTAAAATACAGAATGGCATGAGGATGGACAGGTGGCTGAAAAGGACCCAAATTTAAGTCCTGTTTTCTCAAAGGAAAAAAGGCTATAGTTGTCTCTCCATTCTGAGAGACAAGTCATCAAGCAAGGCAATCAGGGCAAGGCTGTTCTGGAGATCTGCGGGGGAGAGCTGGGGATATGGGACTGAAACCTACAGCAGTCCAAGTTCATTGATGGTTGCCTCCACAGAATGATTTCCCTTGCTTGTTATGATCTTACTGCTATGTATCTCACAGGTCATTGAGAAATTGGGTTCTTACAGCCAGTGCCTGCTCTCCAGTCCTCTCATAATGCTGAAAACATGGTCCAAGTAAGTTGTGAAAAACAAGTTTGTTTTCTCCACTGAACACTTTTAACTTCCTTAAAAGAATAATTCTAAAAATTAAATGCTGGAAAGGCTGTGAGCTGAGATCTAATTGCAGAGAAGGCAAAATCACAGCTTTGTTGGGATTTTTAACCAAGAAAAATTGGCTGGAGAGTTGGGCTATTGTAAGGACTGTGTGGAAGCATGCTCAGAACACACTGATCACTCTGACCTCTATGGGTGGCTTTGTACAAGCACACAAGAACTTTCTTGAGCTAAAGACGTGTCTGTATCCAGAGTTTGTGTGTTTTACATCTGTATTTAGCCTTCACTAATAGGGAGTATGAATTCAGAGAGGAGGCTGTAACACTCTGCTAAACTGAGCAGGTGGGTCATTGCTTTTTGGCACTGTTTTGTCTTGGATTCATGTAGGCTTCAGCCCAGGACAGAAGCCCTCCTGCAGGCTCTGGTTGCTGAGAACTGTGATAATCGCAATGCTTTGTTGGCTGCGTGGAAGAAAAACCCCAAATGTAAGTGTCCTGCTACTTAAATATTAGTCCTCTATCAGTGGGAACTTTGTTGTTGGCTTTTTGAGATACGTGTGAAGTGGGCTGTTTCACTTGATGTGCTGCAGATATTTGTCATTTTCTGAATAGAAACCGTAATGTTGTGAGTTTTGGCTCTTGTGAAAGCACCAAATGGATGATGATCAGTATCAGGGCATCTCACTGCTGCTCTCTTTCATTCCAGATCTGCTCTCGGCCTATTGCCAGTGGCTCCCTGAGGTTATGCACGATGACATAGCCAAGCAGTGGCCGCCGGTAGCACCGTGACACCCAACTCTGTTCCTGTGGGACTGCTTTTTTTCCAAGGTGTTTTGGGAGCATGGGTTTCCATGAGGATCTGATGGTCAGAAGGACTGGCTAGCTGCTAGCAATGCCTCTCTGTGGCTCAGCTGCCTGTTGGCTCTGGTTTTCGGGCTGCTGTGCTCACAGAAGCCCCACCAGTTGTTTCCCAGGTGCATCGTGATGTTAATATTTGGATAGTTTTATCCACTGTATTTTACCAGTTATGTTTTCCTGAAGTTTGGACTATATTAGTCATATGGACCACAATAAATTACTTACAATTTGAATTGCAGTAAATTATTACTATAAGTAATTCATGGTTTGGATGGGAGAAATGTTCTGTGTTGCAAGAAGCGGAATGTTACACCCCTTGTGAGCCCTTCCTCCCAAAGGACTGAGCCTTCCCCTCGTGCTGGGCTGGCTGTGCCCCACGGCAGAGCTGTGGGACCGAGGTGAGAAAGGCTGTGGGCTGTGTGAGTTACAGCACGCTAAGAACTGGGTTGGTTTGTTTCATTTTTGCTTTGATGCTGTGGCTCTTTGCAGCCTGTTTGGGAGGTGTGAAAAAAGCAAAGCGTGGAGCTGTTTTACAAACAAAGGTGAATTAGGGCTCTTTGGGGAATCTTGATGTGTGAAAGCAAGGCTTCGCAGAGCGCGTCTGCTTTCTGCGTGTGAATCAAGGGAAGGGGGTTAGGACGGGAAAACTTACNCAGGCGGTGGGGATTGGGGGGGGTCGTATCTGCAGCCCACAGCAGAGCGCCTCGCCGCCGAAATAGCTCAGTTGGGAGAGCGTTAGACTGAAGATCTAAAGGTCCCTGGTTCGATCCCGGGTTTCGGCATAGGGCGTCTTCTTTTTCTTGGTGGTGTCCTTTTTTTTCCCCACGCGGTCGTTTTGCAGCCGGCAGCGTGCAGTGTGCCGCGGTGGGAGGGGCTGGGTTGTTAGGGTTAGGGCTGGATTAGGGTTGTGCCTGGCGGCAGCAGTGGGCGCCGCCCGCGTGGG